>CM040238.1:318322290-318381866 GCA_022545495.1 Chrysanthemum lavandulifolium
TCCATTCTCATTAAGTAATCTTTAAACTCTTGGCTTAGATACTCGCCTCCTCTATCGGATCGAAGAGCTTTAATCTTCTTTCCCAATTGCGGTTCTACTTTAGCTTTGAAAACCTTAAATGTTTCAAACACCTCATGTTTATGCTAAGTAAATAAACATAACCATAACGGTGAAATCATCAAGAAAGGTTAAAGTAGCTAGCACCTCTCTTTGACACATGTCTAAGTGGTCCACACACATCAGTATGAATAAGACCAAGTAGATCGGAAGCCCTCTCCATATTGCTATGAAAAGGTTTCTTAGTCATCTTCCCGATATGCATGACTCACATTTATCAAATGATTCATCATTGATATTTTGCAAAAGCCCTTCTTGTTGCGACTTATGCATGCGAGCCTTGCCTATATGAGCAAGTCTACAATGCCAAAGATAAGAAGAATTCAAGTCTAACTTTATCTTCTTGTTAATGCTAAACATTGAATTATTATTATTGTTAGATACATTTCCAATCATATCAATTTCAAACACACCATTCACAAGATGGTGCTTTAAAATAAAATACACCATTTAAAGAAACATCAATTCCATTATGTGAAATAGTATGAGTAAAACCATCATCCAACAAAGCGAAAAGGAAAAAACACCTCTAATTATAGAAGGTGCGTAATGACAATTGTTCAATAACGATTACTAAGCTCAAGGCAATACTAAACTAAACGTTCATATGGCTTCAAGTTGCATAATAGCCATTTCCCACGTCGAGATATTGCTCCCCATAGGCAAGCTTCCTTTCCACTCTAAACCCTGCAGTATTACAAATGTGAATACCACAACCCGTATCATATACCCGTGAATTATTATGATTTAGAGTAAATAATTCAATGACAAATAAATTACACAAGTACTGCTACCGAGGACCCGGCGTTCATCTTATTTGTCATGATTCATCAAGATAGAGACACGTTTCTCTTCCAATGCCCAACTGTCTTGCAATGGTGGCATGCTTGATCCTTTTTAGGATTATCCTTCCTAGGAGTAGGGTTCTTCTTGGGTTGAGGTTGATAGGCCATCACTGTTTGCCTTTGTCAACCTTTCCTTACCCTTCCCTTCTTGTTGTTCGCATGTGCTGCGGTTTTGGCTTATTAATTCTTCCACCACGAATAGCAAGTACCGGGCGGTAGGAACCTTTGAGGCAACCCTTTCTCATAATCAATGAGCAATGCGTGTGGGTCGAATCGTCTTCCCACGCAGTTACATATTGAAATTCGACAAAACCATTAAAATCCTTGTTAAGGGATCGATTAATCGATTCACGACCATGTCATCCTCATAAGTTTTGCCAAGTGCTTTTAGGTGGTCCATGTAACCTTTCATTTCCGGCACGAGCACTTACGGGTTCCTCTCCCCGCCTACTGGTGTATGTAGCGTCGGTCAAGTCATAAATCTCAGCAGCGGTGGTTTTCAAACATAGTTCAAGTTCATTGAGCATATTATATGGAAATAATGTTCGAATCGCTTTTAAAGCGATTCCATTGTTCCCAACATAAGACAAGCCACATCATTATGGCGCTTATACTCCGGTTTCCACTCGTCCTTTTGAGCTTGGTAACCGGACCAATTGGTTCGGCGGGCAAGGTTCATAAAAATATTTCATACGATCGGCAACTCTACGACAATTCTCAAAGAGCGGTGCCAATCATTGAAATTCTTAGAGCGATCAACTTTTCTCGATCAAAAAGCTTTTGAGCGCAGAATTTAGAGCGATGTTAGTGTTATCGGTGTTTTGAGCCATTTCTACGTAAAAAGTTCAAGTATTAGTATTTTCGATAGTACATTTTTCAAGAAAATAAATATACCCAACAGTAATATAAACATATAACCATATAATTTTCTCGAAAACTAGGATCCAAATTATCATAGGTTCATCACATCGCTTGATCTCGCTAGCAACGAACGCATATAATAAGGTAATCATCGAACATTAATTGGCAAACAATTTCCAACTCCTAGATCATTATGGGATTTATATTTTCCAACGCTATTGCAAATATAAACATGTTTCATCCCATCTTATGCCATTGAGTCCGTGTCTCACTTCCTACTCAACTTAAGTGTCTAACAAGAGCGCAAATATGTCCATGTAAGGTATGACTTTACATAGAGATTTACCTCTCCATCACAATCTCGCCAAGTCTTGTCATGACGTAAATTGCAACTTCAAGTGTTCCTTTTAATTAGATGACATATTCTTAATTTTAAAAGGGTACTAGTTTTGATTTTATGTGGTCAAATCAAATATGTACAAAGATGTCATGCATTCATCTTGTAGCATAATTTTAATAAAAACTTTTATTACCAATTCATAAAGATCAAATTATCAAAGTTTTGATTGAGGTATTGGGTTCACCAATCAAGGAATTTAGTATTAATTATCATCCATTATACCGTACTTTTGCATAAGTGTAAACACTTAGTGTTTGGATAATTACCACGAAGTGGCGCATGGAATTAAAACTAATTAGCCTTAAGATGAGCTTGCACATTTATATGGCTTACTAAGTAGCTCCACTCGAACTTCTGAGGGGCAGAGGACCGGTGCGCTAAAGCACAACCTAAGACATCCATTCGGTGTGACTATGTGCACTTCTTTAAACCCCTTTTATTAGTTCATTCGAATGGGTGAGCTGCTCGGTCATTGTACCAAAGTCACCAATCAATTAAACTATTTTGACAACTTAACTCTTCCAAAACAATTAAATTTAGCCATTGTTTAGTCCAGATTATTTTCTATTCAAAATTACCCTTTGCTTAAAAGCTGTCTAACATAATAAACAAACAAGTAACAAATAAAAAATAAACTACTAAAAAACAATGCACATAATAAACAATTTATACGTGTAAACAAGTAGCCACATGCAACTTATTCGATAAAATCCTATTAATAATCAATATCTAGGTTAAATTAATGTATATATTAATTTAGGGTTTTCACTCGACAATAGAAAGTGAGCCACATACATCGATGAATCGATTATGTAAACCCTTAATTAATTTATACCAAATTGCACATAATTGATTCATTAATATATATTAATTGAGTCTTCCCAATTCAAGATTTATCATAAATAAATATGTCTCAACAATTAAACAATATATCAAAGCAACTTATCCATGACTAACATGCATGTATAGTCATGGACATCATAACAATTTATACAAGTAAGCCACAAGATCGCATATAAAAATTCCATGACACATAACAAATTATTCATGAATTAATCACGTAATCAATATTAATTCTAGGTTTTAATAAGGTTAGCAAACAATTTTCAAAACCCTAAAAAATTTATGTATATGTCGAGTTTAAAAAAAAATATGGTACGCCCTAATTTTAAAAAAAATTCGACCAAACATAAACCCTAGATTAACATAGCAAACAACATACAAGTATTTGTTTTATTACGCGTTTATGTAATTAATTACTCATTAAAAACCTGGCTCTGAAACCACTGTTGGAATTAGATATCAAGACATTCAAATAAATAATCACCAAAAACATCAAAGTAATATTGCGGAAGCGTATAAGGATGTATTAACGAATAATTAATTAACATAAAAGAATATGCGTACCTTTGTTGATTCTAGCCGAACAAGAATCAAATCCACAAACTAGCAACGGATGAACCCTAATTAGATTTAGTTAGGATTATGTGAATTACCCTCACTGCTTTGTAATTCAATCCAAGATAATAACAAAAGTATGTTATTACTAAGTTCTTGTCACACGTACTAAACCGAATTAAAGTATCGCTAGTTTTATCAAACAAATAACTTGTTATTGTGGAAAAGCTTTGGATCGACCCTAATGAAGGTGTCGACCGGTTTTGGAGACAAAAACACACACAAACAATTTTAGGGTTTAGCTTATGAAGCGCAAGAGATAGAAAAACAAGACCCCAGCCTTGTATATACCCAAGTAAACTTGGTGAACAAGTTGGTCCTTGTTTCCTTTTCTTGATGGCGATCGGTTCTAGGTATCCTTAGGGATTCCTAACCTTCCCAACTTTTGCAATTTGATCCTTTTCCATAAACATTTAACGACCGTTAGTCCATTACATTAATTACTTAACGTCCGTTAGTTATTTCGTTTAATAAATAAATAAATACAACATTTATATTTAATTATTAACTTTAAATTCTCATACGTAAAGTGTGCAATCCCATAGTCTCGAGTTCGATCCTAACTCACGTCTACTAATTTATATCCATAAAACCAACATTTAGTTGTTGAAAATAGAATGTTGTTTTAGATCCATGATCTGATTTTTTTTGAATTTTCTGTGGTGATACTGATAAAATATGGAAAAAACTTTGAAGATGATGAATTAGGGAAGAACACAACGGTATTATAGTCATTTCAGTTATTACTTAGTTTAATTAAAAACCGGTCATATTTGTGAACTCGGAAGAATTTTGACATTTTAATACCTATATTGTTAAAAAAAAAATAAGTTCGTTACCTAACTCGGGAAAATTTTGTGAGTTCGTTAACAGTTCTCGATTCAACATCTCTTTTGTCCTTCAAACCAGCTTCTAGTGACCTAACCGGTTTCGAGCTCAAACGGTTGAACCGGTCGGGTCAACCACGGTTTTAAAACACTGCTTGAAACTATACCATAGAAATAATGGCAAGTTAGACATTTCAACAAGGACGGAACCAAGACCAAATATGACTTGGTGCGCAAATTTTCGGAACCGTAATATAGAAACACATTTTTCGATGAATCACGCGCATTTAAAATGCATTTAAAAAAATTGATGTTTTATAAATTAACAATATATCGAAAATATCTATATATGTCTTGGACACCCGCAGAAACATCCAGGTTCCGTCCCTGCATTCTAGTGGTAACTTAACGCTCTGTTCTCAAGTCTAAAATTTAAAGAATGGAAGGGGATGGGATGGGAAGGGTAAAGTAGGGGATGGGATGAGAAGAAAGTGATTATTTATTTTTGTGTTCTTGAGTTTTTTTTTAAAGTAGCAAGAAAAGGAAAGAAAGTTATACAAATTACCAATATATCATCGTTTATATATGAAGAAAGATAGTTGGATTTTTATTATACTTGTGGCTAACAATGCAAAGAAGTACCCTCGTTTATATACTTGTGGCTAACAATATACACAAACATTTTTGTTTTGTTAAAATAGTGAGTTAAAGTAAAAATCAAGTATGAAGATAACGAAGAGGTTATGTTGATGTAAGAAAAGTAGAACACAATACATATAATAATAGCATACATAACAAATAACAAGTATGCTTCTGTTTGCTTCCTCTCATATACTTTGTTATAACAGCTACCGTTATTATATAATGTTCTTATAACCTATTATAAACCTACTATAATATAAAGTATATGAGACATGAGAGTGAAATCAAGTATAACCCAAATAACCTATTTAGCTGCTAACAGCTATTAATATTATACACCTGTGTATCCCTTAGTTCTTATTATATAATGCTTCTGTTAATTTGCTTCCTCTCATATACTTTATATTACAGTAATGCACAAGAACACTGGGAAAGTTTGGTTTACTATCATATGCCATTTCCGGGTTATAGGCTGACTCGAATGAAACCTATGTGATGTGCATGAATATGGAGGTTAATATTGTAATTTAAATAAGGCATGTAATGTTGAAAACCCGTTCCCTTCCCAATCCGCCCAAAATTGGACGGAACCAAATATCAATCAAAAGCCCATCCCTTCCCTCCCTCCCACCTTCCCGTCCCCTACCTTTCCATCTTAAAAAAACTCAAGAACGCCCTTTTTTTTATTTCCCTTCCCCTCCCCTTCCATTACTTAAAAAAAAAAACTCGAGATAAATAATTTTACGAGTATAACATGTCAATAACAGGAAAGATTCCATGAATGGGTAGTATAGTGTCTTGTATCTATACACCACCTCGTGAATATTTCCTTATACACGTATTTAGGTAAGTACTTGTATGTGTACATGTATATACCAACATATGAAATATGTAAATTTTTGGACTATCTTTTCAATACCAATGCATATACACCATATATGACCCAACATTGCGTTCAGTCAGAGGTTGTCTTTACATGACACTTTCATCATATTTGTAAGTTCTACGGACGATGAAAACCGCAAAAATAAAATATATGTACATAACGAAGGTGACGTAAATTTCGAGCAGTGTGAAAAACAAGTTATCATGTTTTCCTATCATCGACAAAAGAAACGCAAACGATATCTGAATGAAAACGATAATTAATCTTATCATAATTATGATTAATGTTTTACCTCATTTCTTGGTTGGTGTTATACTTCTAAAACGGACATTATGCTGCGTACATACGAGTCAAATACTCTCTTTCTACAGATACCTTGAGCAAAATATATGGTTCCAATGTCGTTTAACATTACAACTAGAGTAAATTACACCATTCGTCCTTGTGGTTTGCGTTGACCGCAGGAGTTCGTCTTTTGACCAAAAAAATTACACCGTCCATCCTTAAGTGGCAAACGTTATGCGCCATTAGTCCCTTGACCAAAAAACGTTAAGTTTGACTGATAAAAACCCATCATTTGACTTGCACATGAGGATAAATTCGTCATTTTATATTTTTTAGCCCACCACCACTACCCTTATGCGCAGATTAACAATATTTTTAGCAACATATGCCGACACCGAATGTACCAATAAGCCATAACTTAAGCCGGAGGTTACAATTCAGATTCTAAGCCGCATGTTAAAAATATGAAAACCAAATGCGCAGATTAACAATATTTTTAGGATTCAATATATATTTTTTTAACACCACATCTTGACAACAACAACAACATATATAATCATTCTTATAAGTTATAAAAACATCAAATCTCAAGTTTGTTAATAATATCAGATTTATTTATCACCAAAGTCAAGAATAAAAATATCAAAATGATCCTTACATGAGATGGTGGGTCGACTGGAATGAACCCGAGCAAGAACAAGAAAGAATTCGATTACAAAGATTTATTTCACTTGAATTGAACCAATTACACCTTGAATTGAACACTTGCCACTCGAATTAACAAAACTCCCAAATCAATTTTGAGAAACTCTAACTTTACAAACCCTAATTTTTATGTGATTGTGTGTGAAAAGTGAAGAAAACACGTAAGGAGCCTTCCTATGTATAAATGAATGAAGAGGATGATGTATTCTTGCTTTCTTGACCTAGTGCTTAGGGTATTACTTCTTCCGGCTCTCGCCTCTCCCATAGCCACGTTCTAGTACCCTCATGTGAGGTCTAACAATATAGGTCTCTGTTTGAAGGGGCTTGATAATGATGGATCAACTTTTATGTTCGGAAGAAGGTTAGTAGGTTTGATGTTTTGGCGTAGGAGGCGTGGAGGAAAATAGCAGAGAAAAGAAAATGATGGGGCAAAAAGGGTGGGTTAGGATTAGTATTTTGATGGGCAAAAGTGGTGAGGATGATGAATGGTTGTGTTTGTATGTGTGTGGTCTTATCCATAAAAAGCTACAGATTCGTCCTTCCACCGCTCGTCTTTATGGTGTTGAAATGACGATTATACCTCGAGTTATGAAGACTTAACGACCGTTAGAGGGAGGGACTAATGGCGATAACGTTTGCCACTTAAGGATGGACGGTCTTTTTTTTTTGTCGAAGAACGACTCACTCGCGGTCAACGAAACCACAAGTACGAACGATGTAATTTACTCTTACAACTATGAATATCAAACAGTAGTTAATCTCATAGCCCAATCATTTGTGAAAACGAAGTTGCGAGCTAGCAAAGTCAAGATGTCTTATTATTCTTTACCTAACAAGTCTTTGATAATTTTACCAAAATAATCCACATATATGAATACTTCCAATTTTTTCTCCCTGGCACTTCACTACCGTGAATGTTCACGTCAATCGGGCCCAAATATTCCCAATCAATACTTTGCCGCACCTGTCATTTCGTATATATATTCTCATCTCTATCAATAATATTTTTGGTAAGGGGTTCATTGGTTCGGTTATCGGGTTGTTCGGTTTATTCAGTTCGGTTTATTCTGTTAATTTTTTTATGAGTACAACCGAAAACTGAATCGAAAAACCGAAAACCGAACTCTCATAACAAAAAACCGAACCAAATAACCCGAATTATGAAATTTTAATTTTTTTTTTCATTTATTTCTATAGATTTTTAGCAAAAAAATAAAATTCAAGCTTAAAAAATGTTATATTTAGAGTATGAAAGAGTTTTAATATTTTTATATAAATATATAAAATATATTTATATATTTATTTAAATTCGGTTACTGGTTTAAACTATCAAAATCATAATCGGATTGAAAACCGAATACTTAATTCAATTTGACACATTCTGTTCAGCTTATAAGTTTAAGAGTAAATTACACCGTTCGTCCTTGTGGTTTTATTGTAGTAGGGTTTATTCGTTCGACCAAAAAGTTCTTGACCGTCCGTCCCTTAAGTGTGAAACGTTATGCACTGCTCGTCCCTCCATCCAACCGGGCCCACCAACTCCCACTAACGTCCAGATTAACTAAGGTTTTAAAGGGGTATATCCGTCGTTTCCCTGAATTAGCGTTTATTACCCCATCTACCCCATTAGTTGTGATTAATTCCCAAAGTGTAAAACTTTTGCATACACTAACCCAAACATCTTCTTCTTCCCCAATTTAATCACTAATAAATAAATAAATAAACAAAATATCTCCTCACTTTTTACCAGATTCCTTATCTTCTTCAAACTAAAAAATCAAAAACACACCACATACACAAAGAACATCATCATCTTCAATAAATATAAACACAACAACAACCCAACCAAACAAAACACACCACATACCCAGTTTTCCTTTTTATTATTTCCTAAACTTAATTTCACATTTCATTTTTACAAAGAAACATTAATTTTGAAGCTTTACACTAAAACCGAAGATCTAATTTTGAAATTATACCAATTTTAAAGTAAAAGTTACATAAATCGTCAAAGTGGTATATCACCACTTACCGCACACACAAACATAAAACACACATCATCATCATCACCATTTCTCTCTCTCTCTCTCTCTCTTTAACCTAGCCGCCGACCACCTTAAACCACCACCACCACCGCCACACCGCCGCCTACCACACTACACCACCCACCTCAAAACACTCCCCACTCTCCCTCTTTCCGATCCACTAGGTCACACGCCTAAAAACCCTCCCCCACCTCTTGGTATACATTCACGTGCCACCACCACCTCACCACAACACCACCACCGGTTCTCTTTTTGACTCGGTCACATGTCGAGTTTGTTATTAAAAACATGGGAAACGATTTCTTGATAATAAAATGTGGTATAAAACTTGTTGGTATCCGTGTTTGAGTCGTGCATCACGACACTCGATCAATACCATCTCATCACCACCATGTGCACGTGCCTTCCCTTCCTTTGGTCAAGAAACGCGGGTTTTGGTTCGTGCCTTCATGGTTCGTGATTATGATCGTGGGTTCATGTTTGTTTCATTTTATTCATTTCCGCATCTCCTTCTCCTCGCGTTTTAGTGGTTATCATCAAGAGAGGTGAGTGATAGGTGTGGATGGGCTGTGTTGGTTGGTCGGAGGTGATGGTGAATGCAGCATGAGGAGAGAAGCAGGAGAGTGGTGGGTGGCGGGCGAGATGCGGAGAGGTTTTAAGATGAAGAGAAGATTGATGATGTTTTGTGTTTATGTGGAAGAGTATTAACCACAAACTATATAAGGTGGAGATGAAATAGCATTTTACCCTCATGTGTAAGTCGCGTGAGGAGAGTTCTTAATCAATCAAACTTAACGTCGTTTGGTCAAAGACGAGCAGTGCATAACGTTTCACACTTAGGACGGGACGGTCTGCTTTTTGGTGAAAGGACGAAACCCTGCGGTCGTTCAGAAACCACAAAGGCGAACGGTGTAATTTACTCTAAGTTTAATTTAGTTATTTTCGGTTTAAACGATGAACACCCCTAATTTTAAGTGCCACATAAACACTTCTGTCATCTGAGCCCGAATGTGAGGCCCATCATTTTCAACTATTGGACCATTTCTAAAAACTCATTAAATATCTTTCTATGACGTAATAATGTATGATCTGCACGAAGTTAATTTTCTTTTTTAAGTCGAATGTACGACATAAGTATATCTCGCATTTATGGATTCACCGACCTCAAAAAAGTCGCTTTAATTATTTTTAAAAATAAATATTTTACAAACCGTTAATCTTTATGCAAAAACGTATCATATAATTACGACGAAAGCTAAATCATCCTTTTATAGAAAAAATTTCTATATATTTTTCACGAACTTTTTATTAAAGTTTCTTTTTTACAGTGTTGAAATTTAAATCTGAAAAATCACATTTGATTTGTAAAATCATGTTTATTTGTTATTTTAAAAATTATATTTGATTTGTGTGATTTGCGAAATCACATGTGATTTTTAAAATAACAAACCACTTATGATTTTACAATTTATGTGATTTGTTAAATCACATGATTTTAAAAACAAAAAATCACATGTGTTTTAAAATCATATGTTATTTTACAAAACACTTTGAATTTTTAAAGCATAAATTTCACCGAAAAAGCACGTTTGTCGAAAGTATTTTGAAGTGAGCGTCTAATAAAAGATAAGAAAAATCTTGTTGCAATATTAATTTTTATATATTTATCTATTTATTTATTTATTTTTGCTTAATGATTTACCATCTATTTTATTTAAAAGAAACAAAGTTGAAAAGTGTTATTTTTATTGAAAAAATAAATGATCAGTATTCATCCATTTGCTTTTTAAAGAATTTGTTATCTATGTTAATCTCATCTCACATGTTAAATCATTTGATTTGTTTTGGAAAGCAGAAGCGCGAGTGTGTCCACTCGAACCTACCCCTCCCCCCTCCAAACCGACTTGACGAGGAATCCCTTCTCACAATGAAACATAATCATTACACACACCTAGGAGCACCCCTTCCTGCATATGCATACAAGTCCTGAGTATGCGTGGATCTTTAATCAAATAAGTACCTGTAAACAACAAACCGTTTGATCTTTTAAAAAGCGGATCTCCAAGTCACGCAAGTTGTGGCATGTTTTGCCTACATTGACCGGAGGTGCGAAATGGAGACATGGTGTCAAGTTATATATAACAAGTCAAAATGCATTTGGGAAAAAAACGAAGTAAAAGATTACTTAACAAGAAATGTAAAGTTCTTGATTTTAATTGTCAAGTGAAATTTATAGTACTAAGCTTTGTGGCTTGTATAATGACATCTGAATAAACGAGTGTAGTCAATAAAGATATTTACTTGTTCGATGTAATTGAGTACAGGGACGGACTCAGGATTTTCCAGAGGGCGTAAAACTAAATAATTGTTTAGCTAACTAAAGTTATCCTAAAAACCGAAAGTAGCAAAAATGTATATTGGATGTTGCACATACCAGAAAAAGATAGTTTTTAAAAAAATTGCGCTTTATAACCAAAAATCGGGTGTAGCTCGTGCAACATCCGACACGAATATAAGTCCGTCCATGAGTGAGTATGATGAATTTGCCTTGTTTAGTTGTTTAGCCAAGTCATCGTTTAACTCGGAATAGCTTAAGTGGTCAAGAAATGACATTTGTGATTGAATTATATTTACTTTGAAAGTGTGACTTTTTAACACGTCAACTTTTAAGTCCATAATGTAAAGCTAATCATACCTTTATGCCTAACTAAAACACAATTTTGTTTGGTAGATTTGGCCATGATTTGTTCTCATTATCAAATGGTAAAACTTTACAAAAGCTAAAGAAAATAAAGGGGATTTACTCTGGGGATTTACTTGGGGATTTATCGTCCGTATACCATCAAATATTTACATATTTTCCCAAACACAAATTTTAATGCGTGATGTATAACGCCCCAAAGCAGGTTTGAGAAAATATGTAAATATTTATTGAATACGGACGTATGTATACGCCTTACTCTATTTGATTGTGTGATGGAAATCACAAAGTGAATGTATTATTTTGTGCTTGTATAACAAACAAATTGGAATCTTTATTTGTCTTTATGTATAAAATGTGATTCAAGAGATTCCTATTCAAAGGTTTGGGCGGTTAAGATATGTTTTTTGTGACTTAAAACGGTTGAGATTTTTTTGAAACTTGATAGGATCAATTTGACCGAGTTAAGATTTATGGTAATCAATTTAATTCAATGACTCAAATTAAAAAAAAATTGAGTCATTGGATTAAATTCAATGGCTCATAAATGGCCAACTTGAGTCAAATTGATCATCTCAAACTCAAGAGGATCCCTATCTAGATTTTTTTTCTGGATCAACTTTTCAGTTTTTTTTTTAATTAAATTTATACAATAAAATCGAGCTACTTGTAGTAGTTTCTGACCGTTTGATGTTTTAAAATATGTACTATGATTTAAAATATGTAGTAAGATTTAAACCCTAACATTTCTTGTAAGGCATGATAGTATTTTAATACAAATAAACTCTGACTTATACTTAACCAATATCGCATCAAACATAAACCGTAACAATGTACACAAAAAGAATAAATTGTCAACGACATAATAGAAAATTAAAATTAAACGCTTAACAAAGAAAAAATAGCAAATTGAATTCATATATAAATTAAAAAAAAAAGTATTGAGACATGTATTAACTTCTTTGACCTTTAATAATAATTGTTCACTTCTGAATTTTATTTCTCTCAACCTACTTTATGTATCAAAAGTTATATATGTTTCCGTTTCGGATAGGGATCCTCTAATGTTCATTTGAACATTAGAGATAATGTTATACTTTTTGTGATTGTACCATTAAATTAAAATAAAATAAATGTGTTGGAATAATGACAATGTACAATCACAAGAAGTATAACATCACCTCTAATGTTCAAATGAACATTAGATGATCTCTATCCTTGTGTTTCTTAAATGTAACTCTTAAGACTCTGTTTAGGTTATTTTGTCTTACAATTTTCATTATATCATTTATGTTGGATAATTTTTCGAAATTTCATTTAATATTTCATATCCCCAATGTATAAGTATAATGCATGGAATGGGACACGGTCGTAATGTGCGAGAGAAATGCGTAGATCAACTTTGTTTTGCAACCCTTCGTTTATTCAAACACTAACTCTACTTTTATTTGACTTTATCTTTATGAATATGATAAACTAAATTAAAGTGACATCAAAATTTTGTTAATATTGAATTTGATTTTGTCATCAATATCTAATGTATTAGAGTGCAAGGTGGCGGTACCTCTGCCACCTCATTCTCTTCCGATAAAACACCAACCATTAAAATCATAGTTGTTAAGATTTCGATTTTGATTTTAAAATTTTACGATTCTACAAAGAAAAAACAATTCGGATCCTACGTAGGATCTTAACAAGCTTAAGATCTTATAGGATCCCGATCTTAACCATAGGATCTTAAAATCTACTATGATCCGAGCTTACTTTTCTCGAACCGCAAACTAAAAAACTACAAATTTATGGTTTATATTTTTATATAATTTAAAAAAACAACATATGATTCTTCTTTAACATTACATATTCATAATTTAAGACAAAATTTCAATGAAATATTCATATAATTTCGTGTTTATAATATATAATAATTTGTAGGTTTGAGTAATATTACAAAGAATCATTAAAAAATGACATAATAGTATGATCTTAGAAATCTCGATCCGATCTTATGATCACGATCTTACAAAGACAAAAACGATCATAGGTAGGATCCCGATCTTAAAAACTATGATTAAAACGCTTTCCAAAAAAAAAAGGCGCCTTATTGTATCCTATAAAAACCCTACCAAAAATACCCATTCACAAAAAAAAAAAAAAAAAAAAAAAAGCTTATATGAGGTGGGTTGGCTAAAAACCAAATGGCGAACGAATGCCTTGAGAGCCGGTGCACTATGGCGAACAAACGACACGTTTTGGTGCAAATGGCGGACCAAAATCCTTCCACACCAAGCTCTCTTACTTATCGATCACCTATTATTTACCACTTTCATACAAAGCACCTCCTGTAACCTCTATTGTGGGAGGGAGGAGTGGATGCTCGGTATTTGGTCACAATCGTCCCCACTCATTTAGGTCTTGAAATCGGTATCAAATCGGTTTCATGTTCGATCGGTTATCTCCTTTCTTCTCTATCTTTTTTTTTTTTTTTTTTTTTTTTTTTTGTGAAAGGTAGTTTTGGGTAGGATCGTCCACCACTCCCTCCACTTTGGGTAGTGTTAGGGTAGAATTGGGTAGTTTTGAATTGGAGGGTTTTTATTGGATAGAAGTGATGTGACAATTTGGGTACTAAGGTACCACTCCCTCCCCACTTATAATATTTTGTTAGGATACACAGAAAATTAATTTTGGTTTAAAGTTTTGCAAAAGGGAAAACAAACAATAACAAGAAGAAAATGACTCGTATATGGCAATAATTTCATCTATCAAATATATCAATAAGAGATAAATTCAAAAAAAGTACTCCTAGGTCGTATGATATAAAATCTCGAGTTCTTTGGATGGGCGTGTATTTGAAGCTTCTAAATTCGGGTTAATGGTTTTGGTCAATCGGGACAAGGGCTACGACAAGGATAAAGCTTAGGTATCAAACTTATAGCCATTTGCGATTCAGTCAATTTACTAACAAAGACTCTAAAGCCAATGAGTGTCTTTTTTTTTTTTTTTTTTTTTTTTTTTAATTCAATATATACATACATTGATGGCCAAATACCTTTGATTAAATGTGAAAAGATGTTTCTTTTGATGTCGACTTTAAGAACATGTCCCACTTACTACCTTCTATGTTTGACACAAAACATATATGCTTAATGATAACTTTGTAGCATAATGCTATAATGCCATAATGCTAGATTTAAGATTGTGAATACTAAGATGATGCATTTTATTTTTTTCATCCTGATATTAACAAATATGATCAATGAAAAGTAAAGGATTAGTAAGTACCTATGCAAATACACATGTCTTCAAAACTGAATTGTTTTGGTCCGTAAGTTTGATTGTATTAATTCTATGTGTTTATATTTTTTTTTTTTGCATGCAACATGGATTGGATCCCTGTAATAGAGATAATTCTTAAAAGGGGACAAAAGGTAAGCAAAAGTTCATCATTTAGTACAAACTTAACACCTCTTTTTAAAATAGTCATGTGCGACCGTGCTACCTCTAATGTACTACTCCACTAAATGTGCGACACGTGTACAGTGGTAGGTTGGTGTATTCTCGTATACTCCTTTTTTCTCTTATTATTAAATGTGTTAAAAAACCATAATACCTCATCTTTTTATATAAAATGACCATCACAAACACAGATCCACCATCTTTTAAAACACCACCATCACAAACACAGATCAACTATCTGTTGGAATTTTATACTCATAACAATTATACATAAAACAAATACATCATCAAAGCATGCAGCGGAAGACAATAGGAATAATATATGTAATTAATTAACCAAACAAGAAAGTGCGTACCTTTTAGCAATTCAAGGAATCCAAACGATTATGTGATCAAGTAACAAAACCCAAAAATCGACCACCAAGGATTACAAGCTCAAGTGTGCTTGTTCTTCGTTCTTGTACACACGTACTAATAGCGATTTGATGTGGAGAAGCTAGTTCCTTGAATCACTAATAAACCAAACACTTTATCTTTGAGCTAAGACAAAATCGAAAACCCTTGGGTGAGGGTATTCGACCGGCCACACAAAGAGGAGAGGAGAAGGAGAAGAAATTAGGTTATTGGTAATCCAAGGTTAGTCAATAATGAATACATTGATTTGTATTTATAGTTAACATATCTTGAGTCCAAGTTTGAGTGGATTGGGTTTGAAACCCCCACCGATCGGCTATTCAATCCCAAAGGGATTCTAGAACTTTCCCGACATCTAATTTCATTCTTAGTCCTTCTAGTTAATATTTAACGACCGTTAACCAAACCTCGTTAATCATTTAACTATCGTTATGTTTTATTTAGTGATTAATAATTAATAACAATAACGTTTTATTTATATTAATTATATACATCAATTCTCATACGTAATGTGTGCAATCCCGAAGTCTCGAGTTCGAATCCGGACATACTATTATTTAAATATCCAATAAAACCTTTCACTATCACCACCTGATCAACACCACCACCACAAATCGACAACACCATCACCATTGCAGACCAACACCACCATCACCACCTGATCAACACAAACACAGATCCACCATCACTACTATGATTTTATACCAATCACGTCGACTAAGGCAATAATGTTGAAAAGAGTTTTTGTATTTGTGACAATGATATTAGTCGTTTGGGGTGCATTTCTGTCTCAATAGGGGGATGCATCAATATATTGGTTTCATAAACAATAAAGTATATTATAAAAAAATTGATTGCTTGTATGCTTTTGTGAAGAGTAAGAAAAAAATATATCCGTATGTGTCATAAATGATTATATTTTGAAGCCAAACTTTTTTCCAGAATCAAAATTGCTTGGCTTGCAAGTAGTATTTTTCTTTTCGAAAGTGTTCTTAAGAACATTCATTTTTTGTGAATATGAAGTTGAGATCTGTAATTGGTGGATAAATCATGGTGGTGATGGTGGTGTTGATCCAAGTGGTGATGGTGTTGTCAATCGTGGTGGTGTTGATCAGGTGGTGATAGTGGATTTGTGTTTGTGATGGTGGTGTTTTAAAAGATGGTGGATTTGTGTTTGTGATGGTGGATATGCGGTGATGGTTATTTTATATAAAAGATAGGGTATTATGGTCTTTTAACACATTTAATAATAAGACAAAAAATGAATATATGTGAATACACCCACCTATCACTGTACATGTGTTGCACATTTAGTGGAGTAGCATATTAAAGTAGCACAGTAACATGGTCACACATAATTATTTTGAGAAAAGGTGTTAAGTTTGTAGAGAAAAGGTGTTAAGTTTGTCTAGATGGTGAACTTTTGCCTACCTTTTGTCCCATTTTGAAATTATCTCCTTTAATATTACGAGTTTGCACGAAAATAGATTAAAGTATTGAAGTTGTGTTAGGTTATTAGAAATTAAAACTTTTATGAATCTTTTTTTCCCGCAAATCGAAAACTGCTTAAATTAAATATTTGTTAGAACATTTAAACGTAATTAGAAATGTGGCTAACCTAAACTACAATTGAATTTTTAAAAATCGAATTTGTACCATCTTACAATTGTCAACAGTTTCTCTTTCATTTCCATTTTATTATATAAATTATACCACTCCTATTAGGGCGGGAATGGAAATATAATGATGATGGAGGGACTCGAGTCGATGGCGAGGATGTGATAAGAAATGACGTCGCAATTACTCGTTGGCATTGACATCAATAAAACTTATTATTAATCGACGTTGACATAATGAAATAACATGACACAAACCGAACTTAAAAACCTTTCTACATGCATGACATCACTCGAATAAATATTATACTAGTGTTCTTATTTGATCAAGCTTTGAGTTTTGTAATGACTATATCATTTTCAGAGAGAGTTGACATATTCCAAGTTTGTGTGATTGTGTTTTAAAAACTTACGAGGGTAACGAGTCAAATGACTAATTTATTCGGAATAAATTTTATCAAAAATAAGAAAATGGTTTGATTAAAATTATCGAAAATACATAATCAAACTTGATCGTTTACAAACAAATTCATTTCCAACACTTTTGCTTTAAAAACAAGTTCACAAAAACATGTCCTTTGAGCACATGAAAATGGAAAGGACAAACAGAAAATATTTGTTAAATAATATAATAAGATCTAATATCTCTTTCTTAAATACCACGTAGTTTACAACTATACGAAACGAATTTAGAATCTTTTCCAATTACAGAATTTATTCGTAACTGAAAATATATAAATTTGTGATTGAAATGGATTTAAATTCGTACATAATAAAAGTTGTAACAGAAAATTATCTTATCCGACAATGTTATCCTCTAATAAATGGATTAGCACTTATTTCATAATAAAACGATTTTTTTGAGTTATTTATGCTAGTAAATAGGCTATTTTTAGTATTTTGGTAAGTTGGTTTATTTTTGAAATGGATATATCAAATTATCCATAATTTAAGATTTATTTCATATATCCATTACATAAACCGTTATTTTTACAAACAAAATACATTTTAATTTTTTTTTGAGATACGGTATTTTTGTTTATTTTTTTAAACATGATAAACTACAAAAGTTAGAATTTATTTATTTATTTATTTATTTTTGTTTTTTTAACACTTTTCGAAATGGATATATCAAATTATCCATAATTCAAGATTTATTTCAAATATCTACTCCTTAAACCGTTATTTTACTAAAAAAATATTATATAAATTTTGAGATACCATATTTTAAATATCTTGAAACATGATAACTCTAAAACTCATAATTTTTTTTAACCAAACTTTACATTTTTGAAATGGATATATCTATCCATAACTTTTGATTTATTTCAATTATCTACTCCTTAAACCGTTATTTTACTAAAAATATTATATAAATTTTGAGATACCATATTTTTAATATCTTGAAACATGATAACTCTAACACTCATATTTTTTAAACCAAACTTTTACATTTTTAAATGGATATATCAAATTATCCATAACTCTTGATTTATTTCAAATATCTATATCTTAAACCGTTATTTTTACAAGAAAACATATTTAAAAAAGTTAAGATACAATATTTTAGTATCATGAAACATGATAACTCTAAAACTCATAAAAAATTTAACCAAATTTTTATAAACTTTTTGAAATGAATATATCAAATTATCCCCATTTCAAGATTTACCTCACATATCCAAGTAAATAAAAATATTTACCATCTTTTTAATTTTATAAAAGACATAAATTTTTTGACCAGTAGATAAACAGAAAACACCTTGAAATTAGGAACTACAGTAAAGATAAGGAACCAAAAATATATTTATTTAATCCCATTTGTCTCTTTCCTTGAAAATATTTATTGTCTTTTTCATCCCCAATTGCTTCAAATCACCCAATTTTTTTGATAAAGCTCAAATCTTTCACCTCAAATCTTCAATTCAGCCAAAAGGTATTTTCTTAACCAAAATCTCATCTTTTATAGACCCATTTTATAAAAAAAGGACCCAAATCTGACCCATATATCAAAACCTTTATAAAGCCGAAATCTTTCACCTCAAATCTTCAATTAAGCCAAAGGGTATTTTCTTAGCAAAAATCACATCTTTTCATCGATCCATTTGTGAGATTTGGAAAAAATGGGTAAAGTAACAGTGGCGGCTACGGTGGTGTGCGCTGCCGCGGTGTCGGCGGCGGTGGTGTTGGTGGTGAGGCATAGGATGAAGAGTAGTGGAAAGTGGGCTAAAAGTATGGAGATATTGAGGGAGTTTGAGGAAAAGTGTGCTACTCCTGTGAGTAAGCTGAGACAAGTGGCTGATGCTATGACTGTGGAGATGCATGCTGGTTTGGCTTCTGATGGTGGGAGTAAGCTTAAGATGTTGATTAGCTATGTTGATAATCTTCCTACTGGGTATGAAAATATAAAATTTTATAATTTTTTTGTTGATTTTGTTGTAAAGTTTTATGATCGGATTTGGATTAGTAGTAAGTTAAAAGTAGTTGACTTTTTGGTTTTTGATTATTTGGTGAATTTTGTGATTTGTAGTTTGTGTTATGGAATGTTAAGGTGTTTGGATTTGGATTAGCTTATTTGTTAGGCTTATGGGCTTATTTGATTTCGAAAAATCTAAAAGCCCACTTTTTTTACCTTATAGGGGTGCTTGTTTAAGCTTATAGCGGGCTTATGGCTGATTTGGTTTTCGGCTTATGTTTCATAAGCTCATTTTTCGTGGCTTATTTTGACACTTTTTCGGCTTATATAAGCCGGAAACTTTTAAAATAAACCACTAAAAGTGAGGTTATGAAATATAAGCCGAAAACCACATAAGCTATAAGTCCGCTATATAAGCTTAAACAAACACCCCATGGCATATCAACTTGAGCTCGTGGCATATGTAAGTCAGTGAGCTTATGAGCTGTTTCGAAATTAAATAAGGCCATAAGCCCAGAAAAATAAGCTAATCCAGACACCCCCTAAGATATGAGTATTGAATTTATATCTAGGTGTATGTGATTTCATAACCTTTTTAGGCCATGTATCGAGATCAAGTATGATTAAATTTCTTTGATTTTTGTGTGTTGGTGTTTGTCTAAAATAAATTGTTGATGATTTTATTGAATTTGATCTTTTATGAGTAGCAACTTTAGTGTTTAGATGAACTCGTATTGTTATGATTATAAATTTCTATGATTTGGGTAAAAGGAACTAAATTCGGATGATTAGGTAAGGCATAGGCGTATGAAAACTGATAGTTTCCGATGAATGAAATATTACCTAACCACAAGCGACTTGTTTTCTAATCATTTTGAGAATGCACATCCAAATGTCCCTTAAACTATTGTAAAAGGAATATTAATTGTTTTAGTTATAGTTATTCAAATTACGTCGTAGTTACAAGTAGGTGTATTAGAACAAGTTTATATTTCAATAGATGTCTAGGAATCTTGAAGTACTAAAAAAGTAGTCCATTATCAATCAATACGGTCACTAGATAAAAGGGGCCCCTTGTGGAGTTTGATGATTTTTATTTGTTTATATATTTTTAGCTCTAGACTTGATTTTTAACTATGATTATGTTTAGTTATGTTTTTGTGTGAGCTACTAGGTTAGTCAACAGTTGATGTGATGTAATCTTGTTTCTGATGCATCACTAATATTAGTTTCCGATGCTATATTTGATGTTCGAATAGGGAGACTGAAACGATAAGGATAATCTTTCTTCTAGGGTGTAATTTCAAGATTCCACCGAGTTACTATACAAGTGGTTCGAATGTTATATAAATAACAATCTATGCCAACTCATGCGGATTCTTTCTGATAGTTGATAATTTTGTTTTGTTTTTGTTAATCGAGAAGTGCAAGTTTTCAGTAGCAAACACCTCTTGGTTCTTTTTAACACGTGTTTCCATCACATGATGCAACTATGTCATGCGTTAGATGCGTGACTACTATTGAAATTGTGTAAGTAGATTTTAAAGGGATGTTTGTATGTACGCTTTCTAAGTGATTACAATATTCTTATTTTCATATGAATAAGGGCCTTTTACATATATATCCTTGTAAATTTCAAAAATTACATATATATCCTTTTGATGCATTAAAAGCATTGTATTTTATGCATCAAAAACTGGTACAAAGGATATACATGTAATTATTAATCCAGGGAAGGATATATATGAAATTATGCCTTAATAATTTCTAAGAAATGTTGTTGACTCCATTTCTCTTCGTATAGGGACGAGTCGGGTATCTTTTATGCTCTTGACCTTGGCGGTACAAACTTCCGTGTTCTTCGTGTGAAGTTGGGTGATGTTAACAATGTGAAGAAAGAATTTAAGGAGGTTTCTATTCCTCCAAATCTCATGATCGGGAAATGTGCGGTGAGTATTCTTGATCACTTTTTTCTTATAACAAGCAAACCTTGCAACACTAGTTTAAAGATTAATTTCATATTTTTGGTTTTTTAGGAGCTATTTGATTTTATTGCTGGAGAACTTGCAAAATTTGTTGCTACCGAGAGTGGAGATATGCAAATTCCACCTGGCAGACAACGTGAACTTGGGTTTACCTTCTCATTTCCCGTCAAGCAATCATCAATTGCTGGAGGGACTCTTGTTAGATGGACTAAAGGCTTCAACATCGAAGATGCTGTGAGTCTTGATTACTGATTACCTATGTTCTTTTGCACTGTTTATATTTATGGTAGAACTAAAAACCATATAATAGGCGTGATAATAAAGACAAAACAAATATTTCATAGGCGAAAGTGAGGAAGGCTAGCCTCATTTGGCCACTAATTATTCATTGCAGTCATTTGTAAGGGTATATTAGACATTTCGACAGTCAAAACCAAGTTTTCTGTTTACAAGTTTCATTGGTTTTCTGTATAACAGGTTGGTCAGGACATTGTAGAAGAGCTGGTTAAAGCAATGGAAAGGGCTGGCCTTGATATGCGTGTTTCAGCTTTGGTACCTTTCTCCGCTTATTAAGTTTATCTTCAGATATACTCAGTAGTTAAAAATGTAGTGTGTGTTTACTTTACGGTCAAATCGAGCAGAATCATAATTATTTGGGAATATTGTGATTGAAAATGCAGGTGAACGATACAGTCGGAACTTTAGCAGGAGGCAAATACAGTAATAAGGATGTAATTGCAGCCGTGATATTAGGTACCGGAACTAATGCAGCATATGTGGAGCGTGCAAATGCAATCCCCAAATGGCAGGGCCTGCTTCCAAAATCCGGAGAGATGGTTAGTGACTTGCATATTCTTTTTTTCATAATCTTTAATGGGCTAAATGAGATTAATAGCTTAAAACACAAGCTCAAATTGGTCGAAAGTCACTCAGATATATATTTGTGCGTAAACCTTCTAAATCGTTGTATTTAAAAAACCAAAGTTCTGTTTTTGAAATAATATGATGTTTGTTAACATATTGGACATTAATTATTTATCGAACAAGTTGAAAAAGAGGTATTTAGTAATCACATTTGACACACTAATTAGCTGTTTTTGCATTAACTTGTTCTCTTGTTTATATGTGAAGGTTATAAACATGGAATGGGGTAACTTTCGATCATCACATCTTCCTCTAACCGAGTATGATGAAAGCCTTGATGCTGAGAGCTTGAACCCCGGAGAGCAGGTACATATTTTGTATATTCCATCTTAGTATCTGTTGTTCGGCTGTTCCTTTTGTGGGTCCACTTATGACCCGTATATGTTTATCGTTTTGTAATAAACATCTTTGTCACGCTTTAGTGAGGTGTGATTCCTATTGGAATAATACAAAATTGTGAGCCAAAAGTTGTTTGTTTGTTTGTGAAAATTGTTTGTTTTATAAAAGTTCGAATGAAAAGGATAGCTAGCTTATTACTATCATTTAACAGAAGGAGATTATTGTTTTTATTTACAGCGTAATATCTTTTAATAATGATTAATTAATCTTACTAATATTGTAATTTTTCAAACAGATTTTCGAGAAGATAATATCCGGAATGTATTTGGGGGAAATCGTGAGGCGAGTCTTGTTAAAGATGGCAGTAGAAGCAGAATTTTTTGGCGATACCGTCCCATCAAAACTTGAAAAGCCATTTATACTAAGGTTCAAAATATTGTAATGGTTAATTTTTCGGTTGCATATATATGATCAGTTTATGATTTTACATTTGTTTGTTTGGTATGGATGCAGGACCCCTGACATGTCTGCAATGCATAACGACTCGACTCCGGATCTCAAAGTGGTTGCAAGCAAGTTGAAAGACATTCTTGAGGTACATTTTGTGTCATTCTCGATGTAAACTTGTTGATTATCAATCGTGGTAATATATACAGTAATGTTTATGTGATCACTTGTACGGTTTACATGCAGATTCCCAACACTTCTCTAAAGATGAGAAAAACAATCGTGGAGGTATGTGATACCGTTGCAAATCGTGCGGCTCGTCTCTCGGCTGCCGGAATTCTCGGAATCCTCAAAAAGATAGGACGAGACACTGTCAAGGAAGGAGACGAGAACCAAAAATCTGTCATTGCAATGGACGGTGGACTGTTTGAACACTACATCAAGTTCAGAATCGCAATGCAAAACGCAATGGACGAGTTATTAGGTGAAGAAGCATCCAAGAACATGATAATCGAGCTATCAAACGATGGTTCAGGTCTTGGTGCTGCTCTTCTTGCCGCGTCTCATTCCCAATATGCAACCTACGATGAGTCTGCATAGAGTTATTGCTTTTTTGTATATTTGGATTCAGGTTTTTCGAGGAACCGTTTTCTTCTTTTTATGATATCTGTTCGAGGGAGTCCCCATAAGCCACGGGGAGTTATGCAACATACAAGGGCTTTAGATGAAGCCCCGAAGTGTTTGTCACATGGTATTGTATGTTTTTTTAAGATAAGATAGCGAATAAATGAGATGTTAGGACTTTATATGTTGAAAGGACAAAGATTTAAGTTATAGGATCATTTTGTATGCGCTTTTGAAACATTTATGCATAATGATTTCGAGTCACACGAGTGCTCAACCACCTTGTGTATAGTTCTTTGTAATTAGCACATTCGGAGTTAACCTGACTAAATATGTTCAGAAAGATATAGTGTGACTAAATTTGTCCCTTGTCGAGTATATCTGGAATGACTTGGTTTCGTTTCTGAAGAACTCGCTACATTTGTTGTTACGATGGTGTAAATATGCAAATTCTGCCTGGTATGCAAAGGGAGGTCGGGTTTAGTTGATGGTTCCGCGTCAAGCAAATGAACAATCATCGCGAGCACGAGAGACTCTTGATAGATGGACAAAAAGCTTTAACTACGATGAGTCTGGAATACCTCTGCTGTCGACTTATTTACCCTTTCGTATGTCTGCTAATATAAATCAAACACGTAACTTATGAATTTATACGTAACTTGCTATAAGTCTATAATAACTATGAAAGTGACATACTTGCAAGGACCGGCCAATAACAAATATGACTAGGTGTACATTTTTTTTAACCGTAATATAATAGAGTTTAAGATGCTAACTAAATAAGACTTAAAACACATTTCGATGGACCAGGGTCATTTAAGATGTATTTGAGAAAAATCGATATTTTTTTTAAAATTAACACTACATCGAAAAAATCTATAGGTGTCCCGGGCACCCACGGACCCCCTAGCTCCGTCCCTGGAGACGATGACTATGAACGATTATTATTACCAAAAAATGTATGAGATATGATTGCGGAATTGATGAAGTGAAGACTGTGTACATTTTGCAGAAGGTAATTAGTATAGACTATAGAGTATGAGATAGTTTTGAAACCATATCGGGTGTGGAAAAGAGTTTCTGCTTGTGTACATACTTTGGTGTTATCAAGTAAGCAATTTGAATAGTGTGATGAGAAGTAAGCAATTGAAGATAGTTTAGATTTTGTAAATAGTTGTTTGGTTTTAGATCCCACATCGATAAGGAGAAAAACTTATTGTTGTTTATATATTGCGGTGGTAAACAATTTGTAAATTGGTTTGTATTATGTTGATTAGTTCACGGGTTATAAGTGGTTATATAAATATAACCTCGCAATAACCTGTAGGCTAATTAATTTAATATCAATTCTAATTTTTTTTTCTCACATTCAACGAGTATTTTGTATTATATACCACACACTGTGAGCTAATCAATTTAAGACCAATTCTAATTTTTTTTCTCACATACAACGAGTATTTTGTATTATATACCACACACTACTCAGCTGAAATTTACTATCATCTTTTTGTATTATGTTAGAACTAATAATATCACTTATTTCTAAACCACTAGTGGTGGAAAAGATGTGATGATTATGAAGGAATGCTAATTAAGAAAGATTGATCATTTATTTTTATTGCTTTTGTAATACAAGATTGTCACAATTCACAAGTCGAGAGGAATTTAGACTTTCAAGAGCTTAACTTCTAGCTTAGAAAGAACGAAAGATTGTGTAACTCAAAATGACACCACCATTTTGGTTTGTATTATGTTGATTAGTTCATGGGTTATAAGTGGTTATATGTATATAACCACAAAATAATCTGTGACCTAATTAATTTAATACCAATTCTAATTTTTTTTCTCACATTTAACGAGTATTTTGTATTATATACCACACACTGTGAGCTAATCAATTTAATACCAATTCTAATTTTTTTCTCACATTCAACGAGTATTTTGTATTATATACCACACACTACTCACCTGAAATTTACTATCATCTTTTTGTATTAAGTTAGAACTAATAATATCACTTATTTCTAAACCACTAGTGGTGGAAAAGGTGTGATGATTATGAAGGAATGCTAATTAAGAAAGATTGATCATTTATTTTTATTGCTTTTGTAATACAAGATTGTCACAATTCACAAGTCGAGAGGAATTTAGACTTTCAAGAGCTTAACTTCTAGCTTAGAAAGAACGAAAGATTGTGTAACTCAAAATGACACCACCATTTTGAGTTGGAGAACAACATTCAAGTAGATTTACTGCCGCTTGTTATCTTCATAGAGAAGTAAAGGTATTGATTTGAAAACAAGATTTAAAATGTACTTTATTTAGACTTTAGACATGTTACAAATAGTCAAAGAAGCGTTTATGTTGACAAGTTTATAGTCAAAGGCACTATGGTAATTTTTTTTTCGCGCTTCACTTTCATACTCAGCTCTTTCTTGTGATTTATTTATTTATTTATTTATGAAATTATTAAATTATAAGTTTTTTTTTTTTTTTTACTTACTTAATTATGTTGGAAGGAGGTAGGGGTGGGCATAACGGGCCGCAAACCGGACCGAACTGAGAAACCGGTCCGAACCGGACCGTACTTATTTCAGTCTGGTTCTCGGTTCACACTTTACCTCATGTTCGATTTTTGGCCCGGTTCTGTTCGGTCCGGTCTTATTTACGAAAGACCATTTTGCCTTCTCGGACCGGGCCAACAAAAGTACCGGACCGGACCTAACACATTCGGTCTGTGGTTTTGGCTAAATCGGTCTCGGTTTGGTCCGATCCGGTCTTATGTACAACCGACCATTTTGCCTTCTTGGACCGGACCGGCAAAAGAACCGGACGGGACCGGACCTAACATTTTCGGCCCGGTCCTCGGTCTGTGGTTATGGCTAAATCGGTTTCGGTGTTGTCCGAGTTTTTTCTGTCCAGTTCGGATTTGATCTGATGCTCGCCCCTAAAAAAAAGGAGTGTTTTGTGCTGAATGATAAATTATAATTTTATAAAAAAAAATTAGGGTGACAACACTTTTTCTACAACACCTGTCCACGACATCACATCATACGATACCTTATGCTCTTACGATAAAAACATAAACTTGTACATCAAGACAAACGAGTAGTATACAAGGCTATTGATGTTGTTATCGGACTACAAAAGTTTTAGGGTCCGTTTGGTTTGCTTATAGGAATCACAATCGATATTGGTATGGTAATATGGTGGTATGGCTATGAGTTTGACAGTTTAAAAAATGTTGTTTGGTTTATATATTTGGCAATGTTGCAAAAATCGGTCAACTCGGCCAAGTAATCGCCGATTAATCGTTAATCGGTAAGTCTGTCGATTTTAAAATCGGTCAAAAATCGGCCTGAAAAAAAATCAACACTAAGCGGTCAAAAATCAATTTGAATCGGCCGATTACTCGGCCGAATCGGGCAAATCAGTCATTTAAATAATAATAATAATTTTGGCATTCTACTTAATTTGGGGATCGTATATTTCACTTATAACGCACAATGGGCATCATAATCAGAATTAGAGCCTTTTATTGAGGTTTGAAAACATAAAATGCTTGGAATCGATTAAGATTTTTAGTTTGGTCTCCAGAAATACCAAAAAATTGCATGAAATGCCAATCCGATTAATCACCGATTAATCCTGACTTGAACAATTACTCGCTGCAGGGTGGTCGGCCGTCCGACTACCGATTCACGATTTTTGCAACATTGATATTTGGGTTTCAATACCGTGTGATAAATATGAAGGAAAAGAGTGGGTTGAGTGAAATTAATGATGGAATAGGGTTCACAGGAATGGTTTGACAAAATCCACCAAGTCCAAGTGATATGGATCTATGGGTTTCAACTATACGACCCACAGAAATAATTTGGCAAAACCCTTCAACCAAATAAACGCAAATGATATCAAACTCATACCCAAATTCCCACATCATGTATCAAACGGGCCCTTAAACTTTGTAAGGTAAGAAAGAATTATGAGCCGGACTAAAAAGTAAAAACCCATATAAGGCAACTACGGAGTATTTCGTTTAGGTGGTGTTTGGTTTATGGGTTTAAACAAAGCCATGTTTGGTTGCTTCATACAAAAGTAGAAAACCTTATTGATAATTGATCATTTCTTGTTCATGTTCATCTGTTGCATCATTATATTATAGTTCTACTGCTACAAATCAACATACCCTTTAAATTTCTCTGTAAGTTATCACTTATTTATGCTCCTTTTTTTTTTTTTTTTTTTTTTAAATATTGTTTCAGGTTTTGTTTGTTCATTATGAGTATGACAATGTTGTGTTTACATTTAAGTTATGGGAGATGAATTGTTTTATGTAAAGGTGTAATTTAAGGTTACCTTGATAGTGTTTTAGAGTCTAAGGGGTGTCTGTTTAAGCTTATTTATGGGCTTTTGAGCTTATCTGTTTTCGGCTATATCTCATAAGGTTAATTTTGAAACTTGTGGGCTTATATAAGTTTGTTATGACATAGTAAAGGGGTGTTTGTTTAAGCTTATTTGTGGGCTTATGAGCTTATCTGATTTTGGCTAATATTTCATAAGCTCTGATTTTCTGGCTTAGTTTGTAACCTTTGGGCTTATATAAGCTTATTATGTCATAATAAACTTATAAGCCGATAAACATCATAATAAGCCGGAAAATCGGGGCTTATATGTAATATAAGCCAAAACCAAATAAGCTCATAGGCCCACATATAAGCTTAAACAAACACCCCTAAACTTATATAATTAAGCCCGTAAGTCCTAAGATAAGCACAAATTTTGGGGCTTATAAAACATAAGCTGAGAATATAGTCAATATACAAACTCATAAGCCCATAAATAAGCTTAAACAAACACCGCCTAAATATATCTCCCACTTTTGCATTCGTTTGTGGTCGATGAGTCTATCCGTTTGTGTTTAAGCTTATTAGCTTATTTAGGGGGGTTTTTATTATCTCTTTTTTGTGGCTTATGGGTTTATTTAGACACCCTTTTGTTTTTAGCATAAGTTAATCCGTATACTTAACCAATCAGGGTGGCTTAGTGGTAAAAGGCTTATGACTATCGTCACTGAAATGTGAGAGGTCTCAATGGTGCAAACAACTTTGATGTGGCTACGTCAACCTTCCCAAAAAATTTGTGTGGTGGCCGGCTTAAACCCTGTGGATTAGTCAGCCAAAAGGTCGAAAATCATAGCCATTAGCGTAGCTATTATAAATTAACTTAAGCCCAAAAAATAAGGTTACACAAACACCCCCTTAGAGGGTGTTTTGGGATAGCTTATTATTTGATAGCTTATCTGTTTATTTTTAAGATGAAGCAGTTTTGGTTTTGTGTTATCCAGAACGCTTTTGCTTATATACTTATTTTGGGGTAAATAATATAAGCACTCTTTGAAAGCAGGTCAGCAGCTCCTTCTTTCAGAGCGCTTATCTGAGATGAAATTGAAACTAATTCCTAAAGTACTTATCGAGTTATTTCTAAGTAGCTTATCAGTAGTTACGTGTAACGAGAAGCATAAGCAATCCCAAACACCCTCTTATACATTCAACTTATGGAATGACTTGTTTAATGTGAAGTTAAAACTGAAGGTTAGCTACTGTTTCAAATGGAACTATATCTGCCATTGTTTACTATTAGTAATGCATGTTCGAGTTGAATATGCTTATGTGAAATCATTCATATGCTCCGTTCTGAACTAATAATTCTTCTTGGTTTTTTGTTGTTTCTGAAAAACTTGTCAAACTAATTTATAGGTATTTGCTCTGTTTAGTTTAACGATGTCTAGTTAATAAGTCAGTTTACGGTTATTAACTATAAATAATTACATGTTAGAAATAATACACAAAAATAAATACGGAAATACCAAGTATTAACTAGCAATTGATTAATGTTCTAGGCAAGAGACCATGGGTGATGATGTAATTCTGAGGTGTACGAGCCAAGTCGAACAGTTGATACTTGAAGACAAGACAGTAACAGAGTGCAAAATCATTCAAAAATCGACAGTGGTTACAGAAAGACAGGAAAGACTTACAGAAGAGGTATTGTACACAAGTGACTTTACTGAAATTCTATTACAGTTTTACATATATATTTGTTTAATAAAATCTGAGTTTTATTAAGGATGCATCAACAGAAATAATTGTTATCTCGAATTAAGGTTTTAGGATTGCTTTTTTTAAAGTGTTTATCAATAAGAAAATAATCTGAAATAATTGTTAGTCTTATTATATCTGATTGAAAACAATATTACTAGGTTAACGCCTGTCTGACTGAAGACTTAATTGATGAAATCTTTGCAAGACTACCAATCAAAAGTCTCATCCAGTTCAGATCTTTGTCTAAATCATGGTATTGTCGTATTGCTAGCTCTGCTTTCATCCGTATGTTCAATATTCTTAGATCGATGAATACTCCTGAGAAAGTCCTCATCCAACACGTGACTAACTGGGGATATTGCAAAGGAACTTTACACCGTATCAGAGAATTCATATATACATTACATTCTGAAGACAAACTACCAGTGTGTCCGATACGTGGGTACACGGATGTAACACCAGTCCAGTTCCCTTTGCCTTTCTCACGTATTGAAATTATTGGATCATGCAATGGAATTATCTGTTTATATAGAAGAAGACCCGGTTTTATTCTATGTAACATTTCAATTAGGCGTGAAGTAAAAATACCTGATCATCCTTTTATGAGAGCCAACGAAAAAGATTGTCAAGCATCCTTAGGGTTTGGTTTCGACCCTATCGCCAATGATTACAACATTGTGGGTATATTTTACGATGGAACAGTACACACTTCGTTTATTTACTCCTTGAAGACAAATTCTTGGAGTGAAGTCGATTTTCCTGCTAGACCAATTTTTTATGTGATGCCAAGAGCAATTTTATTTAATGGAGCCTTGCATTGGCTGGCGACTGAAACATCAAACATACGTGAACGTATGATATTGACATTTAATTTGAGTAGTCATGTTTTTGGGACAATATCGTTACCAGAACTAAGCCGGAGAGCAAGGGAACTAACAATCCTGAAGGGTTGTCTAGGTTTGATTTCTAAGGAAAAATCTACCACATGTATTTGGGTAATGAGAGAGTATAATAACGTTGCATCTTGGACCTTGGTTCATGAATTGGATATGAAACGATTTAATAGAGGAGTCAGAGTTATAAAAGCACTCAGTAGCGGTGGTTTATTGTTTGACATATCAAAATTTAGTAAATGGTATACAGTTTATTATCCAGAGACAGGGGTGCTCTCTGAACTTTTGAAATTTAAAGGAACTTGTAGGATGCTTGATATGGAAATGTATGTTGAAAGCCTTGAATTATTAGACAAAGGAACCCCTTGCGGGAAAACCATCTCTTGGGAGGAAATGAAGCGTGCAACACTCAGGAAAAGAAGAGTCAGTAGGTGATTATTTCTGGTTGATCGTTATAAATGTCTTGTTTAAAACTGGTATGTATCTTGTTATTTTTGGTATGCTGAGCGATGAAAGATTTCATTCTCAAATGTCTGTATCCAAAAAGTTAAAAAAATGTAGTTGTTGAACCCATTTTTAATGCTTCCGATGTTTACAAACATGGAACTTTGCCTTAGTAACTATATCTTGTTTATGTATATATGTAATATTGTTTGCGTATTTGTCCTAACACATGAGCTCCACATATATATATGTAATGAAATGGCATGCCATGTCACTGCCACATCAACGAAGAATGCCAATGAAGATGACATGTCAGCACTAACATGTAAGAATATCTCAAATTTGAACATCAATATTATGTTAATAATGTTAATTGAACTTGTATATGATATCTATTATGTCATCTTCTAATACTTTATAGTTCATAGTCACTTGAACATGTTTTAAAATCTTTATTATTCGCCATCAAATTATTACAAACTAATAAGTCTCAGGAACATGTTTCAAAACTTCAATAGTCAACTGAAAACTGACAATTATTTTATTCCTAGAAAATACTAGTTTGAAAAAATCAAACATGCAATTCACAAGTATCTTATCCTTACAGAAAGGTTCTGACCAAACCAAATTCACATTCTTCTAAACTCAAACATGCAACTTTTAAAACTTGACTTTCTCAGTTGACTTCACCTCCTCTTTTTATCCTATCAAACAAAAGCTATGGAGATACTTAGAGAGTTTAAAGAGAAGTGTAAAACTTCGGTAGCTAAACTCCAGCAAGTTGCTGACGATATGGTGACGGAGATGCGAAAAGGACTTGCTCCTGATAGTGATAGTACGCTCAAGATGTTGATCAGCCATGTCAGTAATCTTCCCACTGGGTATATATCTATATCTATGTTTACTCTTTTTATTGATTAAGACTATTCATTTCATGCTAAATTTCCCACTGGGTAAACACCTAATGGTTCTTTTTAACACGAGTTTCATCACATGTTGCAACTGTTCTTTATAACAGGAGTACTAAACCAATTCTATAATCTGATTATTACTATTTGAATAGAATCTAGTAAACAAAAAGAATCTGATTAATGACTTCATTTTTTCTCCTTTAGGGACGAGGCCGGAATCTATTATGCTCTTGACCTTGGTGGTACGAATTTCCGTGTTCTTCGTGTGAAGTTGGGTGGAGGTGGCTCAGTGATGCCTATATTCAAAGAAGTCCCCATTCCTCAAAGTTGCATGACTGGGACATGTAAAGTGAGTATTGATGGTCACTTTTTTCTTTTATCAAGCAAATCTTAACACATTTTTTATAATATGTAATTTCATGTTTTAGGAATTATTTGATTTTATTGCTGGAAAACTTGCCGAATTTGTCGCAACCGAGGGTGAAGATATGCGAATTCCACCTGGCACACAACGGGAACTCGGGTTTACCTTCTCGTTTCCTGTCAAGCAAACATCGATTGACAGAGGAACTCTTGAAACGTGGACTAAAAGATTCAATATCGAAGATGCTGTGAGTCTTGTATAACTATTTTTTTTTCTTCACTATTTTGCCCTTTTGGGTATTCATATATCTGTCTTAACAAGATCTATGAAGTGCGTTAGACAATTTATTATAGTCAAACAAATGTTTAATGCTAAACAGCTTAATAAGGACATGGTGGTTGAGTTGACGAAGGCAATGGAAGAGGCTGGCCTTGACATGCGTGTTGCTGCCTTGGTAATTTGTTTTTTCGCTTATTAGTTGTATACCTCTATATATGTAACAGACTTAAAGTATGCATCCTTATTTATTTTCTAATATCGTGATAAAAATTACAGGTTAATGATACAGTTGGAACTTTAGCCGGAGGTAAATACAGTAATCCGGATGTAATTGCAGCTGTGATATTAGGTACTGGAACTAATGCAGCATATATTGAGCGTGTAGATGCAATCCCGAAATGGGAAGGCCCACCTCCAGAATCCGGAGAGATGGTTAGTGACTCACACATATGATACACTAATCTTTATAAAAAGTTTAACATTGTTAGCAAATGGTGTTTTTGACCAATTACCTTATCTGTCAATTTCGCCGCATTTTAGCTAGTTTGTTTGTTTGTTTTTTTTTGTTTTTTTTTCTTTATTTATGTTCTAAACTTTTTTTTCTGCAACGATTGTTATGAGTCAAGGTTATAAATATGGAATGGAGCAACTTCCAATCACCTCATCTTCCTTTGACGGAGTATGATGAAAGTCTTGACGCCAGCAGCAAATACCCGGGTAAACAGGTACATGTATATTTTAGATTTGCTCTTTTTTTTTTTTTTTCATGGTCCAATTTTTTGGATTGTATGAGCAGCAGGTGTGATTGTAGGCCCCAAAAAGTTGATAAAATTCGATAGATGCCATTTTTTTTCAATAGCTAATCACGGTGCAGGACGATTTAATGAAATTTCATTCTGCAGTGAGCCTAAAAATATTTAAGCTATTAAAGCCGGAAAAATGAAATTTTCAATTTTTATGTATAGAATAGTATTTTATAAGATTATTAATATTGTCAATTTTCTTATACAGATATTTGAGAAGATGATTTCCGGAATGTATTTGGGTGAAATTGTGAGACTTGTCTTATTAAAGATGGCTCAAGCACCTTTTTTTGGTGATATTGTACCACCCAAACTTGAAGAATCCTCTGTATTAACGTACAAAACTAACTATGGTCAATAAGGTTTTCTCATATGTTACGTTTGTGTTTTTTCTTTTATTAAAATTCTTATATTCGATATAAATGCAGGACTCCGGACATGTCTGCAATGCATCATGACTCGACTGGTGACCTCAAAGAGGTTGCAACCATTTTGAAAGACAAACTCGAGGTACTGTAACTACTTATATTTCAATTCACCAACAAAATATTAAGAGACATCACCAAAACCTCCATTTTTTCATGATATTTTGAGCTAAGCTTTTGTTGGCTATATTGCTAGCTAATTATTTTGGAAGGCCCTTTTAAAAAATTTTGTCACAATACTAATGTTTTGTATAGTTTAATTGTAGATATCCGACACTTCTTTAGATATGAGAAAAGTAATTGTGGATTTATGTGAAATCGTTGCAACACGTGGGGCGCGTCTCTCAGCTGCTGGAATCCTAGGAATCCTGAAAAAACTAGGGCGAGACAATGGAAACCAAAAATCCGTAATAGCAATGGACGGGGGGTTGTTTGAACATTACGAAAAGTTCAGAAACGCAATGCAAAATGCCATGGAGGAATTGTTAGGTGAAGAAGCTTCTAAGAACATCCTAATCGAGCAGTCTAATGATGGTTCAGGTCTCGGTGCTGCTCTTCTTGCAGCCTCTAATCCCCGTCTCGCAAAACAAAATGAGTCTGGGTAGACTTGTATTGTTTTTTGTATAATTTCAGAGGTTTTTGATTGAGTCATTTAATTGAAAATATATTGATCTATACTTGTCTTATAATTGTATGCGTCGAACAATTATCATTCTTACTGTATGAATAGAAACTTCTTGGCTGCTAAATGTTTTTTTTAAGATTTCTTCTATGTCTAAGTATGAGTCACGAGTGACAAGCGCTTGTTGAAACACACTTGTTGATGTCTCTCAGTGCCTTAATAGCATATGGTTTGGTGTGTACAGAATCAAGATGATTAAAACCTGAAATTACAAAGGGAACATTTGATATTCAGCTTGGAATGTAAGTCTGGACGAAATATATAAGGTAGCGTGTGCTTTATGCATTGTTTGGATCTCAGTTTTGTGTTCTGCACTCTGCAGATGAAAAAAAATAAAACGGGTCATGGAGTTTGACTTGGTTCATGTCATGTTGATAGTCACTCTTTCTAGAAAACTGGGTATAAGTAAGCTGTGTCTCAAAGCAATCGGCGTTAGAGATGGTGGCTAGTGAGTTCATTGCTATTTTTATGCAGTTAGGCCACTTTTTTATTAGTAGCAAACACATACAGCTAAGAGCATCCGCAATGGGATGGTTTTCAAATAACTTTCACTATTTGAAAAAGTCATTAGTATGGTTTTAACCATTAGAACAAAGACTTTATAAATGACTTTTTCAAGAAGACTTGTAAAAAACAAGTGTTTGACAAAAAATTCAATAAGCTATTGCCATTAAATGGGTTTCGCATTAATTGTGAGACAAAAAAATTGATTGAGAAGCTTATGTATTAAATGCATCAAGTCTTTAAAGACTTCGATCGTTGAATCTTCTAATATGGCAATGCAAAAGCTTATGAACTTATGACTCTTTGCGCCGGTCAACTTTATCTTCTTTATGTATATGTGTAATATTGTTTGCGTATTTGACATAACACATGAGCGCCACATAGATATATGTAATGAGATGGTATGCCATGTCACTGCCACGTTGAATTTGAAACAAAAAAATCTTATTTCTTTTATGACATGGCATGCCATGTCTAATGATTCAAGCCAAAACATCATTTTGAAACCTATTATTGTATTTTAGTTTTAATTTTTCAAACCAACTAATTTTTATTTATTAAAATAAAAATAAAAATAAAATAATTTAACATTCTTAGGACAAAAATATAACAAGAAAATAACCAATATAAAAAAAAAAAAAAAAAAAAAAAAAAAAAAAAAAAAAAACTAATATATAAAAACCAAATATATAAGAAAATAACCGGAGACTATATTTTACATTTATCAAGATTTATTATAAAATAAAACCAATATATAAAAAAATGAACTTTACATAAATGTATCATGTTTAAATTAAAAAAAGGACACACGAGCGTCGACGGACCCAAAAAAAGTCGTGAATTTGAACGCGAACGATAATGATGACATGGAGGACTGACGAGTGTAAATACTCGTTGGACAAAGAAAGAAGAAAAGTTGCTAGCGAAAATTTGGGTAGAAGTTTCCCAAGACAAAGATATCAGAAATGACCGTTCCGATGAGTTCTTTTGAAACCAGATCTGGATATGTTCAACAGTCAGTCTAACCGTGACAATCGTACCAAAAATATGCTAACGGGTAAATGGTGATTGTCAAAAATTCAACGCTATTTACAAACATTTGCAGCGTATAAGCGGGGAAAATGACAATGATCATCTCGAGAATGCAAAGACCAATTTTGAACAACGCTTTGCTGGTAGAAATTTCATATATGTTCATGTGTGGGAGGTTTTGAGAAAATACCCCAAATGAAACGCGGAGTACCCGATTGACATTTCATGTATCGAGGATATATTCGGGGCTGACAAACGACCTCGTCCCGAAGACTCCAAAAAACGTCGAGCTTCAAAGGAAGCCAAGTTGACGGAGACGTCAAGCTCCGAGGGGAGTCAAACGAGTTCTTTTTCGGGACATTTATCAGACACTTACTCGTGCAAAGGCGAAGCTCAAACACTCGTGTACGAGGCAAGAAGGCAGAAAGAACTGAGGTACCTGGAGATGGAAGAGTTGAAGTTTCTCATGCTTGATCCCGACCAGACAACACCGCCCAAAGCCGCTATCATTCGCAGGAAACAATAAGAAATCATGAAGAAAGATCAGCACGACGTATCAAATGCTTAAGTTTCGTATTATTGTTATTATTATTATGTGTTGTATGTTTTTAATATGTGTCGTATGTTTTTTTTGTGTCGTTCTTTTTCGCATCGTTATTTGAGTTTCGTATATTTTTAATATGTTGTATTGTATTTTTAATCTTAATGAATGAATTTTATGTTATTTGCGAAATTGAATAAAAAAATAAAATAAGAAGTGGTGGGACCCAAATGAGTAAGTTGTGGTTAATTGTGATAATGGAGGTTGTAGAAAGAAGTTTGGTATGGTGATGTGTCATCCCGTGAGACTCAAATGAGTAATTTAACTTTCTTACTACACAAGAGCTCTTAAGCTCTTATTACGGTGGTTGGTTGTTGGCCATGCCATACCCGACGGCCCAACACCATGGCGCCACAAACCATACCTCACCTCGGCTGTTAGCCTTTCACGCCACCACCACCAGCACACGTAGTTTTTTATTTTATTTTATTTTATTTTAGTTTATGTGTCTTGTGTTTATTTGTGTGTTGTTTGTTGTGTTTATGTGATGTATTTTTTATCTTTGTGTTTTGCAGCCTTGCAGGTCTGATGGTTTGACAGATGAAGAAGACGACTGGTTTTAATTTACAATGGTTTGATCGTCATATATGAAGAAGGCATTAAAAACTTGTGTTTGGTTTTAATTTATTTACAAAATATAAAAAAAATATCCCAATAAAAAAAAGTGTTGAACTTTCCACAAAGTATAAAAGATGGAGTGAATAGAATCAATACACCAATACTTGTTGCTAGCTTGCTGTGATTACTTAAATAAAGTAGATTCCTTTTCTTTTTTCTTTTTTTTTTACTTTTCTTTTCTTTCAAATAAAATAACTAAAGCGCACAACAACACTTTTATTCTTTTATTTTCTTATACTTGATAAGTGTTTTTGGATTACGGTTTTTATTCGGTCTTCAAAACACGAGAATTGTTATAAGTTCGGGTTGAAATTTTTGTGTTGTATCGTCGAGTAATTATGAAACCTTAATCACTAAATTGTATTTAGAGTTAATTACATAAATCGTCTTTGTGGTTTGCTGATTTTTACGGATCTTGTCCCTGTGCTTTTTTTAAGCGGGGTCATGTTCCTGTGGTTTTTAATTTTTACGGATCCTGTCCAATTTTCGACCCAAGTCCAAACGATCGTTAAAAAGGACATAACTTAACATTGATGGACTAACGTGAGGGTTAACCTTATAATTTGGGTTTTCCCTCTTAAAATACAAACCACAAGGACGATTTATGTAATTTACTTTAAAAAAAAAAGAAATAAAGTCTTTTTTTTAATTTTTTAATAGGAAATTTTTTAAATTTTATTATAATAAATAATTTTATAATTTTTTTAAAAAATAAAATTGGGCTTATGTACTAAACGATTTTTTTAAGTACGTTTTTGGGCTTGAATTAAAAAAAAAAGTTTTTCAAATAAAATTATTACAATAAAATTAAAATTAAAATTTTCTTGTTATTTTTTTTATAAAATTATTTTTCTAATAAAATTAAAAAAAAATTGAAAAGTTTTTTATAGAAAAAAGAAATTTATAATAATACAATTAAAAATTTTCGATAATAAAATTAAAAATGTTTTTTTTTTTTTTAATTATTATTATTATTATTTTTTAAGAGTAAATTACATAAATCGTCCTTGTGGTTTGTGTTTTGAGAGAGAAAACCCAAATTACAAGGTTAACCCTCACGTTAGTCCATCAATGTTAAGTTAGGTCTTTTTTAACGATCGTTTGGACTTGGGTCGAAAATTGGACAAGATCCATAAAAATCAAAAACCACGGGAACATGACCCGCTTTAAAAAAGCACAGTGACAATACCTTTAAAATCAACAAACCACAAGAACGATTTTTGTAATTAACTCTTGTATTTATATAACGTGTTTTTATTAATAAAATTTAATTTTAGTTATATATATTTTTATTTAAAAAAAAAAAAAAAAAAATCACGACATCATAAAACCGATGTTATGATGTTATGTTAAGAGGAAGTTTTGATGGCGTATACTAAAATTGATGCCATAAAAAAATGTTGTGATGACACCACTTATTTTCACGACACCACCTCACGACACCAAGTGTAACTAACGCTCTTAAAAACATGTTTTAAAACTGCAATAGTCAACTAAAAACTGGCAACTATGTTATTCCTTGAAAATACTAGTACTAGTTTAAAAAACTCAAACATGCAATTCACAAGTATCTTATTTCTAGAAAATACTAGTTTGAAAAACTCAAACATGCAATTCACAAGTATCTTGTTAATTACAGAAAGGTTCTGACCAAAAATCAAGTTCACATTCATTTAAATTCAAACGAAGGTTGTGCAAGCGGATCACAACTCTTAAAACTTGGACTTTCTCAGTTGACTTCACCTCCTTTTTCCTATCAAACAAAAGCTATGGAGATACTTAGAGAGTTTGAAGAGAAGTGCAACTCCGGCAGCTAAGCTCCAGCAAGTTGCTAACGATATGGTGATGGAGATGCAAAAGGACTTGCTCCTGATAGTCATAGTACGCTCAAGATGTTGATCAGCCATGTCAGTAATCTTCCCACTGGGTATATATCTATAGTCTATGTTTACTATTTATTGATTAGGACTGTCCATTTCATGTAAATTTTCAAGAGCTACAAGTTTTCAGTAGTAAACACCTAATGGTTCTTTTAACACGAGTTTCATCACATGTTGCGCAACTGTTCTTTTTAACAGGAGTACTAAACCGGAATCTGATTATTGCTATTTGAATAGTTAGAATCTACTAGTAAACAAAAAGGGAAAATGATAAAAATAATCAGTTTTACAAACATATTTCACCAAATACTCATATTTTATCAAAAAAGCCGTTATACCCATAAAACTGGCAAGATTTGTGATAATTTGCGGATTTTTAGAAAACTAGCAAGGATTTGACCTTGCTAAGTCAAACCTTGCGAATTTTCTATAAATATCGCGAGGTTTGACCTGCAAAGTCAAAAAATATGCTAATTTGACTGAAAACTCAAACCTCGCTAGTTTAGACTTGAACAAGGTCAACCTTGCAAATTTTAAAAAATCACATACCTTGCTAGTTTTCTTTACAAGATTACAATCTGAGGCATAAATTAAAACGAATTCTTCTCTTGGATATACTACATAGTTGTACACATTGAACCCAAATAGCTCACCTTTGACTTTTGGGGTCAATTTAGTTTTCTTAATTGAAAGTTATACTGTATGTTACAATAAACTTTATAAAACTTAAAAAGTATACAACTCGTAGACAAAAAGCTAAAAGTATGACTTATACAATTTAGCTCACCTTTTCAAAAACTAGCAAGGTTTGCGATTTTTTTTAAGAAAAATTCACAAGGTTTGATCTTGCTAAGTCAAACTTGCTAGTTTTCAGAAAACTAGCAAGGTTTGACTTCGCAAGGTCAAACCTATTTTTTTTTAAATATTCGCAAGGTTTGACTTTGCTAGGTCAAATCTTGCGAGTTTTCAAAAATCCATAAATTCTCGCAAATCTTGCCAGTTTTGTGGGTATAACGGGTTTATTTATTTTTTTAAACCTTAGGTATTTGGTGAAATATGTTTGTAAAATTGGTTATTTTTGTCATTTTCTCAAAAAAAAATCTGATTAATGACTCCATTTTTTCTTCCTAGGGACGAGGCCGGAATCTTTTATGCTCTTGACCTTGGTGGTACGAATTTCCGTGTTCTTCGTGTAAAGTTGGGTGGAGGTGGTGAAGTGAGGACTGAATTTGAAGAAGTCTCCATTCCTCAAAGTTGCATGACCGGGACGTGTAAAGTGAGTATTGTTGGTCACTTTTTGCTTTAATCAACCCAATCTTAAGATAATTTTTGTAACATTTTCACGTTTTAGGAATTATTCGATTTTATTGTTGGAAAACTTGCTGAGTTTGTCGCCACCGAGAGTGAAGATATGCGAATTCCACCTGGCACTCAACGGGAACTCGGGTTTACCTTTTCGTTTCCTGTCAGACAAACATCAATTGACAGAGGAACTCTTGAAATGTGGACTAAAGGCTTCAATATCGAAGATGCTGTGAGTTATAACTATGTTTTTTTTTTTACTATTTCGCCCTTTTGGGCATTCATATATCTGTCTCAACAGGATCTATAAATGTTTAATGCTAAACAGCTTAATAAGGACATGGTGGTTGAGTTGACGAAGGCAATGGAAGAGGCTGGCCTTGACATGCGTGTTGCCGCCTTGGTAATTTGTATTTTCGCTTATTAGTTCTATACTTTTATATATGTAATAGACTTAAAGTATACAACCTTATTTATTTTTGTAATATCGTGATGAAATTTGCAGGTAAATGATACAGTTGGAACTTTAGCCGGAGGCAAATACAGTAATCCGGATGTAATTGCAGCTGTGATATTAGGTACTGGAACTAATGCAGCATATATTGAGCGTGTGGATGCAATCCCCAAATGGGAAGGCCCACGTCCAGAATCCGGAGAGATGGTTAGTGACTCACACATACGATACACTAATCTTTATAAAAGTGTAACATTGTTAGCAAATGGTGTTTTGACCAATTACCTTATCTGTCAATTTTGCGCATATTAGCTAGTTTCTTCCTTTATTTATTTATGTTTTAAACCTTTTATGTGAAACGATTGCTTATGAGTCAAGGTTATAAATATGGAATGGGGCAGCTTCCAATCACCTCATCTTCCTTTGACGGAGTATGATGAAAATCTTGACGCCAGCAGCAAAAACCCCGGTAAACAGGTACATATATATTTTAGATTTGCTCTTTTTTTTTTCATGGTCCAGTTCTTTGATTGTATAAACAGCAAGGTGCAGGACAATTTTATTAAATTTCATTCTGCAGCGAGCCTAAAAATATTTAAGCTATAAAGGCCAGAAAAAGGTTCAAATGAAAATTTTAATTTTTATGTATAGAATAGTATTTTATAAAATTATTAATATTGTCAATTTTCTTATACAGATATTTGAGAAGATGATTTCCGGAATGTATTTGGGTGAAATTGTGAGACTTGTCTTACAAAAGATGGCTCAAGCACGTTTTTTTGGCGATATTGTACCACCCAAACTTGAAGAATCCTCTGTATTAACGTACAAAACTAACTATGGTCAATAAGGTTTTCTCATATGTTACGTTTGTGTTTTTTTCTTTTATTAAAATTCTTATATTCGATATAAATGCAGGACTCCCGACATGTCTGCAATGCATCATGACTCGACTGGTGACCTCAAAGAGGTTGTAACCATTTTGAAAGACAAACTCGAGGTACTGTAACTACTTATTTTAGAAAGGCCCGTTTAAGAAATTTTGCCACAATACTAATGTTTTTTATGGTCTAATTGTAGATATCCGACACTTCTTTAGATATGAGAAAAGTAATTGTGGATTTATGTGAAATCGTTGCAACACGTGGGGCGCGTCTCTCAGCTGCTGGAATCCTAGGAATCCTGAAAAAACTAGGGCGAGACAATGGAAGCCAAAAATCCGTAATAGCAATGGACGGGGGGTTGTTTGAACATTACGGAAAGTTCAGAAACGCAATGCAAAATGCTATGGAGGAATTGTTAGGTGAAGAAGCTTCTAAGAACATCCTAATCGAGCAGTCAAATGATGGTTCAGGTCTTGGTGCTGCTCTTCTAGCAGCCTCTAATCCCCGTATCACACAACAAAATGAGTCTGGGTAGACTTGTTTTGTTTTGTATAATTAAAGAGGTCTTTTCGAGTCAATTGATTGAAAATGTATTGAACTGTACTCATATTATTATTGTATATATGTGTCAAACAGTATCGTTCTCATTGTATGAATAGTCTTGTAATCTGTTCTCATCGTAAGTACCTCCGTGTTTTTTTTTTCTTCTGGAAAAACATGTTTCTTATATAGAACTTAATAAAATGCATAAGATTTCTCCTATATAGGCGATCATTCAAGTATGTGTACGATTGACAAGCGCTTGTTAAAACACACTTGTTCCTAACTCTTAGGAAACACAAACAGTTCGTTGTCTAATATGAGGTGTCGTGACTTAATAGCATATGGTTTGGCCTGTACCGAATCATGATGATTTGAAACCTGAAATTACAAATGGACAAACTAAATCGGCTACTTGCATTATTTGTTCCTCTTTATGTTTTTTGTGGTCAACTAGCTATAGTGTTTCTTTCGTCATTTCATGCGCCTGAGCGATGCTAGATGACAGTGTCCGTAAAAAGGAAATGACAATACCCATGGTGTTTAAATGGCAACTCTACTAATGTGATAACATCGTGCTCTAATCCATAATAGTTAATCTAAAAAGCTATTTAAGCTAACCGAAACAAATTGGTTTTTCAGAAAAAAAAGAGGTTCTCCGAGGTGCCGGTGAACCACACAATCTTTTGTTCAAGAGTGTATAATTTATTTTTTTTTGACAATTTTTAAAACCTTTTTTGTTTATTATTTTCACGAATATTTGTCTTTTTACTTTAAACTTACCTTTTAATATATTCTGTATATTAAAACAAAGGATGTGTTATTTGTTTGCACTTGTATATGATATGATAGGGTTTATGCTATTAAATAGACACATACTTTCTCAAATATATCGATATGGTACGTCTACTTTTTTTATTACCCGGATGATACGTGTACTTTTATTTTCGTGTTAATATGGTCACAAAATACGTGGCTTGCCAAGTCACAAAATCCGCAATAAAACTCATAAAAATTCCATGTCACAAAATACGTGGCTTGCCAAGTTATCAATTCCATGTCTTAAACACAGACACAAGCAGATTTCATTTAGAGCATGGGGTGTGGTGGTGAACTCAACCCTCTTCATTTGGGCCCCACTTGTGCCACATCACCTCCACATCACTCCAACACACTCACTTAAAAATACCGCCCAATCACAATTAACTCAAACCCCTTCATTTGAGCCCCACCCTGCCTCATTTTTTTTCTTTCCCATATTTTCCAAACACAATAAAATTCATTTAAAATAAAAATACAACTACAATACGGAAAATTAAAAAAACATCGATAAATAAAAAAACATACGAAAATAAAAACCATACGAAACTTAAAAATACAACATTAATTCGTCTTGTAGTTTTGCTATCAATGCGTCTTGTTTCTTCTTGAGGATCGATCTTTTGGCTCAAAGAAATTTTCAATATCATGCATGAGAAACTCCAATTCTAAGCACTCTTGGAATGACTTTTCTTTCGCTATCCTCGCCTCGTACACTTCTTTGGCTCCGTCGACTTCGTTTATACTCTTGAGCTAAAGCTTCCGCATAGCATCCGATTGACTCCCCGGTGCTCGTTGGCGACTCCATCGATTTAGATTTTTTGCGGTCGAGGCTTGCTGTGAGACGAGCTCTTGGATCGGGGCGAATAATTCGTGATATTATCTTCATTGATCCTCCGGCGTCCCATTTGGGATATTCTCTCAAACCTTCCATCTGGGAACTATAGTAAATGTTTCCCGTGAAGAGACTTGAAAGCAAGTCTTGCATTCTCAATGTGATCAACATCATTTTCCCGGATCTACACCGCAAATGCTTGTAAAACCATTAAACTTTTGGCAATCACCGTTTATCCGAGTCCATTTTCCGTGCACATATTTTTATACGATAAGGCTCGGACTACGAGCCTTGAAGTCCTCCCAATCTGAGTCCAAAACGCATCGTTTAGTCGGTCATTACCGATAGGCGGCGTTTGGGAAACTGGACCCAACACTCGAATAAAAAATTTTCTTCTCGCTTGTCCAACGAATTGTGGTTCGACTCTCTTCTTCCTCCTCCTCCTCCTCCTCGTCGTCCGCGTCCAAGTTCACCACGACCTTCTTTTTTTTTTCTTTGTCGCTTTGGCCGGTTTTTTTTCCTTGACGACGTTCTTCACGTGTTTCGGTTGGTGGTGGTTGAGGTACTTTGAATTTTGATTCAAAGTAATGTTCTTGTGAAGCGTAGAATTGCGTTGGTGGTGGTTGTGACGGATAGAATTGCGGTTGTGATGGTTGTGATGGATAGAATTGCGGTGGTGATGGTCGTGATGGATAGAATTGCGGTGGTGATTGTCTTGGATATTGAAAAGGTTGAAATCCAACTTGCGAAGAAGTGTTTGAGCTTTGAGACAATGGGGTGGACGGGTTTGACGAAGACGAGTTGAGGAGATTCATAAATGACATCTCGTTTGGATCTTGGGACATTTTTGGTTGTGGATTGAGATGGTGAAGATAATATATTTTTGAATGAGAAGTGTGAATTTTTGTGTAAAATATGGGTATTATTTATAGAGTGGGTGGGGTAATATTTGGGTTTGAAAAAGAAAAAAAAAAATGACCGTTTGAATTAAAACGGTAAGATTCAAACGTTAAACTTGAAATTGGGTCTATCCTCTAGTGTGTCGTTGTAGTGGCGAGAACCAAAGTGGCGAAGGGAGATGGTGTCGTGGCGGTGGGCGGCGAGTTTCGGCGAGTGTGCCACGTTGGAGTGGCGAGGCTTGCTCGTTGTGATACCTCACGCTCTTAGTCTCTCTCTTCTTTACCAAATCCTCCAACAACCATTCTCATTATTCATTCCAAACATTTCTTCATGTCAACAAGACATAAAAATTCTTTTTTAAACCATGAATAAGCTATTAAGCACTCTTCATAAGTGTTTGGATAAGCTTAATGTATTGTGATAATACTACTCCCTCCGTCCCAAATTATATGTCCACTTTCATATTTCACAAAGTTTAAGAAAAGTGGGACCCCGTACAATATTAACCAATAAAAATTAATTCTCACCCACTTACAAGCATTTTGATTGTTTGAAATTGAAAGTGGACATTAATTTTGGGACATAAAAAATAAGCAAAGTGGACTAATATTTTGAGACGGAGGGAGTATAAGCTTATAAGCACCTTAAATAAGTTTAGCCAAACACCCCCTCACTTTGGTAAAACAGCTTGGTATTTGCTTAACTCAAAGAGGAACAAGAAGATAAGCAGTTTTAATAAGAAATTGCAACCACAGTCTCCCTTATATTGCAATGATGGTCTTAAACTGTTAATTAATTGGAAAATTTTTATCAGGAGGCGAAACACATTCAAACAAAAACCATATCGGTACATTTGACCTCAGCTTATCCCTCATTGGTCCATCAAATGAAAAACATCGAAACAGATAGAATGAACAAGGATGATTATCGAGTATAAAACATCCATCAACCAAAACCAACTTCTACAACAAATCCCATTATATCCTACCACATCTCCTTATCCCATCTCAAATGACTCGGCGAAAAATATATATCCAATAGATCTCGATTCGATCCACGTTATTTGTAATCTATCTAAGATTTTTGTGTGGAACTTGTATCATCATTGACCAAATTCTTCATGATAATATTCGAAATATAAAGAATGACCAAAACCAATCGGTTTCAATCAATCATTTGGTTCGATTGAATACAAAATAAAAAGAAACACAACACATTCAACCTTACCCGAGACAATATTCTAATGATCTTGAAGTCTTTTCATTGATTTCTTGATTCGGATTAAGCGTGAAATGAAGACAAGGGTTGGATTAGGATGTATTTGTGTTTCTATGATTCGATTATCGAGAGTCTTATCAAGATGTGTTTGATTGATGATGAAGATGAGATTTGAGATGAAGAGGTGAGAGTTTAGGAGAAAGAGGCGTAAAAGTTTTCTTCCTTTATGTGCGGGGTCAAATGAATGGAACGTTTAGAGCACCCGGTGTCGATTAAATCGTCCACTCGTCGTCCACCGGAAGCTCACCGCGCCTCGTTTTGACACCGTGGTGTCTCGCCGTGGTCGTTGTTGCCAAGCTCATCGTGGTGACGACGACCAAATGTTCGACAAAAGTGGGACCTAATTGATATATAAGCGGTTTCATATTTTCTTCTTTTTCCTTTTTGATTTTCAAGTGTGTGTGTATGCAGAAGTGAAGAAGAAGAAGAAATGTGATATATATATATATATATATATATATATATATATATATATATATATATATATATATATATATATATATATATATTTTTTTTTTTCTCGGTCAAATTTGGGCCAAGAAGTGGGTTACTTTACTTACTTATTGTTAGACTTTTTAAAATTTGGGCCAATGGAGTTATGTTTTATTTTTTGAACTTTGTTTTATAAAAATGTTATTTGTATTATTTGAATGAAATAAATATTAATATGTTATGTATCGTATTTTAATTTGAATGAAATGAATTTATTTAGTTTATTTGGAAATGAAAATTGAATAAAAAAATAAAGTGGTAGTGGTGGGTCCCAAATGAAGAGGTTGAGGTTTGTTATGAGTGAGGAGGGGTTTGTTGTGGTTAGTTGTGGAAAAATGGAATCTTGATGTGGCGAGGTGGACTGACGACGAGCCTTAGGCTCGTTTTGACACCTAGTGCTCTTAGGGTTATTTTATGGCCACGTCATCCAAACCCAAGCTTAATAATAGTGATTGGGCAAGCCGTAAGATTTTGACTTGACAAATGAACTTTGTGACCATATTAACACGAAAATAAAAGTACACGTACCATCCGGGTAATAAAAAGTAGGCGTCTATATGGGTACATTTGATAAAATAAATTAATACATTTAATAGCACAAACCCGATATGATACAAACCTTCCGTGGCCTTTAGTAATAACTTTTATATTGGGCCGTAGAAACATATATATTTTACACCGAGTATTGTAAAGGCTAGGGTTTACCAATTATCAAGATAGTCGCATACCACCATTGGACGCCATAGATTTTCGTTTATGTTATCATAAGTTCATAACTCAAGTTACTTGCTATTCTTTCTGGTAAGTAATTTATTAATCGCCATATGATTTTTTATACATGTAACTTGGCTCATGAAAACAAATCGTTATTAGGAATCTAATACAGTTTTCGAACATATATATTTCCTTAGGTGATGAAGAGTAACGACCAAGACGAACAGTCTACACGTGAAGACGGAATGGTGAGTGATAGAAAAACCATTCTAAAATCGACAAGACTTACTAAAAAGGTATTGTACGCTTGCAACTTCACTAGTAATTTTAGAAAAAAGATTATATCAAAAATTTGTTACTAGTAATAAATTGTATATTTTATTAGGTTTGCACTTTTTTATGTGAAGACTTGATTGTTGATATCTTTGCAAGGTTACCGCTCAATTGCATCATCCAATTGAGATGTCTCTCCAAATCATGGTATTCTCGCATTGCTAGCCCTGATTTCATACGTATGTACACGCTTGTTCGAACTTTGAATACTCCTGAAAAAGTCCTTATCCAACACGTGACGTATAACAAAAATAAATGTGATATAGTAGAAGACGTATATACATTACATTCTAAAGACAGATTGCCTTTGCGTCCAAGAGGTGGGTACATGGATGTAACACCAGTCCAATTCCCTTTAGGGTGTATGAACATTATCGGATCATGTAATGGAATTGTGTGTCTTTTCAAAAGGAGAGCTGGTTTTATTCTCTGGAACTTTTCGGTTAGGCGTCAAGTACAAATACCTGATCCTCCTTTTATGAGAGCGGTACAAGAAGATCATAAATTAAATGTATCCCTAGGGTTCGGTTTCGATTCAATCACTCATGATTACAAGATTGTTGGTGTATTAGCCTGTAAAATGCAAATACTTCATTTATTTACTCCTTGAAGACAAACTCTTGGGTGAAATTGATTTCCCTAATAGTACAAGAGGATTTTATTGGGATCAAAGAGCATGCTATTTAGATGGAGCATTGCATTGGGTAGAAACTAGGTATTTAGATGAAACAAAAAACTTACGCGAATATATTATATTGACAATTAGTTTGAGTAGTCATGTTTTTGGCACAATTTCGTTGCCAGAACCAAGTCGGAAAGCAAGGGATGTATATCATGATCGGACAACAACAGAAATAAGAACCGTTGATGGTTGTCTAGCATTGATATCTAGGGATACTTGTACTCCAATTAGTGATATAAGGGTTTGGGTGATGAGAGAGTATGGTAATGTTTCATCTTGGTCCATTGTTGATAAATTTGATATGATCAAACAATTAAAAGGAGTTGGAACTAGGAAACTGCTCACCAGTGGCGGTTTATTGTTGAATTTAAGAGGAACATACTATGAAAATGATGATGATAGTGATGACGACGACGATGATGATGATGATGATGATGATTACGACGATTATGATGATGATGACGGTTACGATGACGATGATGATGATGAGTGGTATAAAGTTTATTTTCCTAAAACACGTTTGTGTTCGGAAATTATGCCATTTAAAGAAACTTGTTGTAAGGTTGAGATGGCAATGTATGTCGAAAGCCTTGAATTGTTAGACAAAGGTACTGCTTGCGGGGAAACCATCTTTTGGGAGTAAAAGAAACAAGAAACTATATCTTGGGGAAGAAAGAGAGGTAATAAAAGAAAACTTTGCTTATGATTAGTGGGAAAATGTTTAAGAACTTGAGTATACGTGATTGTGGAACTTTTTTTTAACTCTTTCTATTGTTGCTTACAAGTGAGTATATCTAATTTAAGTATGTAGATGTTTAATGTTACGCCTTATATAAGATTTGGGAGGCTATGGCATAAGTTGGTTAATCGAGTTACTCCTATATTATTCCATAATAAGCAACCAACATGTATAAATAATGAGAGGTTATTTTCGCACTCCATAATTTGCACACTCAAAAGTATTGTGCCTTGACGTTGTGACGTTGATACTATTAGATCACTTTTACTCATGTTCACACTTACATGGATATAAACGTCAGGCAGGAGAGGCTCAAGCCATTTAGAGGCCTAAAGCGATATTAAAAATAGGGCTTCTCAATTACGATATGTGTTTGTTCATTTGTTTGAGTTTAAGTATCACGGAACGACCCATATACGATTAATGTTTCTTCATTGGTTCAAATTTAATCAAATAAACTGTCTAACACGAATGCTTAACTGAATGGATATTTGTGTCCGTATTTGTTTGTTAAGAAAACAAGCTTGTTCGTGTTCTATGTTCAGTCATAAATACATTAATCGAACGAGTATAAACAAACAAGCATAAAATATCATAATGAACATAACATGCATAAACGAGAAAGTTACCAAACGTTCACCAACATAAAATGAACGAATGAATCGTGTTCATTCATCCAACAAAACAAACATACAATGTTATCCATATTTCTTTGTTTATTACCATAATTGAACTTCCAAAAGTATATACTAATATTTTTGAAAGATTTGATTCTTTTACGGTCCTATTTAGATGCCATTAGAAGTTGGAGCACTAAATAAATTTGTATCCATATCTTTCTTAAGCTCTAGTAGTGAGTTTAGTCTCCTTTAGTCGCAGGCCTAAAAGATACAGTAATGATTAAATAAATGAGGCTCACAGTCCTTTGTTATATTAGCAAATTTAGTAATCAAAAGCCTTAAAATGTCAAGGTTTTAAAGATACCAGCTATATGTATATGAGAATTGATACCTACACCACATTTTTTGATTAATGCACTACAACTTATGCATTGCAGTTTGTACCGTATAATACTATAATGTACAAATTATAATGCATTAATTAAAAAATGTGGTGTGAGTATCACCCCCTTATGTATATACGGGCATTTATAAATTGGGGCCTAAAAATTTCGAGTGTGCAATGTTAGAATAAGATCCTTTAACTAATGTGGCCTTGACCATTTACACCTTTAACTATTGTGACATAATCTACCATAACTAACAAATGGCAGTTATTTGATGGAAGTAACTACCATAACAATAAAATCTAGGGATTGTGATTTTCTTGTATCTTGTCAATAACAATATTCTCTCTATAAAATACCATAACTTGAGAGAAATCCCTCCATCGGATTATTGACATCACTACCGGAATCGACGAACCCTAACGCAATGGCTTCATCATCTAATCATAATCCTAAGTCGGTTCTATCATCAAGTAAGTTTACTTTCATGTTATTGTTATGATTACATGAGATTGATTCATTATATGTTTAATTACTCTAACATGTGGTATCAAGAGCAATATAAATTTCATGTGTCATATTTAAACGCTTGACTGATAATGATCTTATCAAAAAATTAATTTAATATGTGATGAAAATTATAGACAGTGCCTCTTATTAAATATGAAACCGATTTGAATTATACAGTAGAAATTTAATTTAATCTGTGGTGAAAATTTATATGATGCCATAATGTTATTATACGTCTTGGGTTATGCAAGCCACAGATTCCTTCTGTAGATGGAATTAATTAATGATTAAAATAGTGTTATCATTAACATAAAGATTTGTTGATAGACACTAATTACGAGTGAAGTATAAATACTTTGTCATTGCCTATGAACAAGAGTAGGGATCTAGGAGTCTTATGATTTCTCACAATATATTTTGTCAAAGTCCGAGTATATGAAGATAAATTATACGTGAAAATCCAATCTCAGTACTTATGAACTATATTCATGTTCTGAATACTTCGTTTATTTTCATTACTTTGGATTTTGATGAGTATGCATATGATTCGTATGTATATGTACTCCATATTGACGATCATTGGTTAACATAATTATGTATTTGTTGACTCCTATAATTAAACGGCAACTTAATACTTAATATGAATAATCATTCCAACGAATGGTTGTTCCGATTAGTATATGAGTTTAATGATGCCACATTATAAAATTATTCTAGTTACCAGTCAATGAACCCAACGGCTATTTGTATGATAACTTGAACAATAAAATATATATTAGCATAATTAACATATATGTTACGTTTATGCCCAACGGTGATATGTGATATATGTGCATAATTAGACTAGTTAAAAATGATTAATAGTTTCAATTGTTAACTAAACCAGCGTGAGGTTAATAATTGGGCACAACATCTTTATACCTATTATTTTGGTGTTCATGATAGGTTTATGTTTTTATTGATATGCTTTACATATATATCCCATTAATTCCTTTAGTTTTATCTAAGCATACTTTTAATTTTCAATCTATGTCAAGATCTACCCTAACTGTCCAATACGGGTTATTTGTCCGGAATTGAACCCTTAACGGTACTAACTTCTCAACATGGAGAGATCAAGTGAAACTTACTCTCGGAGTAATGGACCTCGATCATGCGCTTGTGCAGATCGATCCTCCCGGTTGCACTTACTGGCGATAGTACAATGGATCAAAAGCGTCGATATGAACAATGGGAGTGATCTAACCGTATGTCTCTCATGATCATTAAGAACTGCATATTCGTTGCTATTCGAGGAGCCATTCCTGAATCGGGGAATGCAAAGGAGTACTTAAGCTCCGTAGAGGAACAATTTAAAGGGACTTCAAAAGCCCATGCAAGCACTTTGATCCTCAAAATGTTGACTACCAAGTATGACGGGGTTAGTGGTGTACGTGAGCACATAATGATGATGAGCGATATGGCAAACAAACTAAAAGGCATGGATATGGAAATCAGTGAAGGTTTCTTAGTTCATTTCATTATGACATATCTCCCTATGCAATTTGGTCCTTTCAAGATCAATTACAATACGCAAAAGGAGAAATGGAAAATGAGCGAACGATTGCCATGTGTGCAAGAGGAAGAACGCCTCAAAGTTGAAAAGCGATGTCGCTCATGTTGCTACCATTAACACCAATAAAAGAAAGGGCTCGTGGAAGGGCAAAGGTTCAAGTGGAGATAATTCTACTCCAAATAAAGTCCAGAAAACGGTGCAAGTACTAGCTCATTCCAAGACGGTTTTGCCATAAGAAAGGGCATACTCAAAAGGATTGTCCAAAATTCAAGGAATGGTTAGCAAAGAAAGGTATATTTGAATCTTTTATGATTAATGAATCCTTTAATATTAATGTCCCTATTAATTCATGGTGGATTGACTACGGATCCATGGTACACATTGCTAATTCTTTACAGGGATTCCGTACAATCCGGAGATTGGAAAGAAACCAATGAGCGGTTAAAGTCGGGAATGGAGTTGATTTGAGCGTAGAAGTCTGTTGGGACCCTTTCATTAATTTTGGAGAGTGACTTTTGTTTAAATCTTTATGGCACTCTTTATGTACCGAGCATGACTCGAAACTTAATATCGTATCTAAACTAATTATTGATGATTTTATATTTACGTTGGATACAATAAAGTATATATTAGTTTAAATTCCTTGTTGTTGGAAATGGTTGTCTGAGGAAACCTCTTCAGTTATGTTTAGATAATCAATTTTCGGAATCTCTAATTTATTTAACGTTAATGACAATGTGAATCAAAATAAGAGAAAACAAGATCGAAACCTCATCAATGTTATGGCACCAACGTTTAGGCCATACTTCACGAGACAGAATGACTAGACTTGTGAAAGATGAAGTTCTACCATCTTGATTTCTCGATTTTGAAAAATGTAGAATGCATAAAGGAAAATGACCAAAGGAAATAGAGGTGCCACACGGCACCGTTATTAGAACTAATCCATACCGACATATGTGGACCTTTTCCTTCGGGCATTGGTGGTCGTAAATCATTCATTACCTTCATTGGCGATTACTCACGTTACATGTACCTTTTCTTAATTAATGAAAAATCCGAATCACTTGAAATGTTTAAAACTTTTAAAGCGGAAGTTGAAAATCAACTTGACCGAAAAGTAAAGTGGTGAGATCGGATAGGGGAGGTGAATATTATGGCAGACATACTGATGTTGGTCAAGCTCTGGATTTTTCTTTGACTTTTGCAAAGATCATGGGATTATTAACCAATATACCATGCCGGGTACCCTTAGAAAAATGGTGTAACTGAGAGCAGAAATCGCACCCTTATGGACATGGTTCGGAGTATGTTGGCAAATTCAAAACTTCCCGAATTTCTTTGGACTGAGGCATTGAAAACGGCTGTCCACATCCTTATGAGTTCCTCAAAACTGCTCCAAAATACCATATAAAATTTGGACAGGAAGAAAACCCAGCTTACGATATTTACAGGTTTGGGGATGTCCAGCCGAAGCTAAGTTATACAATCCTCAATCACGAAAACTGGACTTGAAAACCATTAGTTGCTTTTTCATTGGGTACCCAGAACGATCAAAGGGTTACTGATTTTATTGCCCGTCTCATAGTACCATAATTGTTGAGACACGCCACGCAGAGTTTCTTGAAAATGCTAACAACAGTGGGAGCGGTTCATTTAGAAGAATTGAAGTTCAAGAGGCTTGAGATGAGACACCAATAATTCATGTGCCCATCCCGATTAACACGCCACTTGAAATCTCGAATGATCACTTAATTGCTCAAGATCATCCAAATAATGTCGAGGAAAATGAACTTAACCCGAAATTAATGTTGAACCACAAGAAACTCAACAACCATTGCGTAGGTCACAACGACATGGCAAATTTCACAAACTTTGACGATTATTATACCTATTTGAATGAGGTGATTTTGACTTAGGAAATGCAATGACATGAATCATATGAGGATGCTATTACTTGTGACCAGTCAGCTCATTGGAGGGAAGCAATGATAGATGAGCTGAACTCAATGAGCAAAAACAACGTTTGGGAACTTGCTGGATTACCAAAGGGTGCAAAGTAGGTCTTCAAGACCAAACTTGACCCAAATGGAAATGTTGAGCGATACAAAGCTCGTTTGGTTGCAAAAGGGTATACTCAAAAAGAGGGTGTTGATTATAGAGAAACCTTTTCTCCAGTATTGAGAAAATACTCCCTAAGGATCGTAATGGCCCTTGTAGCTTATTTTGACTTGGAGTTACATCAAATGGACGTAAAAATGGCATTTCTTAATGGAGATTTACATGAAGATGTGTTCATGGCCCAACGGCAAGGTTTTAAATCTAAAGGCCAAGAACATTTAGTTTGTAAACTCAAGAAATCTATTTATGGGCTTAAGCAAGCATCCCGTCAATGGTATTTAAAATTTGATGAAGTGATGAAGAAACACAACTTCATTAAGAATCTAGTAGATCGTTGAGTATACCTCAAAATGAGTGGGAGCAAATTTATTATACTTATGCTTTATGTTGATGATATCCTTTTAGCAAGTAATAATATTGATTTGTTGCATGAGTCAAAACGCTTTATTTCTAGAAACTTTGACATGAAAGATCTTGGTGAGGCTTAGATGTTATTGGAATTGAAATTCACGAGATCGAGCCAATGGGACATTAGGATTTTCCCAAAGGCATATATTGAACGTGTACTCAATAGGTTCAATATGCAACATTGCTCCCCACGGTCGCTCCGTAATTAAGGGTGATGTTTTTGGGTCTCATCAATGTCCGAAAACTGAGGTTGAACATGAGGAAATGAAGCGAATTCCTTATGCTTCCGTAGTAGGAAGCTTAACGCATGCTCAAGTTTGTACTTGACCAGATATCGCTTTTATATGTGGCATGTTAGGCAGGTTTCAATCTAATCCTGACCTACATCACTGGAAAGCTGCTAAGAACGTATTGAGATATCTACAAGGAACGAAGGAGTACAAATTAACTTACACTAGATCCGACAATCTTGAAGTTATTGGATACTCGGATTCAGACTTTGCGAAATGCAAAGACTCTAGTAGGTCAACTTTGGGATATATTTTCATGCTATCAGGTGGGCCTATTTCTTGGAAGAGTAAAAAACAAGTGCTAACGACGACCTCAACAATGATGGCTGAGTATGTTTCAGTTTATAATGTGACATGCCATGCAATGCTGTTGAGAAATTTGATCATCGGACTCAAATTGTCAACTCCATCTCAAGGCCATTAAAAATCTATCGCGATAATAAGCGACCGTGAGCTTCTCGAGCGATGTAGTTCAACGGAGTTGGTTTATACCTTGATACAAAGTATTTATTTTTGTGCGTGAAAGAGTGGAGGAACAACGATATGTATCGAGCACATTAGAACTCATGAAATGCTTGCGGATCCGCTAACTAAAGGTCTACCACCCAAAGTATTTCAAGGCCATGTTGCTAAAATGGGTTTTCTTCAAGACCTTATATAATGTTGTAGTTAGTGCACTATTTCATGATAATGTTTGATTTATAAACAAGCGCTTTAAGACAATATCCTTTACTATAATGTCTAGTTTGTCTATATTTACGGCACTTATGTTTTATTATAGATAAACTTATTTGTACCACATTATTCTCTTGTCATTTTGGCTTAATGAAATCATGTATTCCAAATTAGTACCATTAATATAATCGATGGGGGTCCCGTGTCAAACGCGACACGTTAGGCTGTATCCTTTTGCTTTGGTGCTATTATGGAATTATGATGATTCACATAAACTTGTAAATGGCCAATATATTTTTCAGGTTTATGTATATATGAATAAATTGTCTTACGGCCAAGTGGGAGAATGTTAGAATAAGATCCTTTAATTAATGTGGCCTTGACCATTTACACCTTAGCTATGCCTTTGTGACATAATCTACCCTAACTAACAAATGGCGGTTACTTGATGGAAGTAACTACCATAACAATAAAATCTCGGGGATTGTGGTTTTCCGTATCTTGTCAATAACAATATTCTCTATAAAACACCATAACTTGAGAGAAATCCTCCATCGGATTGTTGACATCACTATCGAATCGACGAATCCTAACGCATAATGGCTTCATCATCTATCATAATCCTAAGTCGGTTCTATCATCAAGTAAGTTTACTTTCATGTTATTGTTATGATTACATGAGATTGATCCATTATATGTTTAATTACTCTAACATGCAAATCATCTCCATAAATAATTAGTTGGATGCGCTACTTGTTAATTTTATCGTATCAATGATCCCATTTACGTGTGACCACTTGAATTTTCACTTTGGTGTCAAGTAAAATAAAAAAATCACACTTGTGTACGCGATGATTGAACAACATTAGGTATCGGAGCTCAAGTCATGAACTTTTTTTAGTTGCACGTCATGTTACGTTTGTTTTTCTCATTTTACATCTCTTTTCACTCACACACCATGTCTCATGGCTTAAGCCAAAACATCTTTTTTGGGACCTATAATTTTATTATATTTTCCATTTATTAAAATCACTAATTTTTATTTATTAAAAATAAAAATAAAAATCAAATAATTTAATATTCTTAAGACCAAAAATATAACAAGAAAATAACCGAGGACTAAATTTTACATTTATTAGAATTAGAAAACCAAAATATAAAGACTAAACCTGATAATTTATAACTTCTATGACTAAACACTAAATTATTAATTAGAAAAAAAGAAAAAAAACAAAAATGTTAACACCTCTACACCCATAGTGTACTATCAACACACACTCACACTCCACACATACACATTTTAAACCAAACACACATATCAAACACAAACACAAATATAACACAAACACGAAAAAAAAGGATACGAACTTTGGCGGGCTAAAGAATTAGCTCAAGCCATAACGCTTGTCAACTCCCAAAGACCATAGCTTCACCATGACGCCTCTCCTACGTCATGACACTCGACACTCTAACAAACATCCATAGATTATTATTTTTATTTTACTTTTTAAGTAAATGCTCAGTCCACAATCAAATTTTGGTTTTTTCTTTCCCAAAGCTAACAAAAGCTTTACATAAATGTATCATGTTTAAATTAAATCTGTAAGGTTTGGCGTTGCAAACTTGTTTAAATGTTTTCCCCAATAAAATCGATGTACCATACTTGCTTCGTGTTGTTATTGAAGTTGTTGGCTCAAGTTGTTTAGTTAACAATCTGTTATGTGTTTGTTTAGTAAGGCCTTTTCTACTAATGTGATAACATCGTGCTCTAATCCATAATATAGTTGATCTAAAAAACTATTTAAGCAAACCTTTTATGTAATTTTAAGAAAATATTCAACAACAATAATACCAATTTAAACTCTGACATACGAGTAGTCATGATTTAGACGTTCATACTTTTAACCGATACAAATTGATTTTTCAAACAAAAAAAAAACCCTTTGGAAAGAATGTTATAAAGAGGTACAAATTGAGAAGGGTTCTCTCTGAGGTCAAGAAACCACATGATTTGTTTTGCAGTGTATAAATATATAAAATAAACCGATTTTTTTTATGAAATGTATTTGATCTTAATTTTTTGAGTTACTAGTTTTCTTTCACTTTAATAAAATGCATATGGGACATTCACTTTTTAATCCGCCAAATCTTGTAATACTCTGTGTGTATCAAATAAACATTCATTTTGAAATTGCACAAAGTTTTACAAATTATTACTAACTACATTTTCATCAATCAAAATTCATCTATATCCATTAAAATCTGTTTTAACTGATTGAAACAAAAAATGAACATTTATTTTATGACAATCCAAAATAAAAAGTTAAACATTTATTTTGAGATGGAAGAGTTAAAAGTGACCGAGTGCAAAGATTTCTTTAATTGTTAGTATAACGAACAAAAAAGATTTTTAGATAAAATAGTTGAGTTACGAAATTAATAAGTTTACTTTTCACTTATTGATTACTAACTAAACAATAACTAGAAACACAATCACGAAATGCACATTACAAAATAGTGCCCGAAGACCGCCGTTCAAACCGAACCTGACCGATTTAAACCGACCGACCGACAAAAACCGAACCGGACCGGCCACCCGCCGCTTCGGTTTTGGCTTCGTGTTTTATACGCTTTGCGGATCGGTTCGCCCAAAACCGACAAAAACATGACAAAATACACTAGATCGACAAAACCGAACCGAACCGACGAAATCAACCGAACCGACAATATCTGCTCGGTTTCCGGTTCAATTTTTCATGGTTTTCATTCTCGCTTTGGTCGGTTCGGGTCGGTTTATGACCGACGCTCAGCCTACTACAAAATAGAATTTTATCAGGGTCTCATGACATCACGATAAAAAAAAAATTAATAAAAAAAATATAAAAAATTATAGAATAAAAGAGTAAAGGCGACAAAGATAATGACATATATTATCATAGGATAAAACCAAACAATGAGAACCAACAAACCACTCATCCGTTTATTATTATCATCATTACACACAAACCAAACCCTCACCACCACCACCACCACCATACACCGCCGCCACGTCATGACATCAACCACCACCGTCAGCCCATCCACCACCACCATAGGCTGGATCGGCACCGGAGTAATGGGCCAATCCATGTGCTCCCATCTCCTCAAAGCAGGTTACAAGCTCACCATCTTCACAAGAACCCAATCCAAAGCCCAAAACCTTCTCAACTCAGGAGCCCATTGGGCCTCATCCCCGGCCCAAGTAGCTTCACAGTCCGACATAGTTTTCACCATAGTAGGATACCCATCTGACGTTCGCCACGTCATCCTTGATAAAGTCAACGGGGTGTTGACCGGGATGAAAGTCAACGGGGTGGTGGTTGACATGACGACTTCTGAGCCTTCTTTGGCTGTTGAGATAGCGCGCGTGGCGAGTGAGAGAGGTGTTCACGCGCTCGACGCGCCGGTGTCCGGTGGGGATAAGGGAGCGCGTGAGGGCACGCTCTCGATATTCTGTGGGGTGATGAGGG
>CM040238.1:318381966-318739466 GCA_022545495.1 Chrysanthemum lavandulifolium
TTTATGTATCATATACACTTTAGCTTAAATCACAATTCAAATTTTTATTCTAAAATTTAAACATTTGATTTAACTAAATGCGAGAAAACATTAATCACCTAAATACTAGGATTGAGTTTTGTTATAACTAATAATTTCAGTAAGTTAGATTAGTATTAATGGTAGATTTAACCATAAAAACTTGTAAAATGAAATTACGTCAAATTAATTAAAACTCTAGAAATGACAATGTTATAAACTTAAAACATTATGAGAGCTCAGTTTTGTCACGACAAAACTGAGCTTCCTGATTAGCCAATAAAAGTCTAAATTAAATCTCATTTTGGTCCAAGTTGAATCTGATTAATTTTATAATACAAAAATACGCATAGCCGTAAAAGCTCTTTTTTCTTAAGGGTAAAGTATGTTATATTTTGACTTGTTAATAAAATTTACAATCAAGTCTAATACTTTTAGAAAGGGCTAATACTAAATTCAAGTTTATTAACTTAAGTGTAAAATTATATGTTTACATAATTATTAGTAAAGTTTATAAGTTTAACAAATACATTGTGACTTTAAACATATAAAAGAACAATTATTATTATTATTATTATTATTATTATTATTATTATTATTATTATTATTATTATTATTATTATTATTATTATTATTATTATTTATTTATTTATTTTATTTAACATCACTTTATTAGAACCTCAAAAGATTATAAGAAATTAGTGGGAAGCGAGATCTAACCTGGCCTCTCACTCTTCTAAGAATAAAAAGCTAACCCTTATTATTATTATTATTATTATTATTATTATTATTATTATTATTATTATTATTATTATTATTATTATTATTATTTTTCAAGAACAAAATATCGCTTTGATTATTATTATTATTATTATTATTATTACTATTATTATTATTATTATTATTTTTATTTTTTAAATTATCACTATATTAAAAACTCAAAGGATTTATAAGAAATTAGTGGGAGCGAGAAACCAACTGGCCCCCACTCCTCTAGCAATAGCGAAACTAATACGATTAAAAATATGAACCGCAACACGAGCCCCAATGTCTTCGAGTCAAGGAGAAAAGTCTAATACGCTTTAGTAAGGTTACCGCCTCTTTCTCAAGTTCTCCAAAGGAAGAAAAGAAAAGGGGGGAAACCGTATCCGATATCACAAGATTTAACCTCATACTTGACAAGTACGCTGCGTGCACCTCACTAACCGCACGCCCGCACGAAATCAAGCAACCCCATTAAGGCAAAAGAGACGAACTGTAAGATCAACACAAACATCACGCCCGCCATCCCAAGAATAAAGCAATATATCGGTAGGTCGCAGGGTCCGTCCATATCTCCATGAAGCCCAATATCCACCTCCTTACGAATGTAAATACTGGACCGAGAGCATATATCAACAAGAACATCACGTACAATGTTATGCCGATGTTTAATGCCAACAATACCGCAGACATGAAACTGCGCATGATCCCATAAATATCTCCAATAAAAACCGAGAACATGCCGAGCACTGCACCGAACAAAGGAAAAGTGGGAACACCCACCGATAACACAAAGACACAACGATAAGTCCTGGCGCTCATATTTTGTCCCAATCCGGACATAGGAGCCACCCTAAGCTAATCAAGTATGATCCTCCTTTAGTGAGCTCCATAGCGCCACCGTCGAGGGGATAGATGGAACGTAGATTCATCAGCTGGGTAACCCGATCGAAATATATATCCGCCGCTTTCTTCATATGTTTCGGGGCAATGACCTCGCTAGGGTTACTTAAAAGGTCAATATCCATATTCGCATTAAAAGTACATAGAGCATCATCAAAAGAGGGACCGAGAGTCACAATACCAAAGACTATGAAGAAGCTTAGTCTGCAGACCAGGTGATTGAAGTCTCAAGCAAGAAAAGCATAGTTCAAAACATCACTTGCAGAATATAAACCAAGCCCCCAAAAGAAAAGTAGGGTGGCAAGTCTCCATTGCTGCCACCAAAACTAGCTCCCAAGCCGTGACAATACGCCCAAGGAAGAACGACGACCGTCATCAAAGAAACCCGGCACACTCAAAGACCCGAGGAGAACATGTACGCATAGAAAATATAACTTCAAATACCAAGACATGCACGAGCAACAACACCTCACATCAGGGTCATTGTGTAGCAATCACATCCATAAGTTCAATAGTTTTAGCAACCCTTTTCGTGACAACCGTACTACCGAACTCAAAATCCACACAACCGCCCACCTAATAATTTAACACCGTAGGGGACGCGAAATATTGGGGAAAACACCTACAGCCTCGCTATATGGTCCTCCTCAGGCCAAAAACCTCGCCATCAACGCTGAGGTGTAAGCCTCGACTAGGTCCATCCATCATAATCAACTCTAAAACCTTTCCAACCACCAAAGTATCACCAATAATAGTGCCGCCATCCGGATACCAAGCATGAAAGGAAAGGTTAAAGAGTCTCTAATCTTACATGCCGAGGATGTAACACTAAAGCAAAAAGAATAGGCCCAAGCGGATCACCTTGTCTGCACACCCTCGATGAGACCAAAGAATATGCTCACTATAATATAATCCGCAGGATGGAGTAATGTAATTCCACCCAACGCGACATAGCCGTAAATGAAGCCGAACCTCACGCAACATAACAATACCTGATCAACCATGTTGAAAGCGTTTTAAAATCAACCAACAATATGGAAAGGCCAACATCACCCCACGATCCTCAATCAAACGGCTCACATCGATGAAGAATAGCCTCCCTCCACCAAACCCCAACACCGAATTGTAAATCATCTAAATAACCACCAAGAATGGCCAATCATGGACGACATACCTTGAAACTAACTTCCCCAAACAGCTCCAACGGCAATCGATGATACCTCCTCCGGCTTGACCAAGGGTGTGATTGAGCACTAGCAATGTACTCACCCAACACCCTGACATTTACCGCCAGAAGAAAAAGGTTCACCACTTGGGTGATGAAGTGACCAACTCATCGAAAAGAATGAAACACCATTTAAACAATCCAAAAGGTGTTGAGCACGCAAACCATCCCACCACAAGAAGTACCCAGGAAACTCTTAATCATATCAAGAACCAAAGCGGGAGATGCGAAGGTGATGGTGATCAACGGGTATATCGTGCATCAAAAGATCAGATGGAAGGGATGCTTAAATTTTAAATCCTCAAGAGTAGAATCATCATAAGGTGCGATACCGTAAGACGAGAGAACTCGACAGACAATTGTGATAATGACCATCACAAATCTTCCTCTGCATTGCTTGACACACGGTCACCCAAATCCAAGATGTCATCATCAATATTATGCCATACACGGGAGGGTTCGCTAAAACCTCACGCACAATCCTAAAACTACCATCAGTGTACCCCATGCAACGAATGGCATTAATAATATATTCTTCCCGGCGCTGACGCTAAGTGCACCTACACTCTTGATTACTCCTGACAAAAAGTTTTAAGGAGACATAAAGGCAAGACTAACAAACCAACCCAACAAGCAATGTCATCCGCTGATATATCACCTTATCAAGGGCTCCTTTCGTAACACGAGAAAATTCCAAACGACATCTGGAAGGGATTGATTTGACAGTCCGTAATCCCCTTGAAAATAAGGTATCAAGAAGAGTTAAATCGAAATCACTAACCTCGTCCAAAACCAATTCTTCAACCAGGGCAACATGATAGGAAACCTGTGGTTTGGTGAGATCATACAACACGAACCGAACAACACCATCCTCACAATCAGGAGGAGATACAAAATCAGACCCTGAACCGTGGCGACACTTAGTTCGGAAGGTATCGTCTTGAAACAAACCCCACACAACCACAAACCCATACACTTAAGAGTAATCTCAGCCCTATCAAAAATAGCCAGGTCCGACACAAGAGAACACCTAGTGGTATCTTGAGCATCACCACAAAAGTGTCGGTCACGGAGGTGCGTGATCAAAGAAGTTTTAGTGAGCCCATTTCCTCCACCATCCCGACATCCACTAAGACCAACGAATGGACAGTGAAATATAACCACAGGCATGAAGAATCAGGTAGGCAATATCACTAGCAAAAACCAAAAACCGCGCAAAATGAAAACCCCAACAGAAAGAAAGCCCCACCGTAGCACACCAAACACTACAAAAAATTCAACTCAGTGTATGTAAAACCTTAGTGTCACAGCAGGTACGGTCCAACCAAAACCCAAAAGGCAGCGAAGGAGAAGAAACCCCAGCAACAGTAATTCAGAACCCACAAACTCAACAAACTGAATACAAAAGCTTAGTCTGTGGAAAATAAAAGCCCCACTCTTGACACTATTCGAGTGGCTAATAGCAAGATCTTGATACGTGAAAGTGTATCCAAAGCTTCCGTGATCGAGCTCCCGAATATAGAAGGCAAATGGGATGAACTTGTAGCCATTTTCTTCACATTTGGACACATATTTCTTTTGTTCTTCTCCACGTTATGCAATGCCACCGCGAAGCCCACGCATGCATCAATACCGCAAGGAGAGATTCCCGTCACATCTAAACACGCGTCCTTACCTTGGATCCAGTTGAATAATAGCAGGTCTGCCGGACGCAGCTCTTTCCCGTCTTTCGAAAGAAACCCCAATGGGGCCTCCTTTTTCACCATAATCCCAACCTTGGAACATATGTCGACAAGAATGTCTCGCACTAGGTTATGCTCGAATTTCACCCCACTTCATCGGAACAATGGACCTGCATGATCTCCCATTGGTCCATACGATGCTGGCATCGGCAAGAGCTACCTTGAAAAACATAGGTATGGTAAGCCTATAACACAATACCGACCGGAATTGGCGATGGTTCATCCTTGGCCCGACCTATCAATAGGTATGGTGAATAGGAAATCTTGTGCATGTGGAGCCGGGTACAGCGAGGATAGCCACATGCCTGGGCTTAACGAATACTTAGAAACAAGATCTTCTCGATGACACCAAAATAACACTTTGCCAAGGTTTTCATCATATGGGGCGGGGCGTCGAGGCGACGAATGTGCGTGTTACAAGCCTATGTTAAACATGTCGAGCATATTGAAACGAAGGGCCATGGGAATTGATGCTGTTTTACGGATCCGTCCCTATATCGGTCCTCGCATATCTGGTTTGCAAACGATAGGATTCTGATTGTTATTATTATTATTATTATTATTATTATTATTATTATAAAAATATCACTTTCACTAGAAACAAAACCATAGGATTACAAGAAATTAGTGCGGAGTATCGAAACAATCTGGGCTCCCACACCTTTAGCAATAACAAAACTAATCCTACTGAAGATATGGGTAGCAGCACACGCCCCAATGTCTTGAGTTATAGAGAACTCCGGATCCGCTTAAGTAAGGTCACCGCATCTGCCTCAAGTTCCCCAAGGAGGAAAATGAGAAAGGGATGAACCTATATCCAATATCCGCACATTTAGCTCCATACTTGACGCGCTTACGTTTTGCGACATTGATTACTACACGACCTGGCACAAAATCAATCATACTAGTTTGCGTGAGGGGAGACGATCCCGTCAAATCAACACATACGTCCTGCCCTCCATCCCATGAATAAGGCAAGATGTATGCTAGCCGTAAGACTTTCTCCCTTTCTCCACCCAACCCGATGTCGACCTCTTTACGAGCCGAGACCCCAGATCGAGAACAGATATCAACCAAAGTATCGCGCACCATGTTGTGCCGATGTTTAATACCAACAGTGCCAGTACACGATACAGTATGGTCCCCATAAATATCCCCCATGAAAACCTTGGAGCAAGCTGAGCACGGATTTGAAGCGAGAGACAAGGGACGCTGGCCGATAACATAATACGACTTGTAAGTTACGGCATTCATAGTGTGTCCCAGCGATATCGGAACCACCCTAAGCCGTCGAAGTGTAGTCCTCTTTTGCGACCTCCAGTGCCATTTGTCGAGGAGATAGGCAAAATGTGGATTCAACCATTTGGGTAACGCGTGAAATATACATCCCCAATTTCTTCATGAGTTTGGGGCAACGATCTCATCCGGGTTACTCGAAGGTCAATCTCCATTTGTGGGAAGTCGAGATCGGCACTATTGGTGGGAAGTCGAGATCTGCACTATTATTATTATTATTATTATTATTATTATTATTATTATTATTATTATTATTATTATTATTATTATTAATATTATTATTATTATTATTATTATTTTATTATTATTATTATTATTATTATTATTATTATTATTATTATTATTATAAAGACTATGGATTTCTGAGAAATTAGTGAGGCTAATACTAATGAGCCCCACTCGTCTAGCTATAGCATCACTTTATTATATATTAAACATCACTTTACTATATATTAATAGGATTTAAAAAAAATTATTGGAAAGTCGAGATATACATGGGCCCTCACTCATTTAGTTGTTACAAAATTAATCCTACTAAATACAGTGTGCATACATACGTAGTATTAATATCAAACTAAAGCATGGTTTATAGAAATATGCAAATGAATATATGAAATATTATTTTTAAATGAAACAATCTTTATGTGATATGATTATAAAATTAAACTAACTTTGATATAAATGGGTTAAAGTCATAAATAGGTAACGAACTTTTACAATTAGTCCGAGTTAGATGACGAATTGATTTTTGTAACAATATAGGTAGTAAAACTGTTAAATTATGAACAATATCGTTAACTTTTTAATAAATTGACTAAAATACCCTTGTGTTATTCCCTAATTCATCATCTTCAAAGTGTTTTCCAATGAAGTAAATTTTAATTCTCAATCGTCTTTCCCCACAAATCACATGAACAAAAATCATTTTGGTGTTTGTCTAACTAAGACTTTCATCCCACTTCATTTTTGCTTTTTACACAAAATCAAAAACACGTCTACTAATCTCACACCTTGGTTCCATTCAAACCCTTTTTTTCCCTAAAATCTTAACCCAGTATTCATATAACATCATCCTCAAGATTAAGCGAAAATCAACAAAAAAAAAAAAAAAAAACTACAACTCTTAAAACAAGATCTCAGGTTTTCAACTTCTTTACGAAGCATTAAAGATCTTGAAGTTTATAAACAACCCGTCATTGATATGTGGATTAAAAGAAACCAAGATCAAACAAAACCATAACAAGAATTAATCCTGGTTCAATTTATCTGAGCCAAACTCCATTATCAGATTTGTAGGTCTTTTCAAGATCACAAGAAGCCACAACAAGATTTGTAAATATTGTATTGTGTGTTTAGGATTGGTGTGTGGTTTCTGGTTTTGAGGAAATGAGGTGAAGTGGATTTGAGGATTTTTAAACCAACCACCACACACGACCACCACCACCAACGTCGGCCAACCTGCGACCACCACTTCTCAAAAAAGACTAGTGGCTGGCCTGCAACCACCACCACTAGTAATGCCTCTAACCACCCAAATTGTTGCGACCGCCACATGAATGTTAGTGGGTCTAGGTTCTTCATCTGAGTTTATTAATGGGTGTTGTTGCATATAAATTTGTGATCTTGTTAATGGGTTTTATATGTGATTACTTTTTATAGACTTTTCATGGGTATTGTTGTCCATGAAAATTGTTGTGAAAATTGGGAGTTTGAAAAGCTTCTTATTGTTATCAAGAGAGAGTGAGTGATAGGTGTGGATCATGTTGGTTGGTTGGTCTGAGTGATGTGAATCAGATTAGGAGGACAGAGAAACAAGGGCGGCTACCGATGCTAGGTTTTAAGATGAAGAAGAAGATTTGATGTTTTGTGTTTATGCGAAGAGTATTAACCACAAACTATATGCTGGTATGAACGATATTTTTACCCCTCATGTAAGTCATACGAGGAGAGCTTAATCTGGCCAAACTTAACGTTTTCAAAGCCGACGAATCAAGATAACGCCACTTGCGACGGACGCCAACTTTTTCATTAAAGGACGAACCCTCATTATCAGAAACCACAAAGATTAACGTGTAATTTACTCTAAGTTTAATTTAGTTATTTTCGGTTTAAACGATGAACACCCCTAATTTTAAGTGCCACATAAACACTTCTGTCATCTGAGCTCGAATGTGAGGCCCATCATTTTCAACTATTGGACCATTTCTAAAACTCATTAAATATCTTTCTATGACGTAATAATGTATGATCTGCACGAAGTTAATTTTCTTTTTAAGTCGAATGTACGACATAAGTATATCTCGCATTTATGGATTCACCGACCTCAAAAAGTCGCTTTAATTATTTTTAAAAATAAATATTTTACAAACCGTTAATCTTTACGCAAAAACGATCATATAATTACGACGAAATAAATCATCCTTTTATAGAAAAATTTCTATATATTTTCACTAACTTTTATTAAAGTTTTTTACTGTTGTTGAAATTTAAATCAAAATCACATTCGATTAGAAAATCACGCTTATTTGTTATTTTAAAATTATATTTGATTTGTGTGATTGCAAATCATATGATTTTTAAAATAACCACTTACGATTTTACAATTTATGATTTGTTAAATCACATGATTTTAAAACAAAAATCACATGTGTTTTAAAATCATATGTTATTTTACAAAACACTTTGAATTTTTAAAGCATAAATTTCACCGAAAAACGCTTGTCGAAAGTATTTTGAAGTGAGCGTCTAATAAAGATAAGAAAATCTTGTTGCAATATTAATTTTATATATTTATCTATTTATTTATTTATTTTGCTTAATGATTTACCATCTATTTTATTTAAAAGAAACAAAGTTGAAAAGTGTTATTTTTATTGAAAAATAAATGATCAGTATTCATCCATTTGCTTTTAAAGAATTTGTTATCTATGTTAATCTCATCTCACATGTTAAATCATTTGATTTGTTTTGAAAAAGGTTGCGAGTGTGTCCACCGAACCTACCCTCCCCCTCCAAACCGACTTGACGAGGAATCCTTCTCACAATGAAACATAATCATTACACACACCTAGGAGCACCCTTCCCGTGCATACAAGTCCGAGTATGCGTGGATCTTAATCAAATGGGTACCGTAAACAACAAACCTTTTGATCTTGTGCAAAGCGGATCTCCAAATCACGCAAAACTGTGGCATGTTTTGCCTAAATTGACCGGAGGTGCTAAATAGAGACATGATGTCAAGTTATATAAAACAAGTCAAAATGCATTTGGGAAAAAACGAAGTAAAAGATTACTTAACAAGAAATGTAAAGTTCTTGATTTTAATTGTCAAGTGAAATTATAGTACTAAGCTTTGTGGCTTGTATAATGACATCTGAATAAACGAGTGTAGTCAATAAAGATATTTACTTGTTCGATGTAATTGAAGATGCGACGACTCGGTGATTTTCAGGGCGTAAAACTAAATAATTGTTTAGCTAACTAAAGTTATCCTAAAACCCAGTAGTAAAATGTATATGGATGTTGCACATACCGAAAAGATAGTTTTAAAAAAGCGCTTTATAACCAAAAATCCAGAATTTCGCGCAACATCCGACACCTAATATAAGTCCGTCCATGAGTGAGTATGATGAATTTGCCTTGTTTAGTTGTTTAGCCAAGTCATCGTTTAACTCGGAATATTAAGTGGTCAAGAAATGACATTTGTGATTGAATTATATTTACTTTGAAAGTGTGACTTTTTAACACGTCAACTTTTAAGTCCATAATGTAAAGCTAATCATACCTTTATGCCTAACTAAAACACAATTTTGTTTGGTAGATTTGGCCATGATTTGTTCTCATTATCAAATGGTAAAACTTTACAAAAGCTAAAGAAAATAAAGGATTTACTCTGGGGATTTATTTAGATATCCCACCAATTATTTATTTTTAACACAAATTTTAACGACGTACGATAACGCCCCAAAGAAGCGCCTGTAAAATACGAATATTTCATTAAATACGGACGTATGAACGCTCTTACTATTTGATTGTGTGATGGAAATCACAAAGTGAATGTATTATTTGTGCTTGTATAACAAACAAATTGGAATCTGTATTTGTCTTTATGTAAAATGTGATTCAAGAGATTCCTACTCAAAGGTTTGTGCGGTTAAGATATGTTTTAACTTTTGTGACTTAAAACGGTTGAGATTTTTTGAAACTGATAGGATCATTTGACCAAGTCAAGATTTACGTAATTAAATGTAACTCTTAAGACTCTGTTTAGGTTATTTTGTCTTACAAATTTCATTATATCATTTATGTTGGATAATTTTTCCGAAATTTCATTTAATATTTCATATCCCCGATGTATAAGTATAATGCATGGAATGGGACACTGTCGTAATGTGCGAGAGAAATGCGTAGATCAACTTTGTTTTGCAACCCTTCGTTTATTCAAACACTAACTCTGCTTTTATTTGACTTTATCTTTATGAATATGATAAACTAAATTAAAGTGACATCAAAATTGTGTTAATATTGAATTTGATTTTGTCATCAATATCTAATGTATTATAGTGCAAGGTGCCAGTACCTCTGCGCCACCCCATTCTCTTCCAATAAAACACCAACCATTAAAATCATAGTTGTTAAGATTTCGATTTTGATTTTAAAATTTTACGATTCTGAAAGAAAAAAACAATTCGGATCTACGTAGGATCTTAATGAACAAGATCTTATAGGATCCGATCTTACCATAGGATCTTAAAATCTACTATGATCCAGAAACTACTTTTCTCGAGCCATATTAAAAAGCTACAAATTTATGGTTTATATTTTATATAATTTAAAAAACAACATATGATTCTTCTTTAACATTACATATTCATAATTTAGACAAAATTTCAATGAAATATTCATATAATTTCGTGTTTATAATATATAATAATTTGTAGGTTTGAGTAATATTACAAAGAATCATTAAAAATGACATAATAGTATGATCTTAGAAATCTCGATCCGATCTTATGATCGCGTCTTCTGAAAGACAAAACGATCATAGGTAGGATCACGATCTTAAAACTATGATTAAAGCGCTTTCCAAAAAAAAGCGCTTATTGTATCCTATAAAAACCTACTACAAAATACCCATTCACAAAAAAAAAAAAAAAAAAAAAAAAGCTTATATGAGGTGGGTTGGCTAAAAACCAAATGGCGAACGAATGCCTTGAGAGCCTTGTGCACTATGGCGAACAAGCGACACGTTTTGGTGCAAATGGCGGACCAAAATCCTTCCACACCAAGCTCTCTTACTTACTGATCACCTATTATTTACCACTTTCATACAAAGCACCTCCTGTAACCTCTATTGAGGGAGGGAGTGGATCTTCAGGTATTTGGATCTGTGCCCACTCGTTTAGGTCTTGAAATCGGTGTGTCAAATCGGTTTCCATGCCCGATCGGTTATCTCCTTTCTTCTCTATCTTTTTTTTTTTTTTTTTTTTTTTTTTGTGAAAGGTAGTTTAGGTGGGATCAGTCTGCACACTCCACTTTGGGTAGTGTTAGGGTGGGGTGGGTGGTTTTGAATTGGAGGGTTTTATTGGATAAGTGATGTGACGATTTGGGTCTTAGTCTGGCTCCTCCCACTTATAATATTTTGTTAGGATACACAGAAAATTAATTTTGGTTTAAAGTTTTGCAAAAGGGAAAACAAACAATAACAAGAAGAAAATGACTCGTATATGGCAATAATTTCATCTATCAAATATATCAATAAGAGATAAATTCAGCAAAAGTACTCCTAGGTCGTATGATATAAAATCTCGAGTTGCTGGATGGGCGTGTATTTGAAGCTTCTAAATTCGGGTTAATGGTTTTGGTCAATCAGGGACAAGGGCTACGACAAGGATAAAGCTTAGGTATCAAACTTATAGCCATTTGCGATTCAGTCAATTTACTAACAAAGACTCTAAAGCCAATGAGTTTTTTTTTTTTTTTTTTTTTTTTTAATTCAATATATACATACATTGATGGCCAAATACCTTTGATTAAATGTGAAAAGATGTTTCTTTTGATGTCGACTTTAAGAACATGTCCCACTTACTACCTTCTATGTTTTCACAAAACATATATGCTTAATAATAACTTTGTAGCATAATGCTATAATGCCATAATGCTAGATTTAAGATTGTGAATACTAAGATGATGCATTTTATTTTTCATCCTGATATTAACAAATATGATCAATGAAAAGTAAAGGATTAGTAAGTACCTATGCAAATACACATGTCTTCAAAACTGAATTGTTTTGGTCCGTAAGTTTGATTGTATTAATTCTATGTGTTTATATATATTTTTTTTGCATGCAACATGGATTGGATCCTGTAATAGAGATAATTAAAAGGGGAATGAAAGGTAGCAAAGTTCATCATTTAGTACAAACAACACTCTTTTAAAATAGTCATAATGCGGCCGTATACATACAATGTCTTCTCACTAAATGTGCGACACGTCACGGTGGTAGGTTGGTGTATTCTCGTATACTCCTTTTTCTCTTATTATTAAATGTGTTAAAAACCATAATACCTCATCTTTTATATAAAATGACCATCACAAACACGGATCCACCATCTTTAAAACACACCATCACAAACACGGATCAACTATCACATTGGAATTTTATACTCATAACAATTATACATAAAACAAATACATCATCAAAGCATGCGGTGGAAGACAATAGGAATAATATATGTAATTAATTAACCAAACAAAAAAGTGCGTGCACTTTAGCGATTCATAATCAACGATTATGTGATCAGTAACAAAACCCAAAAAATCGACCACCAAGGATTACAAGCTCAGTGTGCTTGTTCTTGTTCTTACACACGTCTTAATAGCGATTTGATGTGGAGAGCTAGTTCCTCGAATCACTAATAAACCAAACACTTTATCTTTGAGCTAAGACAAAATCGAAAACCCTTGGGTGAGGGTATTCGACCGGCCACACAAAGAGGAGAGAAGAAGAAGAAATTAGGTTATTGGTAATCCAGGTTAGTCGATAATGAATACATTGATTTGTATTTATAGTTAACATATCTTGGAGTCCAAGTTTGAGTGGGATTGGTTTGAAACCCCCACCGATCGGCTATTCAATCCCAAAGGATTCTAGAACTTTCAGGCATCTAATTTCATTCTTAGTCCTTCTAGTTAATATTTAACGACCGTTAACCAAACCTCGTTAATCATTTAACTATCGTTATGTTTTATTTAGTGATTAATAATTAATAACAATAACGTTTTATTTATATTAATTATATACATCAATTCTCATACGTAATGTGTATGCAATCAAAAGTCTCGAGTTCGAATCGGACGTCTATTATTTAAATATCCAATAAAACCTTTCACTATCATCACACTGATCACCACCACCACAAAATCGACAACACCATCACCATTGCGGACCAACACCACCATCACCACCTGATCAACACAAACACAGATCCACCATCACTACTATGATTTTATACCAATCACGTCGACTAAGGCAATAATGTTGAAAAGAGTTTTTGTATTTGTGACAATGATATTAGTCGTTTGGGGTGCATTTCTGTCTCAATAGGGGGATGCATCAATATATTGGTTTCATAAACAATAAAGTATATTATAAAAAAATTGATTGCTTGTATGCTTTTGTGAAGAGTAAGAAAAAAATATATCCGTATGTGTCATAAATGATTATATTTTGAAGCCAAACTTTTTTCCAGAATCAAAATTGCTTGGCTTGCAAGTAGTATTTTTCTTTTCGAAAGTGTTCTTAAGAACATTCATTTTTTGTGAATATGAAGTTGAGATCTGTAATTGGTGGATAAATCATGGTGGTGATGGTGGTGTTGGTCTGAAGTGGTGATGGTGTTGTCAATCTGTGGTGGTGTTGATCAGGTGGTGATAGTGGATTTGTGTTTGTGATGGTGGTGTTTTAAAAGATGGTGGATTTGTGTTTGTGATGGTGGATATCGGTGATGGTTATTTTATATAAAAGATAGGGTATTATGGTTTTAACACATTTAATAATAAGACAAAATGAATATATGTGAATACACCCACCTATCATCGTATATTTTGCACATTTAGTGGAGTAGCATATTAAGTAGACAAGAATACGTGGTCACACATAATTATTTTGAGAAAAGGTGTTAAGTTTGTAGAAAAGGTGTTAAGTTTGTCTAGATGGTGAACTTTTCTTTCCTTTTGTCGTTTGAAATTATCTCCTTTAATATTACGAGTTTGCACGAAAATAGATTAAAGTATTGAAGTTGTGTTAGGTTATTAGAAATTAAAACTTTTATGAATCTTTTTTTTCCATAAATCGAAAACTGTTTAAATTAAATATTTGTTAGAACATTTAAACGTAATTAGAAATGTGGCTAACCTAAACTACAATTGAATTTTTAAAAAATCGAATTTGTACCATCTTACAATTGTCAACAGTTTCTCTTTCATTTCCATTTTATTATATAAATTATACCACTCCTATTAGGGCGGGGAATGGAAATATAATGATGATGGAGGGGACTCAGAGTCGATGGCGAGGATGTGATAAGAAATGACGTCGCAATTACTCGTTGGCATTGACATCAATAAAACTTATTATTAATCGACGTTGACATAATGAAATAACATGACACAAACCGAACTTAAAAACCTTTCTACATGCATGACATCACTCGAATAAATATTATACTAGTGTTCTTATTTGATCAAGCTTTGAGTTTTGTAATGACTATATCATTTTCAGAGAGAGTTGACATATTCCAAGTTTGTGTGATTGTGTTTTAAAAACTTACGAGGGTAACGAGTCAAATGACTAATTTATTCGGAATAAATTTTATCAAAAATAAGAAAATGGTTTGATTAAAATTATCGAAAATACATAATCAAACTTGATCGTTTACAAACAAATTCATTTCCAACACTTTTTGCTTTAAAAAACAAGTTCACAAAAAACATGTCCTTTGAGCACATGAAAATGGAAAGGACAAACAGAAAATATTTGTTAAATAATATAATAAGATCTAATATCTCTTTCTTAAATACCACGTAGTTTACAACTATACGAAACGAATTTAGAATCTTTTCCAATTACAGAATTTATTCGTAACTGAAAATATATAAATTTGTGATTGAAATAGTTTAAATTCGTACATAATAAAAGTTGTAACAGAAAATTATCTTATCCGACAATGTTATCCTCTAATAAATGGATTAGCACTTATTTCATAATAAAACGATTTTTGAGTTATTTATGCTAGTAAATAGGCTATTTTAGTATTTTGGTAAGTTGGTTTATTTTTGAAATGGATATATCAAATTATCCATAATTTAAGATTTATTTCATATATCCATTACATAAACCGTTATTTTACAAACAAAATACATTTAATTTTTTTGAGATACGGTATTTTGTTTATTTTTTAAACATGATAAACTACAAAGTTAGAATTTATTTATTTATTTATTTATTTTGGTTTTTTTAACACTTTTCGAAATGGATATATCAAATTATCCATAATTCAAGATTTATTTCAAATATCTACTCCTTAAACCGTTATTTTACTAAAAAAATATTATATAAATTTTGAGATACCATATTTTAAATATCTTGAAACATGATAACTCTAAAACTCATAATTTTTTTTAACCAAACTTTACATTTTTGAAATGGATATATCTATCCATAACTTTTGATTTATTTCAATTATCTACTCCTTAAACCGTTATTTTACTAAAAAAATATTATATAAATTTTGAGATACCATATTTTTAATATCTTGAAACATGATAACTCTAACACTCATATTTTTTTTAAACCAAACTTTTACATTTTTTAAATGGATATATCAAATTATCCATAACTCTTGATTTATTTCAAATATCTATATCTTAAACCGTTATTTTTACAAGAAAACATATTTAAAAAAAGTTAAGATACAATATTTTAGTATCATGAAACATGATAACTCTAAAACTCATAAAAAATTTAACCAAATTTTTATAAACTTTTGAAATGAATATATCAAATTATCCCCATTTCAAGATTTACCTCACATATCCAAGTAAATAAAAATATTTACCATCTTTTAATTTTATAAAGACATAAATTTTTGACCAGTAGATAAACAGAAAACACCTTGAAATTAGGAACTACAGTAAAGATAAGGAACCAAAAATATATTTATTTAATCCCATTTGTCTCTTTCCTTGAAAATATTTATTGTCTTTTTCATCCCCAATTGCTTCAAATCACCCAATTTTTTTGATAAAGCTCAAATCTTTCACCTCAAATCTTCAATTCAGCCAAAAGGTATTTTCTTAACCAAAATCTCATCTTTTATAGACCCATTTTATAAAAAAAGGACCCAAATCTGACCCATATATCAAAACCTTTATAAAGCCGAAATCTTTCACCTCAAATCTTCAATTAAGCCAAAAGGGTATTTTCTTAGCAAAAAACTACATCTTTTCATCGATCCATTTGTGAGATTTGGAAAAAAATGGGTAAAGTAACAGTGGCGGCTACGGTGGTGTGCGCTGCCGCGGTGTCGGCGGCGGTGGTGTTGGTGGTGAGGCATAGGATGAAGAGTAGTGGAAAGTGGGCTAAAAGTATGGAGATATTGAGGGAGTTTGAGGAAAAGTGTGCTACTCCTGTGAGTAAGCTGAGACAAGTGGCTGATGCTATGACTGTGGAGATGCATGCTGGTTTGGCTTCTGATGGTGGGAGTAAGCTTAAGATGTTGATTAGCTATGTTGATAATCTTCCTACTGGGTATGAAAATATAAAATTTTATAATTTTTTTGTTGATTTTGTTGTAAAGTTTTATGATCGGATTTGGATTAGTAGTAAGTTAAAAGTAGTTGACTTTTTGGTTTTTGATTATTTGGTGAATTTTGTGATTTGTAGTTTGTGTTATGGAATGTTAAGGTGTTTGGATTTGGATTAGCTTATTTGTTAGGCTTATGGGCTTATTTGATTTCGAAAAAATCTCAAAAGCCCACTTTTTTTTTTACTTATAGGGGGTGCTTGTTTAAGCTTATTTAGCGGGCTTATGGCTGATTTTATTTTCGGCTTATGTTTCATAAGCTCATTTTTCGTGGCTTATTTTGACACTTTTCGACTTATAAGCCGGAAACTTTAAAATAAACCACTAAAAGTGAGTTATGAAATATAAGCCAGCTCCATAACTATAAGTCCGCTATATAAGCTAAACAAACACTGTAATATCAACAGAGCTCGTGGCATATGTAAGTCAGTGAGCTTATGAGCTGTTTCGAAATTAAATAAGGCCATAAGCCCAGAAAAATAAGCTAATCCAGACACCCCCTAAGATATGAGTATTGAATTTATATCTAGGTGTATGTGATTTCATAACCTTTTTAGGCCATGTATCGAGATCAAGTATGATTAAATTTCTTTGATTTTTGTGTGTTGGTGTTTGTCTAAAATAAATTGTTGATGATTTTATTCGGAATTTGATCTTTTATGAGTAGCAACTTTAGTGTTTAGATGAACTCGTATTGTTATGATTATAAATTTCTATGATTTGGGTAAAAGGAACTAAATTCGGATGATTAGGTAAGGCATAGGCGTATGAAAACTGATAGTTTCCGATGAATGAAATATTACCTAACCACAAGCGACTTGTTTTCTAATCATTTTGAGAATGCACATCCAAATGTCCCTTAAACTATTGTAAAAGGAATATTAATTGTTTTAGTTATAGTTATTCAAATTACGTCGTAGTTACAAGTAGGTGTATTAGAACAAGTTTATATTTCAATAGATGTCTAGGAATCTTGAAGTACTAAAAAGTAGTCCATTATCAATCAATACGGTCACTAGATAAAAGGGGCCCCTTGTGGGTTTGATGATTTTTATTTGTTTATATATTTTTAGCTCTAGACTTGATTTTTAACTATGATTATGTTTAGTTATGTTTTTGTGTGAGCTACTAGGTTAGTCAACAGTTGATGTGATGTAATCTTGTTTCTGATGCATCACTAATATTAGTTTCCGATGCTATATTTGATGTTCGAATAGGGAGACTGAAGCGATAAGGATAATCTTTCTTCTAGGGTGTAATTTCAAGATTCCACCGAGTTACTATACAAGTGGTTCGAATGTTATATAAATAACAATCTATGCCAACTCATGCGGATTCTTTCTGATAGTTGATAATTTTGTTTTGTTTTGTTAATCGAGAAGTGCAAGTTTTCAGTAGCAAACACCTCTTGGTTCTTTTTAACACGTGTTTCCATCACATGATGCAACTATGTCATCGTTAGATGCGTGACTACTATTGAAATTGTGTAAGTAGATTTTAAAGGGATGTTTGTATGTACGCTTTCTAAGTGATTACAATATTCTTATTTTCATATGAATAAGGGCCTTTTACATATATATCCTTGTAAATTTCAAAATTACATATATATCCTTTTGATGCATTAAAAGCATTGTATTTTATGCATCAAAAAGCTGTACAAAGGATATACATGTAATTATTAATCGAGGAAGGATATATGAAATTATGCCTTAATAATTTCTAAGAAATGTTGTTGACTCCATTTCTCTTCGTATAGGGACGAGTCGGGTATCTTTTATGCTCTTGACCTTGGCGGTACAAACTTCCGTGTTCTTAGTGTGAAGTTGGGTGATGTTAACAATGTGAAGAAAGAATTTAAGGAGGTTTCTATTCCTCCAAATCTCATGATCGGGAAATGTGCGGTGAGTATTCTTGATCACTTTTTCTTATAACAAGCAAACCTTGCAACACTAGTTTAAAGATTAATTTCATATTTTGGTTTTAGGAGCTATTTGATTTTATTGCTGGAGAACTTGCAAAATTTGTTGCTACCGAGAGTGGAGATATGCAAATTCCACCTGGCAGACAACGTGAACTTGGGTTTACCTTCTCATTTCCCGTCAAGCAATCATCAATTGCTGGAGGGACTCTTGTTAGATGGACTAAAGGCTTCAACATCGAAGATGCTGTGAGTCTTGATTACTGATTACCTATGTTCTTTTGCACTGTTTATATTTATGGTAGAACTAAAAACCATATAATAGGCGTGATAATAAAGACAAAAACAAATATTTCATAGGCGAAAGTGAGGAAGGCTAGCCTCATTTGGCCACTAATTATTCATTGCAGTCATTTGTAAGGGTATATTAGACATTTCGACAGTCAAAACCAAGTTTTCTGTTTACAAGTTTCATTGGTTTTCTGTATAACAGGTTGGTCAGGACATTGTAGAAGAGCTGGTTAAAGCAATGGAAAGGGCTGGCCTTGATATGCGTGTTTCAGCTTTGGTACCTTTCTCCGCTTATTAAGTTTATCTTCAGATATACTCAGTAGTTAAAAATGTAGTGTGTGTTTACTTTACGGTCAAATCGAGCAGAATCATAATTATTTGGGAATATTGTGATTGAAAATGCAGGTGAACGATACAGTCGGAACTTTAGCAGGAGGCAAATACAGTAATAAGGATGTAATTGCAGCCGTGATATTAGGTACGGAACTAATGCAGCATATGTGGGCGTGCAAATGCAATCCCAAATGGCAGGGCCTGCTTCCAAAATCCGGAGAGATGGTTAGTGACTTGCATATTCTTTTTCATAATCTTTAATGGGCTAAATGAGATTAATAGCTTAAAACACAAGCTCAAATTGGTCGAAAGTCACTCAGATATATATTTGTGCGTAAACCTTCTAAATCGTTGTATTTAAAAAACCAAAGTTCTGTTTTTGAAATAATATGATGTTTGTTAACATATTGGACATTAATTATTTATCGAACAAGTTGAAAAAGAGGTATTTAGTAATCACATTTGACACACTAATTAGCTGTTTTTTTGCATTAACTTGTTCTCTTGTTTATATGTGAAGGTTATAAACATGGAATGGGGTAACTTTCGATCATCACATCTTCCTCTAACCGAGTATGATGAAAGCCTTGATGCTGAGAGCTTGAACCCCGGAGAGCAGGTACATATTTTGTATATTCCATCTTAGTATCTGTTGTTCGGCTGTTCCTTTTTGTGGGTCCACTTATGACCCGTATATGTTTATCGTTTTGTAATAAACATCTTTGTCACGCTTTAGTGAGGTGTGATTCCTATTGGAATAATACAAAATTGTGAGCCAAAAGTTGTTTGTTTGTTTGTGAAAATTGTTTGTTTTATAAAAGTTCGAATGAAAAGGATAGCTAGCTTATTACTATCATTTAACAGAAGGAGATTATTGTTTTATTTACAGCGTAATATCTTTTAATAATGATTAATTAATCTTACTAATATTGTAATTTTTCAAACAGATTTTCGAAGATAATATCCGGAATGTATTTGGGGAAATCGTGAGGCGAGTCTTGTTAAAGATGGCAGTAGAAGCAGAATTTTTTGGCGATACCGTCCCATCAAAACTTGAAAAGCCATTTATACTAAGGTTCAAAATATTGTAATGGTTAATTTTTCGGTTGCATATATATGATCAGTTTATGATTTTACATTTGTTTGTTTGGTATGGATGCAGGACCCCTGACATGTCTGCAATGCATAACGACTCGACTCCGGATCTCAAAGTGGTTGCAAGCAAGTTGAAAGACATTCTTGAGGTACATTTTGTGTCATTCTCGATGTAAACTTGTTGATTATCAATCGTGGTAATATATACAGTAATGTTTATGTGATCACTTATACGGTTTACATGCAGATTCCCAACACTTCTCTAAAGATGAGAAAACAATCGTGGAGGTATGTGATACCGTTGCAAATCGTCTGGCTCGTCTCTCGGCTGCGGAATTCTCGGAATCCTCAAAAGATAGGACGAGACACTGTCAAGGAAGGAGGCGAACCAAAAATCTGTCATTGCAATGGACGGTGGACTGTTTGAACACTACATCAAGTTCAGAATCGCAATGCAAAGCGCAATGGACGAGTTATTAGGTGAAGAAGCATCCAAGAACATGATAATCGAGCTATCAAGCGATGGTTCAGGTCTTGGTGCTGCTCTTCTTGCCGCGTCTCATTCCCAATATGCAACCTCGATGAGTCTGCATAGAGTTATTGCTTTTTGTATATTTGGATTCAGGTTTTTCGAGGAACCGTTTTCTTCTTTTATGATATCTGTTCGAGGAGTCCCCATAAGCCACGGGGGTTATGCAACATACAAGGGCTTTAGATGAAGCCCAGTGTTTGTCACATGGTATTGTATGTTTTTAAGATAAGATAGCGAATAAATGAGATGTTAGGACTTTATATGTTGAAAGGACAAAGATTTAAGTTATAGGATCATTTTGTATGCGCTTTTGAAACATTTATGCATAATGATTTCGAGTCACACGAGTGCTCAACCACCTTGTGTATAGTTCTTTGTAATTAGCACATTCGGAGTTAACCTGACTAAATATGTTCAGAAAGATATAGTGTGACTAAATTTGTCCCTTGTCGAGTATATCTGGAATGACTTGGTTTCGTTTCTGAAGAACTCGCTACATTTGTTGTTACGATGGTGTAAATATGCAAATTCTGCCTGGTATGCAAAGGGAGGTCGGGTTTAGTTGATGGTTCGCGTCAAGCAAATGAACAATCATCGCGAGCACGATTTTTTTCTTATTAATTTATTAGTAACTTGCTATAACTATGAAAGTGACATACTTGATATTTGATTCTCAAGATATAAAGAAAATGCTACAACTATAACTATGAAATTAGGAAAGTTACAATCAATATTATTTCTACTCACCTTTTTTTTTTTTTTTTTTTTTTTAATTATTTTTTTCTATTTTTAGAACGACACTACACTCGATATCCCGAATTCAGCTTAAACCATCCAACCGGCACCCTGACCAACCACTGAGAGATACGCCAAGAAAACCCTGTGAACTCACGTCTCTATCTGTATGAAAACCCGAAATTTTTGGGATTTTTGTCATGGTGACTCAACCACGAAGTAAAACCTCACCCTATTATCTCTACTCACTAATGTCTTTTCGTCAAGTATTTTAAAACAACTTACAACCATTGTACAATGGCTGGTGAGCTTGGTATTATGGCACCACCCACCCATGGCGCCACAACCACAATAGAAACTCAGTCTATTCTCCAAAGTGGTATATCACCACTACCGCACACACAAACATAAACACACATCATCATCATCACCATTTCTCTCTCTCTCTTTTAACCTAGCCACCGACCACCTTAAACCACCACCACCACCGCCACACCGCCTACCACACTACACCACCCACCTCAAAACACTCCCCACTCTCCTCTTTCCGATCCACTAGGTCACACGCCTAAAACCCTCCCCACCTCTTGGTATACATTCACGTGCCACCACCACCTCACCACAACACCACCACCGGTTTCTTTTGACTCGGTCACATGTCGAGTTTGTTATTAAAAACATGGAAACGATTTCTTGATAATAAAATGTGGTATAAAACTTGTTGGTATCCGTGTTCGAGTCGCATCACGACACTACAATCACCATCTCATCACCACCATGTGCAACCGCCTTCCCTTCCTTTGGTCAAGAAACGCGGGTTTTGGTTCGTGCCTTCATGGTTCGTGATTATGACGCGGGTTCATGTTTGTTTCATTTTATTCATTTCGCATCTCTCCTTCTCCTCGCTTTAGTGGTTATCATCAAGAGAGAGTGAGTGATAGGTGTGGATGGTCAGGTTGGTTGGTCTGAGGTGATGGTGAATGCAGACTGAGGAGGAGAGAGCAGGAGAGAGTGGTGGCATGGCCGAGATGCTGAGAGGTTTTAAGATGAAGAGAAGATTTGATGTTTTGTGTTTATGTGAAGAGTATTAACCACAAACTATATAAGGTGGAGATGAAACGATATTTTACCCCATCATGTAAGTCACACGAGCGAGAGCTTAATCAACTTAACGTCGTTTGGCCAAAAGACGAATCACAAGATAACGTTTCACACTTAGCGACGGGACGCGTGCTTTTTTGGTTAAAGGACGAAACCCTCATATTATCAGAAACCACAAAGATTTAACGGTGTAATTTACTCTAAGTTTAATTTAGTTATTTTCGGTTTAAACGATGAACACCCCTAATTTTAAGTGCCACATAAACACTTCTGTCATCTGAGCTCGAATGTGAGGCCCATCATTTTCAACTATTGGACCATTTCTAAAACTCATTAAATATCTTTCTATGACGTAATAATGTATGATCTGCACGAAGTTAATTTTCTTTTTAAGTCGAATGTACGACATAAGTATATCTCGCATTTATGGATTCACCGACCTCAAAAAGTCGCTTTAATTATTTTTAAAAATAAATATTTTACAAACCGTTAATCTTTACGCAAAAACGATCATATAATTACGACGAAAGCTAAATCATCCTTTTATAGAAAAAATTTCTATATATTTTCACGAACTTTTATTAAAGTTTCTTTTTTACAAAGGTTGAAATTTAAATCAAAATCACATTTGATTAGAAAATCACGCTTATTTGTTATTTTAAAATTATATTTGATTTGTGATTTTTTGAAATCACATGCGATTTTTAAAATAACAAACCACTTATGATTTTACAATTTATGTGATTTGTTAAATCACATGATTTTAAAACAAAAATCACATGTGTTTTAAAATCATATGTTATTTTACAAAACACTTTGAATTTTTAAAGCATAAATTTCACCGAAAAGCACGTTTGTCGAAAGTATTTTGAAGTGAGCGTCTAATAAAAGATAAGAAAAATCTTGTTGCAATATTAATTTTATATATTTATCTATTTATTTATTTATTTTTGCTTAATGATTTACCATCTATTTTATTTAAAAGAAACAAAGTTGAAAAGTGTTATTTTTATTGAAAAATAAATGATCAGTATTCATCCATTTGCTTTTAAAGAATTTGTTATCTATGTTAATCTCATCTCACATGTTAAATCATTTGATTTGTTTTGAAAGCAGCCGAGTGTGTCCACCGAACCTACCCTCCCCTCCAAACCGACTTGACGAGGAATCCTTCTCACAATGAAACATAATCATTACACACACCTAGGAGCACCCTTCCGCATATGCATACAAGTCCTGAGTATGCGTGGATCTTAATCAAATGGGTACCGGTAAACAACAAACCTTTTGATCTTGTGCAAAGCGGATCTCCAAATCACGCAAAACTGTGGCATGTTTTGCCTAAATTGACCGGAGGTGCGAAATAGAGACATGATGTCAAGTTATATAAAACAAGTCAAAATGCATTTGGGAAAAAACGAAGTAAAGATTACTTAACAAGAAATGTAAAGTTCTTGATTTTAATTGTCAAGTGAAATTTATAGTACTAAGCTTTGTGGCTTGTATAATGACATCTGAATAAACGAGTGTAGTCAATAAAGATATTTACTTGTTCGATGTAATTGAAGATGCGACGGACTCGTGATTTTCCGGGCGTAAAACTAAATAATTGTTTAGCTAACTAAAGTTATCCTAAAACCGAAAGTAGCAAAATGTATATTGGATGTTGCACATACCGTAAAAAGATAGTTTTAAAAATTGCGCTTTATAACCAAAAATCGGGTGTAGCGCAAGAACATCCGACACCTAATATAAGTCCGTCCATGAGTGAGTATGATGAATTTGCCTTGTTTAGTTGTTTAGCCAAGTCATCGTTTAACTCGGAATAGCTTAGTGGTCAAGAAATGACATTTGTGATTGAATTATATTTACTTTGAAAGTGTGACTTTTTAACACGTCAACTTTTAAGTCCATAATGTAAAGCTAATCATACCTTTATGCCTAACTAAAACACAATTTTGTTTGGTAGATTTGGCCATGATTTGTTCTCATTATCAAATGGTAAAACTTTACAAAAGCTAAAGAAAATAAAGGGGATTTACTCTAGGGATTTATTTGTAGATTATCGTCCCATATTCAATAAATATTTACATATTTTCCCAAACACAAATTTTAACGCGACGATGATAACGCCCCAAAGCAGCGCTTGAGAAAATACGTAATATTTATTAAATACGGACGTATGAACGCCTTACTCTATTTGATTGTGTGATGGAAATCACAAAGTGAATGTATTATTTGTGCTTGTATAACAAACAAATTGGAATCTGTATTTGTCTTTATGTAAAATGTGATTCAAGAGATTCCTACTCAAAGGTTTGTGCGGTTAAGATATGTTTTAACTTTTGTGACTTAAAACGGTTGAGATTTTTTTGAAACTTGATAGGATCAATTGACTCCAGTCAAGATTTATGGTAACCATCGAATTTAATTCAACGACTCAAATTAAAAAATCGAGCCATTGGATTAAATTCAATTACCATAAACTACTAACTCGAATAAATCGATCATCTCAAACTCAAGAGGATCCCTATCTAGATTTTTTTCGGATCAACTTTTCGCTTTTTTTAATTAAATTTATACAATAAAATCGAGCTACTTGTAGTAGTTTCTGACCGCTTGATGTTTTAAAATATGTACTATGATTTAAAATATGTAGTAAGATTTAAACCCTAACATTTCTTGTAAGGCATGATAGTATTTTAATACAAATAAACTCTGACTTATACTTAACCAATATCGCATCAAACATAAACCGTAACAATGTACACAAAAAGAATAAATTGTCAACGACATAATAGAAAAATTAAAAATTAAACGCTTAACAAAGAAAAAATAGCAAATTGAATTCATATATAAATTAAAAAAAAAAAAGTATTGAGACATGTATTAACTTCTTTGACCTTTAATAATAATTGTTCACTCGAATTTTATTTCTCTCAACCTACTTTACGTATCAAAAGTTATATATGTTTCGCTTGGGATAGTGATCTCTAATGCTCATTCAACATTGTAGATAATGTTATACTTTTCGTGATTGCACTATTAAATTAAAATAAAATAAATGTGTTGGAATAACGACAACGTGACAATCACAAAGATAATATCACCTCTAATGCTCAAACGAACATTAGATGATCTCTATCCTCGTTTTAAATGTAACTCTTAAGACTCTGTTTAGGTTATTTTGTCTTACAATTTTCATTATATCATTTATGTTGGATAATTTTTCGGAAATTTCATTTAATATTTCATATCCCCAATGTATAAGTATAATGCATGGAATGGGACACGGTCGTAATGTGCGAGAGAAATGCGTAGATCAACTTTGTTTTGCAACCCTTCGTTTATTCAAACACTAACTCTACTTTTATTTGACTTTATCTTTATGAATATGATAAACTAAATTAAAGTGACATCAAAATTTTGTTAATATTGAATTTGATTTTGTCATCAATATCTAATGTATTAGAGTGCAAGGCTGCACTCTCTCCGCCACCTCATTCTCTTCCGATAAAACACCAACCATTAAAATCATAATTGTTAAGATTTCGATTTTGATTTTAAAATTTTACGATTCTACAAAGAAACAATTCGGATCCTACGTAGGATCTTAATGTTTTAAGATCTTATAGGATCCCGATCTTAACCATAGTGATCTTAAAATCTACTATGATCCGAGCTTACTTTTCTCGAACCGCAAACTAAAAAACTACAAATTTATGGTTTATATTTTTATATAATTTAAAAAAACAACATATGATTCTTCTTTAACATTACATATTCATAATTTAAGACAAAATTTCAATGAAATATTCATATAATTTCGTGTTTATAATATATAATAATTTGTAGGTTTGAGTAATATTACAAAGAATCATTAAAAAATGACATAATAGTATGATCTTAGAAATCTCGATCCGATCTTATGATCACGATCTTACAAAGACAAAAACGATCACAGGTAGGATCCCGATCTTAAAACTATGATTAAAACGCTTTCCAAAAAAAAAAGGCGCCTTATTGTATCCTATAAAACCCTACCAAAATACCCATTCAAAAAAAAAAAAAAAAAAAAAAAGCTTATATGAGGTGGGTTGGCTAAAACCAAATGGCGAACGAATGCCTTGAGAGCCGGTGCACTATGGCGAACAAACGACACGTTTTGGTGCAAATGGCGGACCAAAATCCTTCCACACCAAGCTCTCTTACTTATCGATCACCTATTATTTACCACTTTCATACAAAGCACCTCCTGTAACCTCTATTGTGGGGAGGAGGATGCTCGGTATTTCGCACACCGTCCCCACTCATTCGGTACTTGAAATCGGGATCAATCGGCTTCATGTCGATCGGTTATCTCCTTTCTTCTCTATCTTTTTTTTTTTTTTTTTTTTTTTTGAAAGGTAGTTTTGGGTAGGATCGTGACCACCCTCCACTTTGGGTAGTGTTAGGGTAGAATGGGTAGTTTTGAATTGGAGGTTTTTATTGGATAAGTGATGTGACACCTTGGGTCTTGCACTCTCCCTCCCACTTATAATATTTTGTTAGGATACACGAAAATTAATTTTGGTTTAAAGTTTTGCAAAAGGAAAACAAACAATAACAAGAAGAAAATGACTCGTATATGGCAATAATTTCATCTATCAAATATATCAATAAGAGATAAATTCAAAAAAAGTACTCCTAGGTCGTATGATATAAAATCTCGAGTTCTTTGGATGGGCGTGTATTTGAAGCTTCTAAATTCGGGTTAATGGTTTTGGTCAATCGGGACAAGGGCTACGACAAGGATAAAGCTTAGGTATCAAACTTATAGCCATTTGCGATTCAGTCAATTTACTAACAAAGACTCTAAAGCCAATGAGTGTCTTTTTTTTTTTTTTTTTTTTTTTTTTTTTAATTCAATATATACATACATTGATGGCCAAATACCTTTGATTAAATGTGAAAAGATGTTTCTTTTGATGTCGACTTTAAGAACATGTCCCACTTACTACCTTCTATGTTTTTCACAAAACATATATGCTTAATGATAACTTTGTAGCATAATGCTATAATGCCATAATGCTAGATTTAAGATTGTGAATACTAAGATGATGCATTTTATTTTTTTCATCCTGATATTAACAAATATGATCAATGAAAAGTAAAGGATTAGTAAGTACCTATGCAAATACACATGTCTTCAAAACTGAATTGTTTTGGTCCGTAAGTTTGATTGTATTAATTCTATGTGTTTATATTTTTTTTTTTTGCATGCAACATGGATTGGATCCCTGTAATAGAGATAATTCTTAAAAGGGGACAAAGTAAGAAGAAAAGTTCATCATTTAGTACAAACTTAACACCTCTTTTTAAAATAGTCATGTGCGACCGTGCTACCTCTAATGTACTACTCCACTAAATGCATGCGACACGTGTAGACAGATTGGTAGGTTGGTGTATTCTCGTGATACCCTTTTTTCTTATTATTAAATGTGTTAAAAACCATAATACCTCATCTTTTATATAAAATGACCATCACAAACACAGATCCACCATCTTTAAAACACCACCATCACAAACACGGATCAACTATCTGTTGAATTTTATACTCATAACAATTATACATAAAACAAATACATCATCAAAGCACGCAATGGAAGACAATAGGAATAATATATGTAATTAATTAACCAAACAAGAAAGTCGACTTTTAAAGAATTCAAGTAATCAAACGATTATGTGATCAAGTAACAAAACCCAAAAATCGACCACCAAGGATTACAAGCTCAAGTGCTTGTTCTTCGTTCTTGTACACACGCATTAATAGCGATTTGATGTGGAAGCTAGTTCCTTGAATCACTAATAAACCAAACACTTTATCTTTGAGCTAAGACAAAATCGAAAACCCTTGGGTGAGGGTATTCGACCGCCACACAAAGAGGAGAGGAAGGAGAAGAAATTAGGTTATTGGTAATCCAAGGTTAGTCAATAATGAATACATTGATTTGTATTTATAGTTAACATATCTTGAGTCCAAGTTTGAGTGGATTGGGTTTGGAAACCCCCACCGATCGGCTATTCAATCCCAAAGGGATTCTAGAACTTTCCGACATCTAATTTCATTCTTAGTCCTTCTAGTTAATATTTAACGATCGCTAACCAAACCTCGTTAATCATTTAACTATCGTTATGTTTTATTTAGTGATTAATAATTAATAACAATAACGCTTTATTTATATTAATTATATACATCAATTCTCATACGTAATGCAATGCAATCCCAAGCCTCGAGTTCGAATCCGGACATACTATTATTTAAATATCCAATAAAACCTTTCACTATCACCACCGATCAACACCACCACCACAAATCGACAACACCATCACCATTGCGGATCAACACCACCATCACCACCGATCAACACAAACACGGATCCACCATCACTACTATGATTTTATACCAATCACGCCGACTAAGGCAATAATGTTGAAAAGAGTTTTTGTATTTGTGACAATGATATTAGTCGTTTGGGGTGCATTTACCTCATAGGGATGCATCAATATATTGGTTTCATAAACAATAAAGTATATTATAAAAATTGATTGCTTGTATGCTTTTGTGAAGAGTAAGAAAAAATATATCCGTATGTGTCATAAATGATTATATTTTGAAGCCAAACTTTTTCCGTAATCAAAATTGCTTGGCTTGCAAGTAGTATTTTCTTTCGAAGTGTTCTTAAGAACATTCATTTTTGTGAATATGAAGTTGAGATCTGTAATTGGTGGATAAATCATGGTGGTGATGGTGGTGTTGGTCTGAAGTGGTGATGGTGTTGTCAATCTGTGGTGGTGTTGATCAGGTGGTGATAGTGGATTTGTGTTTGTGATGGTGGTGTTTTAAAAGATGGTGGATTTGTGTTTGTGATGGTGGATATGCGGTGATGGTTATTTTATATAAAAGATAGGGTATTATGGTCTTTTAACACATTTAATAATAAGACAAAAAATGAATATATGTGAATACACCCACCTATCACTGTACATGTGTTGCACATTTAGTGGAGTAGCATATTAGAAGTAGCACAGTAACATGGTCACACATAATTATTTTGAGAAAAGGTGTTAAGTTTGTAGAGAAAAGGTGTTAAGTTTGTACTAGATGGTGAACTTTTGCCTACCTTTTGTCCCATTTTGAGAATTATCTCCTTTAATATTACGAGTTTGCACACGAAAATAGATTAAAGTATTGAAGTTGTGTTAGGTTATTAGAAATTAAAACTTTTATGAATCTTTTTTTTCCCCGCAAATCAGAAAACTGTTTAAATTAAATATTTGTTAGAACATTTAAACGTAATTAGAAATGTGGCTAACCTAAACTACAATTGAATTTTTAAAAAATCGAATTTGTACCATCTTACAATTGTCAACAGTTTCTCTTTCATTTCCATTTTATTATATAAATTATACCACTCCTATTAGGGCGGGAATGGAAATATAATGATGATGGAGGGACTCGAGTCGATGGCGAGGATGTGATAAGAAATGACGCCGCAATTACTCGTTGGCATTGACATCAATAAAACTTATTATTAATCGACGTTGACATAATGAAATAACATGACACAAACCGAACTTAAAACCTTTCTACATGCATGACATCACTCGAATAAATATTATACTAGTGTTCTTATTTGATCAAGCTTTGAGTTTTGTAATGACTATATCATTTTCGCAGAGAATGACATATTCCAAGTTTGTGTGATTGTGTTTAAAAACTTACGAGGGTAACGAGTCAAATGACTAATTTGTTCGGAATAAATTTTATCAAAATAAGAAAATGGTTTGATTAAAATTATCGAAAATACATAATCAAACTTGATCGTTTACAAACAAATTCATTTCCAACACTTTTGCTTTAAAAACAAGTTCACAAAAAACATGTCCTTTGAGCACATGAAAATGGAAAGGACAAACAGAAAATATTTGTTAAATAATATAATAAGATCTAATATCTCTTTCTTAAATACCACGTAGTTTACAACTATACGAAACGAATTTAGAATCTTTTCCAATTACAGAATTTATTCGTAACTGAAAAGTATATAAATTTGTGATTGAAATGGATTTAAATTCCTTCATAATAAAAGTTGTAACCGAAAATTATCTTATCCGACAATGTTATCCTCTAATAAATGGATTAGCACTTATTTCATAATAAAACGATTTTGTTGAGTTATTTATGCTAGTATATAGGCTATTTTTAGTATCTTGGTAAGTTGGTTTATTTTTGAAATGGATATATCAAATTATCCATAATTTAAGATTTATTTCACATATCCATTCCATAAACCGTTATTTTTACAAACAAATTTTTTTTTTTTTTTTTTTTTGAGATACGATATTTTTGGTTAATTTTTTTAACATGATAAACTACAAAACTTATAAAAATATTATTCTTTTCACACTTTTGAAATGAATGTATCAAATTATCCATAATTCAAGATTTATTTCAAATATCTACTCATTAAACCGTTACTTAAAAAAAAAAATTATATAAATTTTGAGATACCATATTTTTAATATCTTGAAGCATGATAACTCTAAAACTCATAAAAAAAAATTTAACCAAACTTTTACATTTTTGAAACGGATATATCAAATTATCCATAACTTTTGATTTATTTCAAATATCTATATCTTAAACCGTTATTTTTACAAGAAAACATTTACTAAAAAAGTTAAGATACAATATTTTAGATCATGAAACATGATAACTCTAAAACTCATAAAAAAGTTAACCAAATTTTTTAAACTTTTTGAAATGAAATTATCAAATTATTTCAAGATTTACCTCACATATCCAAGTAAATAAAAAATATTTACCATCTTTTTAATTTTATAAAAGACATAAATTTTTGACCAGTAGATAAACAGAAAACACCTTGAAATTAGGAACTACAGTAAAAGATAAGGAACCAAAAATATATATATTTAATCCCATTTTGTCTCTTTCCTTGAAAATATTTATTGTCTTTTTCATCCCCAATTGCTTCAAATCACCCAATTTTTTTTGATAAAGCTCAAATCTTTCACCTCAAATCTTCAATTAAGCCAAAAGGGTATTTTCTTAACCAAAAATCTCATCTTTTTATAGACCCATTTTTGCAAAAAAAAGAACCCAAATCTGACCCATATATCAAAACCTTTATAAAGTCGAAATCTTTCACCTCAAATCTTCAATTAAGCCAAAAGGGTATTTTCTTAGCAAAAAATCACATCTTTTCATCGATCCATTTGTGAGATTTGGAAAAAAATGGGTAAAGTGACAGTGGCGGCTACGGTGGTGTGCGCCGCCGCGGTGTCGGCGGCGGTGGTGTTGGTAGTGAGGCATAGGATGAAGAGTAGTGGGAAGTGGGCTAAAAGTATGGAGATATTGAGGGAGTTTGAGGAGAAGTGTGCTACTCCTGTGAGTAAGCTGAGACAAGTGGCTGATGCTATGACTGTGGAGATGCATGCTGGTTTGGCTTCTGATGGTGGGAGTAAACTTAAGATGTTGATCAGCTATGTTGATAATCTTCCTACTGGGTATGAAAATATAAAATTTTATAATTTTTTTGTTGATTTTGTGTTAAAGTTTTATGATCTGATTTGGATTAGCAGTAAGTTAAAAGTAGTTGACTTTTTGGTTTTTTGATTATTTGGTGAAGTTTGTGATTTGTAGTTTGTGTTATGAAATGTTAAAGTGTTTGGATTTGGATTAGCTTATTTGTTAGGCTTATGGGCTTATTTGTTTTTGAAAAATCTAAAAAGCCTTTTTTTTTCCCCCTTCTTATAGGGGGTGTTTGTTTAAGCTTATATAGCGCTTATGACTTATTTGGTTTTCGGCTTATGTTTCATAGGCTCATTTTTCGTGGCTTATGTTGACACTTTTCGGCTTATATAAGCTTATATAAGCCAGAAACTTTTAAAATAAGCCACTAAAAGTGAGCTTATGAAATATAAGCCGAAAACCACATAAGCTATAAGTCCGTTATATAAGCTTAAACAAACACCCCCATGGCATATCAACTTGAGCTTGTGGCATATGTAAGTCAGTGAGCTTATGAGCTGTTTCGAAATTCAATAAGGCCATAAGCCCGAAATAATAAGCAAATCCGGACACCCCCTAAGATATGAGTATTGAATTTATCTCTAGGTGTATGTGATTTCATAACTTTTTTAGGCCATGTATCGAGATCAAGTATGATTAAATTTTTCGATTTTTGTGTGTTGGTGTTTGTCTAAAATAAATTGTTGATGATTTTATTCGGAATTTGATCTTTTATGAGTACCAACTTTAGTGTTTAGACGAACTCGTATTGTTATGATTTTAAATTTCTATGATTTGGGTAAAAGGAACTAAATTTGGATAATTAGGTAAGGCATAGGTGTATGAAAATGGATAGTTTCCGATGAATGAAATATTACCTAACCACAAGCGACTTGTTTTCTAATCGTTTTGAGAATGCGCATCCAAATGTCTCTTAAACTATTGTAAAATGCATATTAATTGTTTTAGTTATAGTTATTCAAATTACGTCGTAGTTACAAGTAGGTGTATTAGAACAAGTTTATATTTCAATAGATGTCTAGGAATCTTGAAGTACTAAAAAAGTAGTCTATTATCAATCAATACGTTCACTAGATAAAAGGGGCCCCTTGTGGAAGTTTGATGATTTTTATTTGTTTATATATTCCCAAAGTAAAGATATTTACGATAATCTTTAGCTCTAGACTTGATTTTTAACTATGATTATCTTTAGTTATGTTTTTGTGTGAGCTACTAGGTTAGTCAACAGTTGATGTGATGTAATCTTGTTTCTGATGCATCACTAATATTAGTTTCCGATGCTATATTTGATGTTCGAATAGGGAAACTGAAACGATAAGGATAATCTTTCTTCTAGGGTGTAATTTCAAGATTCCACCGAGTTACTATACAAGTGGTTCGAATGTTATATAAATAACAATCTATGCCAACTCATGCGGATTCTTTCTGATAGTTGATAATTTTGTTTTGTTTTTGTTAATCGAGAAGTGCAAGTTTTCAGTAGCAAACACCTCTTGGTTCTTTTTAACACGTGTTCCATCACATGATGCAACTATGTCATGCGTTAGATGCGTGACTACTATTGAAATTGTGTAGTAGATTTTTAAGGGATGTTTGTATGTACGCTTTCTAAGTGATTACAATATTCTTATTTTCATATTAATAGGGCCTTTTACATATATATCCTTGTAAATTTCAAAAATTACATATATATCCTTTTGATGCATTAAAAGCATTGTATTTTATGCATCAAAAACTGGTACAAAGGATATACATGTAATTATTAATCCAGGGAAGGATATATATGAAATTATGCCTTAATAATTTCTAAGAAATGTTGTTGACTCCATTTCTCTTCGTATAGGGACGAGTCGGGTATCTTTTATGCTCTTGACCTTGGCGGTACAAACTTCCGTGTTCTTCGTGTGAAGTTGGGTGATGTCAACAATGTGAAGAAAGAATTTAAGGAGGTTTCTATTCCTCCAAATCTCATGATCGGGAAATGTGCGGTGAGTATTCTTGATCACTTTTTTCTTATAACAAGCAAACCTTGCAACACTAGTTTAAAGATTAATTTCATATTTTTGGTTTTTTAGGAGCTATTTGATTTTATTGCTGGAGAACTTGCAAAATTTGTTGCTACCGAGAGTGGAGATATGCAAATTCCACCTGGCAGACAACGTGAACTTGGGTTTACCTTCTCATTTCCCGTCAAGCAATCATCAATTGCAGGAGGGACTCTTGTTAGATGGACTAAAGGCTTCAACATCGAAGATGCTGTGAGTCTTGATTACTGATTACCTATGTTCTTTTGCACTGTTTATATTTATGGTAGAACTAAAAACCATATAATAGGCGTGATAATAAAGACAAAAACAAATATTTCATAGACGAAAGTGAGGAAGGCTAGCCTCATTTGGCCACTAATTATTCATTGCAGTCATTTGTAAGGGTATATTAGACATTTTACGACAGTCAAAACCAAGTTTTTCTGTTTACAAGTTTCATTGGTTTTCTGTATAACAGGTTGGTCAGGACATTGTAGAAGAGCTGGTTAAAGCAATGGAAAGGGCTGGCCTTGATATGCGTGTTTCAGCTTTGGTAACTCTTTCCGCTTATTAAGTTTATCTTCAGATATACTCAGTAGTTAAAAATGTAGTGTGTGTTTACTTTACGGTCAAATCGAGCAGAATCATAATTATTTGGGAATATTGTGATTGAAAATGCAGGTGAACGATACAGTCGGAACTTTAGCAGGAGGCAAATACAGTAATAAGGATGTAATTGCAGCCGTGATATTAGGTACCGGAACTAATGCAGCATATGTGGAGCGTGCAAATGCAATCCCCAAATGGCAAGGCCTGCTTCCGAAATCCGGAGAGATGGTTAGTGACTTGCATATAACTTTTTTTTCTGGCATAATCTTTAATGGGCTAAACGAGATTAATAGCTTAAAACACAAGCTCAAATTGGTAAAAAGTCACGCAGATATGTATTTGTGCGTAAACCTTCTAAATCGTTGTATTTAAAAAACTTAAGGCCGTTTTTGAAATAATATGATGTTTGTTAACATATTGAACCCTAATTATTTATCGAACAAGTTGAAAGTTTTGGACAAAAGAGGTATTTAGTAATCACATTTGACACACTGATTAGCTGTTTTTTGCATTAACTTGTTCTCTTGTTTATATGTGAAGGTTATAAACATGGAATGGGGTAACTTTCGATCATCACATCTTCCTCTAACCGAGTATGATGAAAGTCTTGATGCTGAGAGCTTGAACCCCGGAGAGCAGGTACATATTTTGTATATTCCATCTTAGTATCTGCTGTGCGGTTGTTCCTCATTCTGTGGGTCCACTTATGACCCATATATGTTTATCGTTTTGTAATAAACATCGTCGTCACGCTTTAGTGAGGTGTGATTCCTATTGGAATAATACAAAATTGTGAGCCAAAAGTTGTTTGTTTGTTTGTGAAAATTGTTTGTTTTATAAAAGTTCGAATGAAAAGGATAGCTAGCTTATTACTATCATTTAACAGAAGGAGATTATTGTTTTTATTTACAGCGTAATATCGTTTAATAATGATTAATTAATCTTACTAATATTGTAATTTTTCAAACAGATTTTCGAGAAGATAATTTCCGGAATGTATTTGGGGGAAATCGTGAGGCGAGTCTTGTTAAAGATGGCAGTAGAAGCAGAATTTTTTGGCGATACCGTCCCATCAAAACTTGAAAAGCCATTTATACTAAGGTTCAAAATATTATAATGGTTAATTTTTCGGTTGCATATATGATCAGTTTATGATTTTACATTTGTTTGTTTGGTATGGATGCAGGACCCCTGACATGTCTGCAATGCATAACGACTCGACTCCGGATCTCAAAGTGGTTGCAAGCAAGTTGAAAGACATTCTTGAGGTACATTTTGTGTCATTCTCGATGTAAACTTGTTGATTATCAATCGTGGTAATATATACAGTAATGTTTATGTGATCACTTGTACGGTTTACATGCAGATTCCCAACACTTCTCTAAAGATGAGAAAAACAATCGTGGAGGTATGTGATACCGTTGCAAATCGTGCGGCTCGTCTCTCGGCTGCTGGAATTCTCGGAATCCTCAAAAAGATAGGACGAGACACTGTCAAGGAAGGAGACGAGAACCAAAAATCTGTCATTGCAATGGACGGTGGACTGTTTGAACACTACATCAAGTTCAGAATCGCAATGCAAAACGCAATGGACGAGTTATTAGGTGAAGAAGCATCAAAGAACATGATAATCGAGCTATCAAACGATGGTTCAGGTCTTGGTGCTGCTCTTCTTGCCGCGTCTCATTCCCAATATGCAACCTACGATGAGTCTGCATAGAGTTATTGCTTTTTTGTATATTTGGATTCAGGTTTTTCGAGGAACCGTTTTCTTCTTTTTATGACATCTGTTCGAGGGAGTCCCCATAAGCCACGGGGAGTTATGCAACATACAAGGGCTTTAGAGGAAGCCCCGAAGTGTTTGTCACATGGTATTGTATGTTGTTTTAAGATAAGATAGCGAATAAATGAGATGTTAGGACTTTATATGTTGAAAGGACAAAGATTTAAGTTATAGGATCATTTTGTATGCGCTTTTGAAACATTTATGCATGATGATTTCGAGTCACACGAGTGCTCAACCACCTTGTGTATAGTTCTTTGTAATTAGCACATTCGGAGTTAATGTGACTAAATGTTTTTAGAAAGATATAGTGCGACTAAATTTGTCCCTTGTCGAGTATTTCTGAAGAAATCGCTACCTTTGTTGTTACGACAGTGCAGATATGCAAAATCTGCCTGGTATGCAAAGGGAGGTCGGGTTCAGTTTATGCTTTCGCGTCAAGCAAATGAGCAATCATCATGAGCACGGGTATGCGAGTCTTGAATACCTCTGCTCTCGACTATTTTGCTGTTTTGTTTGTCTACTAATATAAATCACGCACGAAGCATACAAAGGAAACTTTGTAATTCTATGACAAATGTGAAATTTGATATAAACATGTCTTATAAGACATCTTTCACGAATAAGGATGGGTTTTGGATGTACTGGACTTTTATCAGGTGTTCAAGTTGAAATTTATATTTTGTAAATTGTTTAAGAAATGAAATTAAACTTAGGCTTATTGTTGCAAATTACTAAAACGCATATAATTAAATAAGTTTTGATATGTTAGATATTTTTGTACAGAATAATTAATTTATTGTTTAAGTTCTATTAAAGTTTTAAATTTTTTATGGCGCTAAAGTTTTAAACTTTTTTAAGCACATGATTTCATGTTCGCACGACAAACAACACTTATTTTAAAAACCCAAACTATGTAAGCCTCCCCATAAGCCCTTCCCCAAACGTGTTTAGAAAGCGCGTCTTTTTAACTTTCCTTGTATCGTAGCTTTTCAAGTAGATTTACTGCCGCTTGTTATCTTCATAGAGAAGTAAAGGTATTGATTTGAAAACAAGCTTTAAAATGTACTTTATTTAGACTTTAGACATTTTACAAATAGTCAAAGAAGCGTTTATGTTGACAAGTTTATAGTCAAAGACACTATGGTAATTTTCTTTTTTCGCGCTTCACTTTCATACTCAACTCTTTCTTGTGATTTTTTTCTTATTAATTTATTAGTAACTTGCTATAACTATGAAAGTGACATACTTGATATTTGATTCTCAAGATATAAAGAAAAATGCTACAACTATAACTATGAAATTAGGAAAGTTACAATCAATATTATTTCTACTCACCTTTTTTTTTTTTTTTTTTTTTTTTTTTTTAATTATTTTTTTTTATTTTTTAGAACGACACTACACTCGATGTCCCGATTCGCAGCTTAAACCATCCAAACGGGCACCCTGCGACCAACCACTGTGAGAGATACGCTAAGAAAACCCTTAGAACTCACGTCTTCGTACTAGAAGGAAAACCTGAAATTTTTTGTTGGATTTTTTGTCGCTTGCGAGACTTGAACCATGAGTAAAACCTCACCCTATTATCTCTACTCACTAATGTCTTTTCGTCAAGTATTTTAAAACAACTTACAACCATTGGTACGGTGGCTGGTGAGCTTGGTATTATGGCACCAGCCCACTCCATGGCGCCACAACCACAATAGAACTCGTGCCGTTGGCTCTCGCACCGTACCCATGAGCTACACCGCGAGTTTTTCTTCCTTGTTGTATTTGTGTTTTTATTGGGTTATGTATCATCACTTTTGCTGGAAGGAGGTAGGGCGGGCATAACCGACAGCGGACCGAACCGAATTGAGAAACCGGCCCGAACTTATTTCGGTCCGGTCCTCGGTCCACACTTTACCTCATGTTCGGTTCTCTGTCCGGTCTTATGTACAACCGACCATTTTGCCTCTCGGACCGGACCGACCAAAGAACCGAACCGGACCGAACACATTTGGTTCGTGATTTTTGTTAAATCGGTCTCTGTCCGGTTTGGTTCAGTTTTGATCCTATGCTCACCCCTAAAAGCAGGAGTGTTTTGTGCTGAATGATAAATTATATTTTTATAAGAAAAAATATGAAGGTGACAACACTTTTCCTTACGAGCCCACGACATCATACGATACTTGTGCGCTTAAAATGAAAACATAAACTTATACATCAAGACAGACGAGTTAGGGGTGTTCATGGGTTGGGTAATATCCGAATAAACCGAAAACCGAAACCGAACCGAACCGAAAATAACCGAACCGAACTCGTAACCGAACCGAAATTGCCAAAACCGAACCGAACCGAAATAAAAGTTCGGTTTATGGATCGGTTATGGTTTTAGCCATCCCAACCGAAAACCGAACCGAAAACCGAAATTAAATAAATATATATATTTTTATATATTTATATTAAAAAAATATATTAAAACTCTTTTATAATATATATATAATATTTTAAGCTTGAAAATTATTATTTTTTCAAAAATACATATAAATAAATGAAAAATTATAAAAATAAATAAAATAAAATAAAATAAAAAGTTCGGTTATTCGGTTATTGGGGTTCGGTGAATATTTGGGCAACTCTATCAAATCGTGACATGTGTCCCATTTTTTGGGCAACCTTGTCTTATCTAGTCTGAGTGTCTTAAAAGTTCTTGATTGGCAACTTTGACTTTTAATATTAGGCGGTGACAATTTTGTCTTTTAGCCAAAAGTAATGCTTTTTATTATTAAAAGTACACAAATATTGAACATTGGGTCCCACAAGGTTGTCTTTTGGGCAACTTATGATGTATTAAGTGTTGAATGTATTGAAGATATAAAAATTTTAAAAAGGTATAAGTAGTTTAACCTTTATACATCCCTTTATACATTTATACATTTATCTGAGATAAACTTCCTCAACACACTTCTTATTTGAATCCACCATCGCCACCACACGGTTCCTCAACACAATCTTCCTCAACACAATTCTCGTGAGAAGCGAACACCGTGTCCGATCACATTAGCGATACATCGGCACTACTTTGTCCGATCTAATGTCTATCGAGAAAAACTTTTAGGGCTAGGGTAAGTAATTTCGTATTTTCATCTATTGATTTATGGTTTTCTTAATTTATGTTTTCGCTAGTTTAGGGTTTCGATAATTTATGGTTTCGCTAATTTAGGGTTAACTTTAACGTAATTGTTCTTGTTTGATTTTGGGTTTCGATATTTTAGGGTTAACTTATTGGGTGATTAATTGTTTACGTAAGATAACTTGTAACCTATTGGGTGATTCATTGTTCTTGTGGTTTTAGTGATTTGTTGCTACTTATTAAGTTTGACAAACCCTTTGTAAGATAAGTGGTAGTAAGTGAATAAAGCACTCTAATGATGGTGCAAACTGGTTGGGTTAACGAAACAAAATACAGAAAAAATTAAATTGCGACACAACTAAATATAATCCGGGTGATCCCAAGTTTGAGAGTTGTTAGAGTCGTAACCATCGTCGTAAAGATACTCGAGCAACCTTCAAATCTGCGCTCATCCCACTCTGCATACAATGCATTGAATTCTCTGTCGGCGACTTCCTCCATCTCTATGACACTTCTTCATCTTGGAGCATAAGTCGCTCCTTTCGACTTCCATCTCTATGACACTTCTTCATCTTGGAGCATAAGTCGCTCCTTTTCGACTTCCATCTCTATGACACTTGTCTTTCTGCTATCTCCCATTCTTCTTCCTCCTTAATAGCGACCTCCTCCATTTCTATTAAAAGTTGTTGTTCATCAATTTGTTGGCCAAAGTCTTTTGTTCGGAAGCTGTTGGTGAAGTCTTTTGTTCGGAAGCAGATTCAGAAATTGTTGGCTGAAGTCTTTTGTAGACATTATTGATAGAATTTTGTAACCTATTTAGCAACACCACTTGAATTTAAATTCACACATATAAGGTGGGTAAGTTTGAAAATTTATTACCCTGAATATGTCAATAAATGTGGTGCAGGTGGAACCTCTCCCATATACTTGACATGGGCCCACATTGTAGTTACTTACCTGATTTATTGGGCAACGTTTGCTTATTTATTGCCAATGCTTATTTATTGGGCCCACATTGTAGTTACTTGAGAAGGAAGGTTTGAAATGTATTTTGTATTTAGTACATGCAAGAGGCTGTGATGATGATTATCTTATTTGATATGCAAATGATATGATTTACCGTATGTTGGCATGGCAATTTTAATACATTATTTTGCAGCCACGGCGGTTATATCCTGATGTTTTGTGTTTACTGATCGAGCCTTGAATGCCTATAAATACAAACTCATGTTTCATTGTATATATTATGTATATATCTTTGTTAATTGGTAAGAGGTGTGATGAAAGTATCTTATTAAATCATGCAAATGATGCGATAGTCCGTTTCATGGCGCGGCAATTCTATACTATTGCGACCATGGCGGTTGTATCTGATGTTATGTAATCTATTGATTTATCTGATCGAGCCTCCGTATTATGTTCTGAAACTAACACATGAATGATCAAAGATGGATCTCTGACACTCTTGTTTGCGACCATGGCGGTTATATCTTAGATGGAGCACGTTAATCAAATCTTGATAGTTTGTTTACTTACAATTCGACTTTGTTGATTGAATGGCATGTCGGACACAGGATAATTTGTGTGAATCATAAATCAACCTAGATCGACATGCTATTCAATCACCAAACTGGATTGCGTGAACAAACAAGTATATGGAGGAGTTTTAGACCAATGTCAAAGCCATTGTTGCCCATGGTCCATTTAGGGAAGTTAATTTTTCATATGTTGATATGATCACTTTATATTATCTTTATATTTTATTCTTGATGATGAGGGTAGAATGGTGGTTCAAAGGGTTTAGCTTACTCTCGAGTTCATAGCGTGTGGGTGTTTTAGTGTGTAATTTTGGTGTGAAACTACGTGTGTGTGTGTCGAGAAAGAGGTCGAAATGATAAGAAAAGAGATGTCAAGGTCATGGTAAGGATAGTGGTGGAATGGTGGCGAGAGATATGAAAGGGTTTGTGAGGGTGCCTCATTAACCCCATTTCACTCTGCACTATTCTAGCGATATCATTACAAACCCTTTAATCTGTCTTCTTATCATATCTCTCTCTCTCTCGACACACATATAAGTTGACACCAAAATTACACACTAACATCACATACAGATTATGAACTCGAGAGGAAGCTAAACCCTTTGCACCACCTTTCTAGCCTTAAATATTCAGCCCTCGACATCGATTAACGGAATAATAAATTGTCTTTACATATTTCCGGTAAAATGAGTGTCATATAATTGTTATAGGCATTGATAGCTTTTTATTAAAAATTAGTTTATATATGTAAAGGTTACTTAACAAAGAAGGAAAGGATATGATATACTTGTGGATTGAAAGTCAAGTTGAAAGTAAGAATGTGGCGGGCCTTGACTTCATACATTCAAATTGACTTTGAATATCTAAATGATCACGATAGTGTGTAATGTTCATGACACGCCACACTTCATGATTATCCAAGCGAAATGCTTTTCTAGAATCCACGAATTGTAGAAAGGTCGTTGGTACTTTGAGCTTCCTCGAAAACCCATTCCTATGTCCTTTGTCATAGCAATGGGTTTTGACATAACAATCGGATTTCGGTGGAGGGTCAAAGTACTAACGTTATCCACTTGTTTATAACATTTTGACAATCAACTATGTTAAGCAACTCCTTTACATAGGTAATTGTTTGAAGTAGTTGGTTTAGTTTTGGACATATCGACCCTTGTTAATGCATATTACATTGCACACTCGCTTTGGAAGTTTATATGAGTCGCTTTGGAAGTTTATATGAGTCGATATACTTCTTATATACTATTGCTAGGTTTTAAAAGTTTAAATAGTTGTGTATTATTGGGCCATTGTTTATTTGGTGTGAGTATGATAGTAATGTTTCATTTGTTAAATATGATCGCGATATTAGGAAGTCGATATTAGGAAGTCGATATAATTATTGTTAACTGTTTTTATGTTTTTTTTTATTTCTTAGGAATCTGAAGCCAATGTCATTGTAAGGAGCAAATTGAAATACTTTCCAATAATTAAAGAAAAGTTGAATCATACTAGAAAGAAATTGTTTAGGACAACTTTGTTTTGGAGGGTGGTGGATATGTTCTTCTTTGACCATGAACCACATATGTTAGATTATGTTTTACAAAAGCAGGGTTTCGTGGATAAAACAAGCTATGACATGCCCTTATATATCTTGTTGATGGTGGTTGTCTACATTTTGGTCGTAGGGAGTTTTCTCGATAACGAGCTTTCGTTTTGGGACGACAAGTTTTGATTTATATAGTTCGAGGATTTAACATTTAAGTTGAGGTATTTCCAAAAAATTAGGGTAAAACTTTCCAACTTAGATCTTGTTGGTGTTATTGAGGATGAAGAGTTGTTCGGTAAATTAAGCGATGAAGACGCTTGATCCGTGTGTGTCTATTGTTATCGTTAGAGGTTATTTTATGGGTCGCTTATTGGTTGAAGGGTGGATGATTCACTCCTTCGTTTGGTCGAAGACCTAGAAGCATAAATTCCTTTCCATGGGGAGCACATTTGGAGGCACTTGTATGACCGGATACTAGGCGTTGTATCAAACCACAAGTGGGAACACCTAAAGGTGCGGAAAGAGACCGGAAGTATGTTCCACATACACGGTTGGTGGTTTGTTTGGGCATTCAAGGTTAATCCTATTTATATTATCTTTTCTTAGTATTATTATTGAACCCAATGTATGAGAGTAATGCATCTTTATTATTGTAGATATGGATTCTTGAGTCGTTTGAAAAAGCGATCGTTGGTGGAATAAAGTCCCGGATGTCATACCAAGAGGCGATGGCGTGGTCAAGGAAAGTAATGTTTACAAGATCGCATTATGGATTGCTATTTGGCAAGGTAAAACACATGCATTAGGCGAGCACCGGTCGGATGGTATATGCAATTTAATTTCCTTGTTGTTGATGATGTTATTTAGGACTCGAAGATAATTTATGATCTTAAACCAACATTAGGCGAGCACCGATCGGAGTGGTATAGTCAATTCTGAATTTTACACACTACATACCAAGGACTCTTCCAACAAAATTACCGCATGATTACGATGTGTATCTCTGAAGTTGGGCGCTTCACGGAAGCGTGGTAGGGCGAGAAAAAAGTATTTACCGATTGTGTCTAGGAGTGCAGACCGGTGGTCTTCTTCAATCGACCTCAAGGATTGTGTCATTCAAGAGTTGAATTCTCGTGTTTTCAAACTCGAGGCTATTATTCGAGTAATTTGCTAGTCAATGTTAAATAATAATTATCGTTTATATTAGAATTATTCTTAAGGATAATACCCTTTATTACTTTGTAGGTCCTTGCAAGTGAAAGAACTTGCGGTTTGAATCCTTGATTCATCCAAGTATTATCTTTATTTCTTTGAAAGAACTATCCGTTTTTTACAATGCACTTTATTTAAACTTACGGGATAAATTGGACTTTACTACATCCTTTTCCACTTTCGGCTATGAGTTTGAGAGCAAGTAAATCGTGAATTCCACGAATTGGTTGACTCTCTTATTTCTAACATTCGTTCGAGCCGTGATTGTGATGATGAGGATGATGTAGTTACGGTAATGTGATATCCAAATGTACACTTTTGCCATCTTGTATTAAATGTATTTTAAATGCATCACATTACTCGGGAGTATCATTGGAAGAGGAATTAAGGTTGAGGAAAGAAGAGGAAGAGCGGTGGAGGATGGAAGAACAAAAGATGATGGAAAAGGATTTTCTAATGGCTATGATAGAGGAGAAGAATCGCGAGTTGCAAAAGGCAAAGTTGTTGAAGATTGAGAAGGAAAAGAAAAAGAGGTCTATAGCTTTCTATAATTGGACCATTGGAAAAGAGCCAAAGCGGACATAACACGACATGAGGAGTAAAAAGATGGCGGTCGTCGTATTCTTGGTCAAAAGATTTGTGGAATCGAAAATAATCGAACACATGGGTGCGGGATCGAGATATGTTGCCTGAGTTAAAAATGTTAAACCTTGGGTTGAGGTATTAAAACAACTTTTAATATATATTTTTTAAAAGCTGTTTTTAATTTACGTTTGTGTAGGTTCTTTCCGAAGGAACAAGGCTATCGACAAAGTACATCTTCTTGATGACTCTGACAATTTCTTGGAAGCGAGGGCCCGCCGATGTATGTTTCCTTGGTCGAAAAAGTTCGTGTGGATCGGAGATTTTGGGAATCCTTAGTGTGTTTAGACCCTCCTAAGAAAGGTTGGCTTATGGACGAGTATGATCACACATATCTTTCACCCGATGGTATATTCATTTGATATTGTTGGTTTTATACCTAATCAATTTTATTGTTGATTTATAGCACATAGAGTTGTGGGTGGAATACATGTTGCATTTCAGGCCCGATGGCGCTGATTGGGCTATGGTAACTGCATACTTTGTTCATCTGCTATTACAAGACTCCATCCCCATTTGGTATGTTAATGGGGAAAAGTACAAACACCAATGGGCTGATGTTGAACAGGTAATAGTTGTGTTCATGGCTTTATACATATATTGTTATGTGTTTTGTAAAACTGGCCTTTTGTGTTATACGGCAGGTTTATATGCCTATAAATGAAAAGGAAAAACATTGGTTTCTGGCTCGATTCCATATTAGGACGGGGTTGTAACATTTCTGACGGTGGCTATAAGCACGAAGTAGAGTGGCGTCCTTGGTACAAGAAGATGCGTGCATGTTTACAGGTACCATTGCTTATAAGTTCTTAATTGATAAATGTTTGTCAACACAACAAAGTTAACAAACTAGTTATTGACTAACAAACTAGTTATTGACTAAGTTGCCTATCAGACTTTAAAAAGGAACAACATTTTTGTAACTAGTACTTACAAACAAACTAGTTCTTGACTAAGTTGCCCATGCGTCATAGTTGCCCAACTATAATTAATTATGTAACATACACTTTCAAGTGTTTATGAACGATCCTTGTACTTGATCATTAATTTCATGGTAGTATTAAGCACAAGTCAACTCTTTAAGCTGGAACTTAAGCTGTTTAACCATTTAATACATGTACTATTTCTTAAATGCATATCTTATGGGTTGGTCCCTAGATATGAATGCTCTAATTGTTCTATTATTTATAATACTCTTACAGTTTAATAGTTGCCCATCCCATTTCTTGTGAAACTTGCCCATCTTAGCGATCTCACGGTTGCCCAAAAAATTTCACGATGTCGACAACATTCCACTTGAAGTTCAAATGGACATAGTTAACGAGGCTCTCGGTGAGGTGTGTGGCTCAATGCGCGATGTCTGCAAGGCTTGGAAGTCTTGCATAGACAACATGCATTTCACCGTCCGTTTTGGTGTTGAATCACTCCACCGGTTTCATACGTTTTGATGTACAAGCGAGAGGTTTAAAGGTTACGTGGGTTTGGTAAATCAACATTTTGACTTGCACCCTATGTCCTCAAACATTTCATTTTCGACGTCAAACCAATTGGTGGTCACATGGGTTTGGGGTTTTACCTATGGACCAATTGTCCGTGATACCATGGCGGTCGTTTGGAATCCTTCCATCAACCGATCGATCGCCACGTTTGTCCCTATCTTTTGACATCACGGGAGTATGAAAAGCGCTTTATCGCTTTTGGGATTCGTCACGACAATTTTGATCCGACCTTCCTAAAATTTCATACCCATTCAATCAAACACGACCATACCTTTGTTTTAATTTTCACCTTCTCCTCTAAACAATGGGCGGTGTTAGATCGGCATTGCTTGCTTCGAACACAATCGAAATCAAAAAGCAAGTCAAGCTAATGTTGGGGTTACATTTATTGGTGTGGTTATCGGCGGTTGTATGCTAACGATGGTAGCACATTCATGACTATTTGATTGTGTCTTTTGACTTGCTCACCAACCGTTTCCAAGTCTGGACATACTGCTTGAATTAATAGGCAACCTTCCTTTACCGTTCTATGTTTCAAACATACGAGGCAGTCACAGTCGTTTGGGAAACATTCAAGGGATGTCGATTCTGTTTTCTCTATATGGGTTTTATCGGTTGGGGTGGTAGGATTGCATCGCTACGACTTCTTAGCATTACCACCCCAATAGCACTCAAATTAATCGGTTTTGGCGACAACGGCGACCACATAATTGAAATTGGAAACCGGGAAGGATTTAGCGCAAGCATTGTACTATACAAGCTTGCTCTTGGGAACTTTCGACACTTGGGCATTGAGGGGATGTTGGGTCCTACGTTCAAACCGTTCGTGAATCACTTATTTTGCGAGACTCATCGTGATATGGCGGTTTATTAGGATGTCTTGTTTCATTGTAGTTTGGTGTAGTTTATGTTTTTAGTGTTTGCCGTAGCTTGATGTGTCGGATGCAAACATTTAAGTTGTTATGTATTGTGCTAACTTGGTATGTAAATTAACAAAATATGTATGGATGTATAAATTTAAGTTGTTATGTATTGTGTTAAGTTGGTATGTAAAGTAACAAAATATGTTTCGATGTATATCTGATTTGGACTACCAATTGTTCTAGACAAAGCCGATGTCTTCCATAAGAAAGGTATAAATCCGACAACATATGCAATTACCTTCAAGAATGCACCCAACGTTCGGATCGGGGACTCTGTTTGGTGATTGTGGTATCTGGTATGCATATTCTTATCTGATTGTCACATGGGAAGTCATTAGCCGTCGATAACCACATGCAGTTGCCGCTTGCATATCGTGAGCATATGTCTAATTTTTTAAAACACAGTATGTGTTTGGTAGACATGTTGTTGTCAATGTTGGTTGTAATTATAGCTTGTTTGTAACAAGGGATGAATTTTGTATTAGGGTATGTAGTAGCTAAGCGATGTACCAACTACTTTAATTAATGTGAACCCCAACAGGGATGTATTATTTTGTTAATATCGTTGTCATTAAAAGTGTTAGCATCGTTGGGTTTTTGTATCGAGCTCTATGTAAAGAATGTATCGGAGGAATGGTTCGCATTTCGGCGAGATAAGTGCCCTTTCATGGTGGCCTTTTATTACAACTTATTAATTTTATTTTAAGTTATTTTAAATAATGAAAAGCATTTGGCGAGATAAGTGCCCTTCTGCGTATGTTCTTGTATCCCTACATTCGGAAGAAACAAGCTACTGCAAAGTTAAAGAATTTAGTCGATGAAAAGATACTCATTTTGCAAGATAAGTGCCCTTTTCATGGATGTATTATTTAGGTTAAGTACTTACTAATTATCTTGTTAACATATTTTTAAATGAAATACTCATCGATGCCTTGATCCTTCTACCGTGGTTTCAAGAATGCTTATATCCGTGGTTCCAGCGGCGGTGGAGAGGAAACCACGGCTAGTGTAGAAGAAACCACGGCTTGTTCACAAGAAACCACGGCTGGTTTACAAGAAACCACGGCTAGTTGACAAGAAACCACGGCTAATTCGGAAGAAACCACGGCTACTTGGTGAAACCACGGCTAGTGGAGAAGAAACCACGGCTAGTTTAACGAAACCACGCAACTAGTTCTTGTGAGGTACTTCAATCCAACAATACTTAAAATGCACACCTTTGTTATGGTAACCACAATTAAACCAAACAACATAGAACACAATGAAAACACACACTGACACACATATTTGGTGATTGCGGGGTCTTTATGCGCATGTTTCTTTCACGGGTTATTAAACCACCACGATTATATTTGCTATTACTAGTTTTGCGGTCATAGCCTTACCACATAAGTTTTGATTAAGATCGCATGACACGGACCACTAAGATTAACATAAACATAAATTTTCATGAAACATAGGATTACATGACAACTACTTAAGTTACAAACACTCGTGTTAGGCATCACGAGCCCATGACACTTTTATTGGAAAACACACTAGCCAACAACGACATACACCATTGCATCATCGTCCCTACCATGGCAACAAACCCTTAATCTTATCGTGAAAAGGTCAATATCCGACCCTTAGTTCGAACTCGCTAGCGAACCTTGACTCCATCGGTTTGATGTAATCTTTCCTTTGAAGTTCATTTGAAAACTACGCCATTTTCTTAGGTAGAAGCGTGCATTGCGATCTGCAACTCTTCCACAAATTCACCCTTTCACGATTCATCGGATCCACCTTCATGCAAACCACATTAATATCCGCGCCCGTTTGCCAATACTCGACCGATGCCCTCAAGCGGTACAAGATGAACATATCCTCCCATTGATAAGAATTTGGCGCTTCACGTAACTCATTCAACCTAAATTGTCCTGCCATGGCTTATTTTTTACTTTGATCCAAATATTAACCAAAACTTGAATCATGAATAGATGTATATGCATGCTTAAATAGCATAATCAATGACAAAAGATCCAAAAATAATCACATGCAAAGCCTTAATGAAAGGTGGGAATTAACCAAGGTAGAAAACAAATAAACAAGCATATTTCGGTTTGACCAACTTTATGAGGTGCGATCTTGTCATTTGTTTTATCTTAGTTTTAAACAACTAGCATAATCAATAAAGATCTTGTATACCAACGCTGAGTTTATTGAGTCACTATTATAGTCAAAAGATGTGGTTCATTTTGGGTTGTGTAATGGCTCAAATGGGTATCTTGCTTGGAAGGCCAAGAACTTTGTTCCTTTCATCAAAAGCTTTCATTGCAATTTGTTTGGGGTTAGGTTTCAAGTAGTTGCTTCATTTTGGAGCTTGAGTCACACTTTGTATACTTAATTGAATTCTTGTCCAAACCTCCTCGGAGATTATGGCCTCAAAATCATCTGTCATCATGGCGCATTTTGTATCACCAACTTTGGTATAGATTACATCGACTTTAGCACAAATAATTGAGATGTTCTATTGTAATTCGACTTTAGCATAAAAATATAAGCGGTAGTTGGCTAATATGAAAAGTAGTAGTTGGCTAATATGAAAAGTAGTAGTTGGCTAATATGAAAAGAGGACAAATTGTAGGTGGTTTTGCCACGGTCTTTTGCATTGACTAACCTTTCACAATTATTTACCATGATAAAATACAAATACTTGGTTAATACAAACACAACGTTTTATTCATGACAAAATACAAATACTTGTTTAAAACTACACAACCATGTGCGATGAGTGTTTAACTTTAAGCCTACAATTTCATTAGTTAAATAAAGAGAACATTGTACTAGTAATTATCCATGTTATTGAAATCATCCAAGTGATATGTATTTGATGATTCGGGGGTGAGTTTAGGTTTATGCGAAATTATCTCGTAACCCTCCCACCATTGTTACTTGCTTCACCATTACGTCGGCATCCCAATCCGGTAAATTCTCCCATTTTGAAAATACTAAATAGTCCGCTTGCGATTGTGGGTCATCTTTCAAATGAAAATGAGTACTGACGTCGTTTACCGTTCCTTGTTCGGTGCCATATCTTGCATAACTTCTTTACCATTATACGTCACTTCTATTTGTTTTTCGACAACAAATATAACCTATCTTGTCGAATACTAATAAACATTATTAGATGCCCATTTTGAATGAACTATCTAGGTTACATTTTTCTGCGCAATGGTTCCATGCGATGCACGCGGGTATGCCCTACGGTACCACACCTCCCACATTTTCTAACTTTTGGCTCCTCATTTTTGATGGGAAGCGATCTTTGTTTTAGGTCTTCTGCTGCCTCTTATCCATCAGGCGGTTTAACCTTTTGCAAGTTACCGGATCATGCCATTCGACTCTATTTCCAAAGGATACACCATTTCATGATATGTGCCTTTGAGTGCGGTTTTGTAAACCATGTTTCCGCCCATTTATTCTGATTAGTCAATTTTCTTCTCTACACACACACACATGACCACATGGTAGTCCGAAAGTTGCCATTTCTGCCGTTATTCGTAATCAAAACCATACGAATAAACAACAATTACCGCAATTGACAACTTTGTATATTGCGGTACACCTGCTGCATTCATTCTTTCTGAAATCAACAATATGACTATGACGATTGTCTATAACTTGGTACCACACACACATGGCAATGCCTCTTACTTCCCAATTCGCACTCTTCCACATTCTATGCTCAACCTTCCTAGATGCCCACTTTGTAAGTTCAAATTCGGTGCGTCGCAAAATAGCGTACATCATGTAACATTTATCGAACAAGTAAATGTGAGGCGGCGAAGATATATACCGTAGTATTTTTCGCGACGTTGAAATACCAATCTTGTAGAAGGCGTCGTAGTACTCCAAGAGCATAGTTATTGGTACCTTTCGGACGTGCCTTGTTAATGAATTTATTGACTCCGCCTTGTTTGACGTCAAATAATTGTATCTTTTCCACTGCGGTATGCTCTTGACCACTTTTCGAACCGGCGTTTTCAAGTTTTTGGCGGCTTCTATTTTTGGAGCGAAGCTCTGCAATTGCATTATCAAAATCTTGATCGTATAGCTTTTGCACACCTTCGATACAAAGCCTTATGCTTTTACGGGTGATATTACAATTCATCATCAAGTGGCGACAACAATAACCATGAAAGCAATTTGGAAACAACTTGTGTCACACGCTTTTGTTATTGAATGATGCACATGCGAAATAATCGCGGATTAGGCACTTCACCAATGCATTCTTTCAACCACCCCAAAACAATGTCCGGGCTTGGTTTGTCTCACCTGTCGCGACCCGGTGGCGATTGGAATAATCGATTATTACCGTCCATACCAACGACAAGCATGTTGGTTCGAGATACTTCCCTTTCGGATCGCGACATCAATTATAATCAATGGCGCATGAAGGCTATAAAACTCGAATCTAGTATCGTTAAGTATATATTAGTGATTAGTATCGTTAAAGCTTAATAAGATGTGTGTATAAGAATAATAATAGTAAATATACTAATACTAACAATTAATATAAATGTGTCCGAAACTTACATAAAACCAAATGCTACAAAACCATCTTAAATCTGCCGACTTAAATGCGTATCGATGTGTTATTCTGTCCCCTCGTTTTTAGCTTTAGGTTATGACAATATAAAGCTAAGCTGCTCAAGCGATTGTTCATGTTTACCGTTCAACACCTCAAAAGCCAAATTCCTACCCCCAAGCTCGTTTGTAAAAGCGTTTACTTTCCATTCAAGACTAAGATCTCGTTGTATGTCCTTTCCGGTATATACCCTCAGGTATCTTTCAATTTATCGATTAACAATGACTAAGTAATTTCATTGTCGCATTACGATGATTAGGATGTAATTCGGTTCTTGAACATGTGTGGACATTGTTGATGCTAGAAACAAAGAATGTGCTATCCATTTTTTTTACGGGTGTATATGTTCCACGAGCGACCTTCATTTATACATTTCACATTGTACCTCGTGGGTTCGATTTAATAACTTTGTATTCAAATCGCTCAAGTAATGATTTCTTTCAATAGTAAACATGCATTACGCTTTATTATAAAATTCTTTATGTTTATAAAAAAGGTATCGGTTTTTGGGAATCGATGTTTTTAATTACGGTTGTGGTGCGGTTGGTGGCATGGGCATATTTTTAAATGAGTCTCTTTGCGAAGGAGGAAGTGAATAATCGGGTTTGTGAAAAAGGTATCCTCGACCTTTGGGGTGTCATGGTAACTATGATTGTGAAGCGGCGGAAAATTCGGTCTAATGATAAATGATTAGAAGCGAAGATGATTTTACCTCACGAAGGTGGCGGTTCTTTTGTTGAAATTAGCGAGCTTGAGTTTGCTCATTCTTACAACATAGTTCACGAATGAAGTATTGGGCGTCTTCATCATCAACCACGTCCAATTCCATGGAACCATCTTGGTAAGATAACGACTCTATCATTTGGTGTCTCTTTGTGGCGTGAACCTTTTCTTCACATCGCAACTAGTTTATTGAAAGTGATATTTTAGGTAGTTTCACTCCATGTTTAGATGAAGGATGCACTATATAAACCTTAAAAGTAGAATTGTCATCGTAATCCATGGTTGTGTTTTGAACAAACTTAGCTGGAAAAAATTGTTGGACATTACAGTAAAGTCTTTTTAGTAAGCCAAATGCAAACTACCATCCCTTTGTACTTGTGCATTTACTTAGGTTGCCCAACAATGTAAACTTTCTAAGGTTGCCCAAAATTATTGTATCAACATTGATACACTTTCATGAGTGTATTAAGTATAAACCACCCATTTGTGATTGTTTATTATAAATGTTGTACTTGTGCCAACTGCCTAAGATTTACTAAGATACACATTTATTAACTTTCCTAAACTTGCCAACTGCCCACTGGCTGAAACTAGTAACTTATCCCAACTACATATACATTGTAATAAGTAATACCAATTTCAAAGTTGTAGTAATGTCTAGCGGTAAAAATTCATTATGCTATAACTAGTTTTAGTAAGATTTAAAGTTCATATAGGATTCAACATTAAGGTGACTTGGACATCAAAATGAAGGATAAATTTAGTTTCCTAGATTAACTTATATTCTTGTTTAAGAAAACATGTAATATTCGTTCATATAATTCACATTCGGACTTGCATGTTTGTTTCGACTTATATTCTTGGGAAATCGGAAACTCTGAATCTGAAGAAAGAAATTGAAGTTAAATTGTTCATTCATTCATTCAAAAGCAGTTCTGACTTCGACTTACAAAATGCAATCAACTTCAAATGCCACTACAAGAAAAGAGCTATACAAGATATACTAATCCTAATCTAGTACATCTGTTCCAACATCTAAGAGGTTTGTTGGATATGCATGATCGCTCACATCTTTCACACTAGATCTTTGGATATGCATTCGTGAAGTCTTGCATAGCCACCCATTACTTTTTCTCGATGGTGGATATGCATGACCACTAGGGCGAGGAAGCTTAGGATCAAAATGGGAAGGATGGATTGATGCAAATAATGATGATGAAGAAAAATAAAGTGTCCTTTATGCTTCATCTGCGATTTCACCAAAAAGCAATCCATTCTCCTTCACCAAGCTCTTCCTCTATCTGAAGTGTGAAGATGCACCAAAACTTGGCGCGAGTAGACCAAGTACCACCTCCGTTCGGCACGGGCCTTTGTTGAGGTTGAGGTCTTTGGAGGTTGGGAGTAACAAGGTATCTCGTGATGAGTTCCTCGTGTTATCGGAAGAATCACTTGGATCCACTACACCGTCATCTTGAGAAGAAGAGAAATGGGGATGTCAAAGGCGAGGTCATGTGGAGGTGTCGAGGCGGAGAAAATCCTTTGGATGATGAGGATGATGGAGAAGAGGTTGGATTTAGAACCTCGGTGAAGTATTCATGGTCAATTTTGTTGATTGTGTTTGTGATGAAACTAGGGTTCATAATGGTAATTGGGGTAAAATGGTGTGAGAGAAGTATGCATTGGGAAGATTTTATAGGCGGGTTAAAGGTTTCTTGTAAGTTAATGCGAGTTGTTGTACGATAATTCTAGAATCTTACGAAGATATCCAAGTCTTGGGTTGGTTTCTCTTGAGCGCATAACTTGATTGGATATATGTTTACTGTTGAAGTGTTAAAATTGCGTGGTCGGACAAAATTGTACTGCGTAAGCAAGGGTCAACAAAACTACCAATACTTTTGACTATTTCTATACACCTTCTACCCAACACTCTCTCACTTCCACTTCAAAATATCCACTTCCTCTTCTAATACAAACAAAACCCTCAAAGATACAAGAATCATAACCTAAAAATATCAATTCATCAAATGGCTCTTGATTCAAGAAGGATCACAACAAAGTTGCGTTCTTGGGAAATGCAAAGGTGATGAGTTGTGTGTGCCTATGGTGGAGTTCTTGAAAAGAACAAAGATTCACTATGCCTAACGCATTCTCCCAACCACATTTATGAAACGTTGGTCAAACAATTTTGGGCTTACGCTTCCACGGGTGAAAAGGAGATTCGGCCATGATTGGCGGAGCAGTATGTAGTCACGAGAGGAGGCGATAAGGGCGAAGCTTCGCTTGGATGATCTTGATGGGGTATTTCACTCGATCTTGAGGATATACTCACGGTGAGAGCTATTGGGTATCAAGGTACTAGGGTGACATATGGTTGAAGAAGCACTTTTGCCCCAGTGGAGGTTCTTGGTTCACACGTTGCTTGATGCTTTAGCAACAAATCAGGGGCATGGGATCAATTCTCTTCACAATTGGCATACGGTATAGTGTGTCTTTCACAAGGTTAACTTATAATTTTCAAAGTTTATTTTTGATAATTTGGTTGAAAATATCAATAGGAAACAACATAAGTTTTAATGTACCCTAGATTCTTACAAATAATTATAGACACCTCTACCCAAACCCAAGGCTTTTATGAGTAGGAGCTCTTCTGACCAAACTCTTTGCCTCTATGAGAACTAACTTTGAGGGGCACATTATCCATTGTGAGGCTATGTTGCCTCGAAGACAATATCATTCTTTTGTTGAGGAGAATGTTGCTAACATTGATGAGGGCCCTCCTTTTCTGCTGAAGCTTCTCATGTTGCACAAGACCGACCTCCACCAACACCGACTACGGCACATTGTCCTAGTCCACCACAAGCACAAGATCCTCTTGATGATTTTGAGTCGACCTAAGCAGTTGACCACACTTAGTCCTCCAGGATACCTATTGATGAGATACCTATTGATGAGGTACCTCCCATTACCACGATCAATCTGGCGGTGGAGGACCTATTACTCTCTCATCATCTATGCTCTTGTTAGCAATTGTCACGGTGAGGTATCTAGTCGAAAAAGGAGCTTGCGAGACCAAGTCTTCTCTTGGTAGTAAGATTAATGACGCAATATAAAGTTAAGGAATTAGAGGACAAACTAGAAAAGACCAACAAAAGGAAGCTTGTGGTTTCTTACGAAGAGGAAGAGGAAGAACATCGTTATGAGTCTCTTGATATGTTAGCTGATGTATCTATCAATGATCCTTCATCAGCAGTTGCACAATCTCCAAAAAAGAAGGAGCCTGTTCTTTATCAAAGGAGAAAGAAATAGTACTTGAATAAAGCATCTACTGAAGTCTCCAAGGATCCAGAGCTTGTCAAAGCTGCAGCTGCTGATATGCCAATGGAGGATGTTGCAACTAAACTTGGTCAATCTTGATCATACAAAGGCGATCGGTGTCCTCTCTGAAAGTACACTCACAACATGTTTCTTACGAAGAAGACTTGGGTGCTTCTAATGAAATTCTGTTATCAATATTCTTGATGATGATTGTGCTAAGGAGCCTTCATCTCACGCCGTACTTCAAAAGGATTCTTTGGGAATGAAGTTGCACCAAAGACCAAAAGACCAAAGTTTGTTGAGATAGTGGATAATGTTGATGATATTCCACCAAGAGGATCTCGGTGGTTACATCTGAAGAAATTCCTCAAGCCAATCCTTCATCTGACAAGGTGACTTCTGCTGAACCATCTTTGGTTTCTGCTGAAGCTCCTACAGAATTTGCTAGCTCATCTGACAAGGCTAGATCTGCTGAACCAGTAGCCATTTCTTCTGAAGCACCTATTGTACCAGCTCCCACTCCTACTGTCGCATCTGTTGGCTTAGAAGATGATGAACCATCTTTAGGTATCTATAAGACTGGTAGGAGAAAGAAGAGGATGGCCAAAGTAACTCCCTTGGATCTTGAGGATGATGAGTCAACCTTTATCAAAGAAGGGTCTTCATCTGATTTTCCTGATGGAGATCCAAATGTGCTGGTCAATTGGACATTGATAAACAAAGAACTCAATGTCATGCATCGAATGGATAAATCTTCAATGGAGTTCACCTTTTGAAGGAAATACTTCATTTGGTGAGCAGGCGGACTTGCTTTCTCTGTACACTCTTGTCACCTCCATTCTTGCAACAATGCACCACAAGGTTACGGGATGTTCTTATTAGGAGATCTTCATGTCTGTTTAGCTCTCAATCTCCTAATGATAAAGGACACGTCATCTGGCGAACTCGCATTTATGGCGAGTTGAGTCACGGAGATTCTATCCTCGCCTCGTGTGCATCTAGTTGAAGCGAAGGGTGGAATCACGATCTGCATGTTCGTTGAGAGAATTTATCCATTGTCCAAAGACTTATGGAGAAGATCTTGACTAACAATTGGAAATTCCTCCAAATCCGATGGGGAATGAAATACCACAAAATTTGAACAATGGTTAGGCGATTAAGACTCGGCTCCTTGAGAACAAAATGCATCATCGTGTTCTTAGTTTTTATAGCTTGTATTTACATTCCGCTAAAGAATCTGAGTTGTAGAGATTTTCTATTAGTTTGGTTGTATTTACATCATCGTGTTATTAGTTATTATAGCTTGTATTATAGCTTGTATTTACATTAGGCGTTCAGCGGATGAGTCGATATGTTATGGTTACGCATTAGGCGTTCAGCGGATGAGTCGATATGTTGTGATTACACATTAGATGTTCAACGGATGAGTCGATATGGTATGGTTACACATTAGACGTTCAACATATATATTTGGAAATTATTCATTAATTTATAAAACTGCATCAACCTATGCAGTCATGTTTACTTTCCATTCATACAATCATCTAATAAGGACTACTATCAAATGGGTATAAGGTGTTAGTTGTTGTGTAGTAAATGAAGTCATTGACTATTTGTCTTGTTGTTTAGCACTTACTATAAGTGGGTAGATGGTTGTGGGCATTCCTAAAGAATGCTGTTTGTGGGAAAACCACAGCAAGTGCAATTTTGTTTGGGCAACCCACGGGTAGTATGTTTCTAACCACCCCTGTGTTTGGGCAACTCAAGGGGCTGTTATGTAACATGTTGATCTATTAGTATATAATCCCCAAATCACTGCGCTATCAAATTATTCATCTTTAAACACTTGAAATTGGCGCATATCACAAACCTAACAACTCCCAATGATAATTAAGCGTGGTTTACATCCAAAGGACACAAATCTTGACGAGAATATCCCACCACACAACGTCGTTGCATACCTAACCGAGAACAATCATCTTGAAGGGTTCCATGAGATGATTGCTTTTCTCAAACACACACCAATTCACTATGCAATAAGTGTACAACCTATCATTGTTCAAGAATACATTAATCAATTTTGGTTGAAGGCAAAAATTCAAAAGCGAGTTGGACCGAGGTTATTAGGAGTCTTGTTGATAAGAGCGAGATAATAGTCAACGAGGATGTGATTAGGGATGTTTTGAAGTGGATGATCTTGATGGGGTTGTCAATTTGTCGATGATGAAATTTTTCGGGGTTGCAAAGATTGGGTTATGAGAAAAATGTGGAAAGAATTAAGTATCATAAAGGTATGTTCTCACCCCAATGGAAGTTTTAATACATACTTTGTACGTGTCTAAGCAACAAGACCCTTTGGGTTTGATGAGTTTCCATCAAAAATAGCAGCTAACATCATATGTTTATCACGGGGAGGGTGTTTAAGCGGTCTAGGTTGATCTTTGAGGGTTAATAAAGAACATTAAAGAAAAGGGTAAATACTACTTATATCCTAGGTTTGTTCAATTAATAGTCGAAAGCAGATCACGGCACCCATTCATCATAAAAGGAGTATGAGGTACATCATATGTCTCTAGGGTGTTTACACTTGAGAAAAAAAATGACAAGTTCTCGGGAAAGATTACACCTTTATTCCTAATATGCTTAACACGCGGACATTCACGAAAATGAGGAGGTGCTTGAATCCCAACCAACCAAAGCAATGATGCTCAACCCAATCCGACAACGTCGAACATCTTCTTTGCACCAGCGGGATCCTTTGCTAAACCATTACCTTTACGAATCACAAAACACCCAAACCAATGATCTTGCTCCCACTGCTACCAGAACCTCAACCCAATGCCACCGTATCGGATCCGGGTGAGAATATTATAAAGTAGTTAATGAATTGAAGGCTAAATGTACACAAATGGAAAATACAATAAGAAGGTTGAAGCACGGGGTTTATGTGTTGGAGAGAGTAAGAAGACCAAGGTTTGGTGCATCTAATAGAGTAATGAAGATGACTAAGAAAGGCGGGTCCTCGAAGGGAGGAGCAAAAGCATTTGTTCGGGGAGGAGGTAAACATGGATGTTGACCTTAATGGCAGCAAGATCGACCTTAATGACAACCTCGGTCACACAAACACCAAGGAAGTTGAAAAAGAGGTTGCGGTACATTGATGAAGTTATGTAAAAGCTTACAAGTCGGATTGGATCGGTCTTGCACATTTTCCTATTATACTTAGACCCACTGGTCCTAAACCCTTGGCTAAACCTTTGGCTAAAGGTTTGAAGGTTGGAAGCGAAATTGATAGAGGAAGGAAAAGAACAAATGGTAGAACCTTTTAATGTTGCGGTTGAAGGCGAAGAGGAAGAAGTTGTGCATCTTGTATCTAGTGATGATACAAATGGCAACCTTCTTTGTAACATCGAGAGGTTATTTCATCAACGATTCGTCGGATACACATTTTGGTACTACAACCAGCGATAGTACGATTATCACAACTCTTGTAACACAACCATCGCGGGAGAAGGAGGTTGCAGTGCTGTTCTTGAACTTATGTAGAACCTTAGCAATTCACGATTACATTCTTGCACTGTTCCCATTGTAATTGAACCTCTTTGAAATAAACAATTGGCTAATACTTTGAAGAATGGGGAGTCGGTGAATAAAGTAGTAGATCAACGAGACATAGGAAAGGGTGAAGCTATTTACGAACACGAAGTAGATGAACTTCAATTTGATAGTACGGAGGATCGATTTCACATGATCGTGAATTATCAATACAATTGGATGAAAATTTTAAATTTGAATATCTAGCATTAGAAAAAAAAAAAAAAGAACAAGATGAAGCGACTATGAGGTGATTGAACAATTGAACAAGGAACAAGCATTTGTCGAGGTTACGAAATGATAAAGTTGGAATGGAGTAATGAAGAATGGGCACTATTAGATGTTCCATCAAGGTCAAAGGTTCTTCTTTGCGAGGCGAGACAAATGCGAGAAGGAGAGAGTGTCGTACCATACAATAGTAAGAATAACAAACCTCCAACTAGGGCTCGAAGGAGAAATTTCATGATCTCGATTCTCAAAAGCGTGGAATTTTGCAAAGGCAAAGATTTGAAAAATTGACGGACGAAGAGATTGAAAAGGCTGTATGAGCGTTGGTTAAGAATGAAAGATGATTTCATTCCTATGAATTCGATAAAGAAGCGATTGGATCAACAACGAACAAAGCGAATGGCGAAATTCGGGAAAATGTGCGTTCTAAAAGCGAGAATTGGATGAAGGGATGGAGAGGGAAGAAAGAATGGATTTCTATCTTAAGGTGAGTGATATACAAAAGCCGATTAATTGTACACCACTAAGCGGTCAACGAGTTAATGATTTGAAAATAATCACGAGAATGGTAGAAAGTGATTGAAATAACAAGAAGCGAGATGGATGCGAGTAGATCGTAGATTTTGGAAGCTTGTTTTCTCTCTATCAAAGAGGATTTGGAGCAGTTATGGAAAGTCATTGATTTTAGATATGGAAAGCATGGGCCAAGCGGAGGATTAGCAAGGTTGGTGTGGAGATCGATGAAAAACATGTGTCAACCTAATCCATCGGCCAAATTAAAACAATTTGAAGTAGTTGAATGGATGCTTTATGAGCATTCAGTACATCTTGTACAATCTACTAAGGATAAGTTTTCATGTTTATTGATAAAGCCTATCCATTGTCCAAAAGCTGTTGCCGGAAAATGTTGGGCGAAGCTTGATCCACAGGAACCATATCAACAAATCCAATGGTAGATCAATTGCTATTGAAGATTCAAAAGATTCTTTGGTGTACAAGGTCCTTTGGCAATAAAACTCTCAAGGAAGGTTAAGTAGAATGGGTGGTGTATCGTGAAAGAATGTGCGAGGGCGGTGGTGGGTCAAACCATGGATTGAATTATTGTTGGAACCACGGCAAGTATGAAGAAACCACGTTTATAATAGCTGTTGAAACCACGGGTAGTTCAGATAAAAACCACGGCTAGTATGAAGAAACCACGGCTAGTTCAGATAAAAACCACGTCTAGTTGAAAACATACCACGGCAAGTATGATCAAAACCACGGCTATAAGGACTGTTGAAACCACGTCTAGTTGAGATGATCCGACGGCTAGTTTAGAATAAACCACGGCTAGTAGAAGATTGGAAGATGGTTTAAATGTAATATCATAATTTATATGTAATCAGTTTTTAGAACTTAAACAAGCAATAATAATATCAACTAATAATATTTACAAACATTGTCAAAACATTTTGGATATTTACAGATTTATCATTCCAATAGTTACTACAATTGATTATACATACACAAAGAATGACCATTCCTTATGAGCTAACATCTTTATGTACGAATTATATACATACACAAACAATGACCATTCCTTGTAATAAATATAGTCAATGACCAGCATACTCAATCTTGTATTTCCATAGGTACTCAAACATTCTTTCACGATAGGCAAGAGCTGTTTCTGCAGGATCGTCAGACTCTAATGGCATGTTATGAGTCAGCCTATATAGGTTAATGCAAGACCATATCCCGCAGTCACCGTATTGACTGTTTGTTTGGGGCGTCAACACATTTTGAAAGCTAATCCGATGGCGTTGATATCTATGCCTTTTCTTTGCAAAGACTCCGTTTCATCTAGTAATTTTGGCGTAATCTTGAAATTTTGCGGGCATGGTATCCTTCCACGAGATCGTCTGTTTGTAAAGGTGAAAGCGAATCATACAATGTCAAAACACCGTCTTGATATCGGCTCTCCTACCGCCCGATGCTTGTCGGGTTCGTTTATTGGAAATAGTACCTACATCATTTATGACATCGGCATAACGCACCAGAACATTTTCGAGACACCTACGGCAATATGGAAAGAAATAAATACCTTTTCAACATTAGCCCAAGGCACGGGTACTTTACACCATTTGCCCAATAGGTTCGTACCAGTCATTAACTACTTGAGTGTGAAAAGGGACCCACCATAGCCCGATCGGCATCGATGGTCGAAATGCCACAACAAATCTACCCATATGTCAAGGTCTTTGTTTACACAATTGGGCACATTATTAAAAACATGTGGAATCACAAAGAAACATTTATGGTAGAATACTAACAAGCGATTTTATCGCACCTCGTCCTCGACCATCCATCCTTGTTTGCACCGTAGCCATAAGCAGGTCCAAAACCGAGATCGGCAATAGTGTCTTCATTGCCCCATGGGAAAATAAACCTAGTACCATTATTCTCTTTCAAAAATTTTTGAGCGGAACATGGCACGATTACCTTTTGGTTTTTCTTCCAGTCCAGTTCTCGTGATTCTAAATTATTAAAATTAACTCTTTTAGTTAATGTTTGTATTACAAACTAAGAGACATATAAGTTGACACGGTCAAATACCTCCACAAACGGTTCCAATGTATCATCAAAATGGGGCGTTAGGAGGGATGGGGTTTCACAATTAATCCGTCTTTGACGCCTTCTCTTTGGAGTAGTGGTGGTGGAGTAGTATAGGGTGAGGTGCAATATCTCCACAGCTTCCTCTTACGTTTAAGGGGTTGAAAACTAATCGATATTTGCGACCTTTAAAAATAAAGCGATTCATCTTTTAACAAACACTCGACTATCGAACAATTAAATAACTTCAATGCTCATTGTTATTCTCGGCATAAATTGGTTTAGTCATGACTAACCATGTGGTGTCTATTTTAAGGACAAGAACAACAAAGCATATTTGTTTGTTCGGGGCCCTTTATTATTTTCAAAAGAAAATCCTCGCAAAGTTGACTATGTATGTTTAACTATTTACATGTGACTTAGCACGTGGTGTCTATTTAATAAGCGAAACCATGATCTTATTGTTCACCATATTTCCATCAAATATTTGCTCCTATCCATTTCGGTTTCATAACAATATTTCGATAACATTAATTGATTTATGTCGAGTTCTAAAGGAGTTAGGTTTGAGGAAAACCACGATGAAAGGGTGGTCGATAAAGGTAGCAAGAGAGTAATGTTTCACGAAATATATGAATTATATGGACGGATCTTGAACCAACTTACCGATTACCGGTGAAGTGCTAGAAGACATAAGAAGAGATATCGGTATTGAAAAAAACAAGTTATAGAACCAATGGCGTTGGTAACTCAAAGCAATCACAAAGGTTGGGAGCCAATGCGCAAGATGTTGGTCCTAGTAGCCGTGAAACTAATGTTCGGAAGCAAATGAATTGTCGTAAGACACTTAAAGATCAAGTCAACCATAAGTGAAAATAGTTTGCATGTTTCCTATGTTGTAAAAGTGATGTATTAATGAAAAGATAAATTAATATTTTAATAATTATATCAAGCTGTAGCACATTGTAAAGATAAGATAAGATTCTTTGCACACGATAAAAGGCGATATTTTATTCTAAGTGAAGTACGACACAATGTAAAAGATAAGATTCTTATTCTTGCTACATATCCTACTACATAATATTTTCCTAGTTTACGGTCTCTTATTATCACAGATCTCACTTTCTTCTCTCTTATTCTCGCTCAAGAACAATGGCGACACCAAATGGAAACTTTCAAAATGATGAAGAAGAGTACGAGTTTGTCTTAAACAACGATTTGCTTTTGTGTGATGTTAGATGCTTTTGGTGAAGAACCAATGTCGAATATGGTTCATATAGGCAAGTGAGTGTGTGGATGAGGACAAATATCCTTACTTGGTGCGTCGCCAAGACTTCTCTTGGGATGAGATTTATGGAGTTGATGAGGAAGAGGAGGAAGAATATGAAGATGAGGAAGATCTAGAGAATGAGGAGGAGGTGGCCGAGGTGGTGCGGCAAGGTCGAGATAGTGCGACAAAATGAGGTAGAGGAAGAGTTTCAAAGTGAGGTGATGCGACAAGCGGGGTGGTGCAACAAGCGGGAAGATGATAACAACCAAGTCGAGCAACATGTGAATAATCCTACATTATTTGAAGATATTTATAATTTGGAAAATAGGATTACTAGTCTTGAAATCTTGTTTCAACGACTCAAAGCAATTAAGAAAAGCAAGGAGAGAGCTCGGAACTAAAATGTAGATTATGATGATGGTCATTTATGTATTTAGTATCATATTTGTTTTTAGGTGTCAAAGCTGTTTTAATGTATGTTTATGTGCTATCTATGCAAATGTATTAATGTATATAGTAATCAAATGAAAGCGAGGACTTGTTTGTTGGTAAGATAATTAAATGTACCTTGACAACATCACGCCCATCCTCATCATCAATGCATATAACTTCAACGGGTTGTGTATCGCCCTTCCATAACCGTTTCCTCAACATCCATATCCAATGTGTCTAATTGTGGAGCAACTTGCGGTGGGATCATAACGTTGTCTCGGTAAAGCCCCTGCTGCGACCACGGGTCTAACAATGTAGCGTAAAGCTGCACAAACCATTCCCACCAAAGAGGTGGCCGCGAACAACAATTTCTTTACCCTTGCATTGTCATTATCTTTTACCGCACCATTCACATCCATCGATTCCTAGATAAAGGGTATGTGGGTTTGATTTTGAAATAGAATAAAATAAAGAAGGAAAAAAAAACAATATATATATATATAAATCGTCAGCGGGAGTTGGATCAAACCCATCATAAGCAATGTAGAGAACTCATCATTCAAATTTGGTAAAGCGGCAAAATCAAATTTGTTATCCACACATTATCTTGTTGGAATGATGAGCATCGTCAAGACCTCCGATAAAGCGACTTTCATAAGTTGGGACATAGGCCGGTAAACTCATCGGAATCGGCATACAACGACTTACGCTTGTCGCCGGATCTCGTTACTCTGGTAGGGGTGTGTTCATCGGTAGTAGCCAGCGGTTTGTTGCCATCAACGGTATCCACTGTAAAAAGTTAACTTACTTAGGCAATCAAAGACACCATTTTGGTGGAATGAAGTAACAAAATTCAAATAACGGGTTTTACCTTAATCTCACCAACATCATCTTGTGACTTTATTCCTAAAGCATCCTCAATTACCACAATTCTCTTTTATGCTGTGTGTAACTCACATAAGAGTGTGATACACCAACTACTCCTACGTGCTTCTATAGTACCAACCCGGGACTTAAGGGTTTAAGCTCGGCCACGAAAGTCATCTTTATCTAAGGTATGTGACGATTCCGCTTTGTCACATTTGATCCCATCTGCAACCTCAACATTACTGGCTACAACATCTTCAACCTTCTCGGGCTCATTCATATTCAACATTTCACCAAGCCCATCAACAATCTCTTCTTCAATGACTTTGTCATTGACACTAGGCGTTTGACCTTCTCTAACTACTTCATCGGCGTCACACAAGGGACATTTAAATCGGCTTCAATTCCACCGCATACATCCGGACCGACCATACACGCCTCTTCTTCCACCATCGGTTGGTCGACCACTCTTCTCTTCTTTCAACAAGTTGGGAATCTAGTTGACGGATGTACTCCATCTGCGAATGTACCACGGACAACTCATTTCGGCATTTGTCGGTACAATCTTACGTAGTGGTGCAAAGCTTTGAATAACAAAGGAGATAGTGATATGCTAAATGGAATAAAAACATACAACGATTAACTAATTTTGAGTTTTACTTACGGATCAAATAAAATTGTATAATGTTTTTTCAAAGTTTTTACTTTGGACCAAGCTAGACAACGTGGGATCTTCTACGGGTCTTTGGTCCGGGCGGGGCTGTTTGGGAATGTCTCCATAATCCAATCTGAAAAAACAAATACATTGAATTAAGAGTTCTTGTTTGTGATTATAGTGGTTGTGATTATGGTTGCGATGGTTAGGATACCGAGGTGTATATGTAGTAACGAGGATACAATTACATAACGTGTTGTTGCGGTGGGTTCTTGAACTAGCGATGGATGAAGACACATTGTCGATGGTTTCAACCAGCTGTTTACAAATGAGTTCTATGTATTTATCTCTTGCCAAACCATCAACCATAACATCCTTAAATCTACACAAACACTTACACGACTACGAGAAAAATGCCTAGGAACCAAGCCAATGGCTAATGAACAATGCCAACACATTATTAAGATTAACCATCGAATATATACAAGCACAAATAATGTATGTTACAAGTAAAATATAACCTTCAACACCCATGTAAATCCATACACCTTTGTATGTTTGTTCTTTTTGGATCTTTTGAAGCGGGCTTCTTTGATTACGCCTCAAGATGCCTAGGAACAACATTCACCGTTCTTTTATACGAGATGAGCCCACATGTATTAGCCCATGGATACTCATTCCATACACAAAATCCTCAACATTCCTTAGCAAATGGTCGGGAACATTAAACCTTCCTTCCCGACCGATAAAGACAAATGTTGCAATCACCAACAAAGCAACCCTCACGACATCTTCATCGGATAACAATTCCCACTTTCATGCCGACTTTACCAGCGCCAAAGGTCATCACCCTTAACTTTTTGTTCTTAGTTTTCTTTTTATCGGAAACAACCGATCAAAAAGGACTATATGTTAAACCATTAACAACATGGCGTGGTCACTTTCACTATTATCTCTTGGTCCTAAACGAAACCCGGTTAGAAGACTAAATTGTTCACGGCCAAAATCAAAACATTATCACCTAGTACAAAAGTTAAAGGTGGACAACAATCGATAACTTTTGACACCTCAAGCGCATTTTGATATAAATAATGGTATAAGTGGTTGTCGGGGAATACTTAGGAAAATCTAACCAAGGGCCAAAGACAGTTTCTCTAAACAATTTGGTTCTATTAACATTCATGCACCTTTAATAGTAGCAATATGTTCTAATCTAGATCGACCGTTAGCTTTGCATCAAACATGTTCGTGGTTGGATTCTTGAGATGTTGAAGAAGCTGCGATTGAGTGTAGGAATATCGTCGGATTGCTTTGAATGTACGAATATCGTCGTATGGAAGAAGAACTATTCGGGGAGTAGGATTAGGCGTTGGATTATTGAGTTTGAGAGGATATCTGTTTCACCAATGCGGATGATTTTTCGGCTTTGAGAGGAAGGTGTGTGTGGGGTAAAGGTGTGTGTTTGGGATGATTTGGGTATTTTGTGTTTTGTATTTAGGTGTATTAGGATAATAAATAATTTTTGAGGTATGTAATTTGGTTTATTAAAGGTGTATTTGTATGGTATAGAGTGGTATTTATAGAGTTGCTTAGAAAGTACATATGTGTGGGCCCAGTTGCCCAACTTATTTGCATTTAAAATTGGTTTTATAGATAGTTCTTAAAAAGTACATATTTGTGGGGCAAGTTGCTTCAACTTATTTGTATTTATAAAGTTAAAAATATAAATTTTGATTTTTACTAAAGACAAAAATTGTCGATTCTTGATATAATATGTCAAAGTTGCCCAACAGAACAACTTGTTAGTTTTGTACTTATGTAAGTACAACGTGGGCCCAAATATTTGATAGAGTTGCCCATGGGAGAGTTGCCCATGGGGCATTTGAAAGTGAAAAAAAGTGGGACATTTGGGGTAATAAAGTTGGGCATTTGGGCGTTTAGAAATTTTCCTGTTTTGATTATCTCTTTTTGTGGCTTATGGGTTTATTTAGACACCCTATTGTTTTTAGCATAAGTTAATCCGAATACTTAACCAATCAGGGTGGCTTAGTGTTAAAAGGCTTATGACTATCGTCACTGAAATGTGAGAGGTCTCAATGGTGCAAACAACTTTGATGTGGCTACGCCAACCTTCCCAAAAAAAGGGAGAGCTTAACCTGGTTTGTGTGGTGGCGGGCTTAAACCCTGTGGATTAGGCAGCCAAAAGGTCGAAAATCATTAGCAATTAGCGTAGTTTTTATAAATTAACTTAAGCCCAAAAAATAAGGTTACACAAACACCCCCTTAGAGAGTGTTTGGGATTGCTTATTAGTTGATAGCTTATCTGCTTATTTTTAAGCTAAAGCAGTTTTGGTTTTGTGTTATCCAGAACGCTTTTGCTTATATACTTATTTTGGGGTAAATAATATAAGCACTCTTTGAAAAGCAGGTCAGCAGCTCCTTCTTTCTTTCAGAGTGCTTATCTGAGATGAAATTGAAACTGTTTTCTTACTTTCATAGTTAACCCAAAACATTAAATAGAGAAGCACTCATTTCTTCTAAACACTATTTCCTAAAGTACTTATCGAGTTATTTCTAAGTAGCTTATCAGTAGTTACGTGTAACCAGAAGCATAAGCAATCCCAAACACCCTCTTATACATTCAACTTATGGAATGACTTGTTTAATGTGAAGTTAAAACTGAAGGTTAGCTACTGTTTCAAATGGAACTATATCTGCCATTGTTTACTATTAGTAATGCATGTTCGAGTTGAATATGCTTATGTGAAATCATTCATATGCTCCGTTCTGAACTAATAATTCTTCTTGGTTTTTTGTTGTTTCTGAAAAACTTGTCAAACTAATTTATAGGTATTTGCTCTGTTTAGTTTAACGATGCCTAGTTAATAAGTCAGTTTACTGTTATTAACTATAAATAATTCATGCTAGAAAGAATACACAAAAATAAATACCGAAATACCAAGTATTAACTAGCAATTAATTAATGTTCTAGGCAAGAGACCACGGGTGATGATATAATGCTGAGGTGTACGAGCCGAGTCGAGCAGTTGACACTTGAAGACAAGACAGTAACAGAATGCAAAATCATTCAAAAATCGACAGTGGTTACAGAAAGACAGGAAAGACTTACAGAAGAGGTATTGTACACTAGTGACTCCACTAAAATTCTATTACAATTTTACATATGTATTTTTTAAAAAATCTGAGTTTTATAAAGGATACATCAACAGAAATAATTGTTATCTCGAATTAAGGTTTTAGGATTGCTTTTTTGAAAGTGTTTATCAATAAGAAAATAAGCTGAAATAATTGTTAGTCTTATTATATCTGATTGAAAACAATATTACTAGGTTAACGTCTGTCTGACCGAAGACTTAATTGATGAAATCTTTGCAAGACTACCAATCAAAAGTCTCATCCAGTTCAGATCTTTGTCTAAATCATGGTATTGTCGTATTGCTAGCCCTGCTTTCATCCGTATGTTCAATATTCTTAGATCGATGAATACTCCTGAGAAAGTCCTCATCCAACACGTGACTAACTGGGGATATTGCAAAGGAACTTTACACCGTATCAGAGAATTCATATATACAGTACATTCTGAAGACAAACTACCATTGTGTCCAATCCGTGGGTACATGGATGTAACACCAGTCCAGTTCCCTTTGCCTTTCTCACGTATCGACATTATTGGATCATGTAATGGAATTATCTGTTTATATAGAAGAAGACCCGGTTTTATTCTATGTAACATGTCAATTAGACGTGAAGTAAAAATACCTGATCATCCTTTTATGAGAGCCAACGAAAAAGATTGTCAAGCATCCTTAGGGTTTGGTTTCGACCCTATCGCCAATGATTACAACATTGTGGGTATATTTTACGATGGAACAGTACACACTTCGTTTATTTACTCCTTGAAGACAAATTCTTGGAGTGAAGTCGATTTTCCTACCAGACCAATTTTTTCTGTGATGCCAAGAGCAATTTTATTTAATGGAGCCTTGCATTGGCTGGCGACTGAAAGATCAAACATACGTGAACGTATGATATTGACATTTAATTTGAGTAGTCATGTTTTTGGGACAATATCGTTACCAGAACTAAGCCGGAGAGCAAGAGAACTGACAATCCTGAATGGTTGTCTAGGTTTGATTTCTAAGGAAAAATCTACCACATGTATTTGGGTAATGAGAGAGTATAATAACGTTGCATCTTGGACCTTGGTTCATGAATTGGATATGAAACGATTTAATAGAGGAGTCAGAGTTATAAAAGCACTCAGTAGCGGTGGTTTATTGTTTGACATATCAAAATTTAGTAAGTGGTATACAGTTTATTATCCAGAGACAGGGGTGCTCTCTGAACTTTTGAAATTTAAAGGAACTTGTAGGATGCTTGATATGGAAATGTATGTCGAAAGCCTTGAATTATTAGACAAAGGAACCCCTTGCGGGAAAACCATCTCTTGGGAGGAAATGAAGCGTGCAACACTCAGGAAAGGAAAAGTCAGTAGGTGATTATTTTCTGGTTGATCGTTATAAATGTCTTGTTTAAAAACTGGTATGTATCTTGTTACATTTTGTATGCTGGATGTTGAAAGTTTTCTTTCTGAAATGTTTGTATCCAGAAAAGTTATAAAAAAAACTGCAGTTGAACATTTTGTAATGCTTTCGATGTTTGCAAACGTGGAACTTTGCCTTAGTACCTATATATCTTGTTTATGTATATGTGTAATGTTTGCGTATTTGACATTATACATGAGCGCCACATATATATGTAATGAAATGGCATGCCATGTCACTGCCACATCAACGAAGAATGCCAATGAAGATGACATGTCAGCACTAACATGTAAGAAAATCTCAAATTTGAACATCAATATTATGTTAGTAATGTTAATTGAACTTGTATATAGTATCTTTTATGTCATCTTTTAATACTTTATAGTCCCTTGAACATGTTTTAAAATCTTTCGCCATCAAATTATTTACAAACTAATAAGTCTCAGGAACATGTTTCAAAACTGCAATAGTCAACTGAAAACTGACAATTATTTTATTCCTAGAAAATACTAGTTTGAAAAACTCAAACATGCAATTCACAAGTATCTTATCCTTACAGAAAGGTTCTGACCAAACCAAATTTCACATTCTTCTAACAAACATGCAACTTTTAAAACTTGACTTTCTCAGTTGACTTCACCTCCTCTTTTTATCCTATCAACCAAAAGCCATGGAGATACTTACAGAGTTTAAAGAGAAGTGTAAAACTTCAGTAGCTAAACTCCAGCAAGTTGCTGACGATATGGTGACGGAGATGCGAAAAGGACTTGCTCCTGATAGTGATAGTACGCTCAAGATGTTGATCAGCCATGTCAGTAATCTTCCCACTGGGTATATATCTATATCTATGTTTACTCTTTATTGATCAAGACTATTCATTTCATGCTAAATTTTCAAGAGCTACAAGTTTTCAGTAGTAAACACCTAATGGTTCTTTTTAGCACGAGTTTCATCACATGTTGCTACTAGGTTGCAACTGTTCTTTTTAACAGGAGTACTAAACCGATTCTGGAATCTGATTATTGCTATTTGAAGTGTTAGAATCTAGTAAAAAAAAAAAAAAAAAAATCTGATTATTGACTTCATTTTTTTTTCTTTTAGGGACGAGGCCGGAATCTATTATGCACTTGACCTTGGTGGTACGAATTTCCGTGTTCTTCGTGTGAAGTTGGGTGGAGGTGGCTCAGTGATGCCTATATTCAAAGAAGTCCCCATTCCTCAAAGTTGCATGACTGGGACATGTAAAGTGAGTATTGATGGTCACTTTTTTCTTTTATCAAGCAAATCTTAACACATTTTTTATAAGATGTAATTTCATGTTTTAGGAATTATTTGATTTTATTGCTGGAAAACTTGCCGAATTTGTCGCAACCGAGGGTGAAGATATGCGAATTCCACCTGGCACACAACGGGAACTCGGGTTTACCTTCTCGTTTCCTGTCAAGCAAACATCGATTGACAGAGGAACTCTTGAAACGTGGACTAAAAGATTCAATATCGAAGATGCTGTGAGTCTTGTATAACTATTTTTTTTTCTTCACTATTTTGCCCTTTTGGGTATTCATATATCTGTCTTAACAAGATCTATGAAGTGCGTTAGACAATTTATTATAGTCAAACAAATGTTTAATGCTAAACAGCTTAATAAGGACATGGTGGTTGAGTTGACGAAGGCAATGGAAGAGGCTGGCCTTGACATGCGTGTTGCTGCCTTGGTAATTTGTTTTTAAACTTATTAGTTGTATACCTCTATATATGTAACAGACTTAAAGTATGCATCCTTATTTATTTTCTAATATCGTGATAAAAATTACAGGTTAATGATACAGTTGGAACTTTAGCCGGAGGTAAATACAGTAATCCGGATGTAATTGCAGCTGTGATATTAGGTACTGGAACTAATGCAGCATATATTGAGCGTGTAGATGCAATCCCGAAATGGGAAGGCCCACCTCCAGAATCCGGAGAGATGGTTAGTGACTCACACATATGATACACTAATCTTTATAAAAAGTTTAACATTGTTAGCAAATGGTGTTTTGACCAATTACCTTATCTGTCAATTTCGCGCATTTTAGCTAGTTTGTTTGTTTTGTTTTTTTTTTTCTTTATTTATGTTCTAAACTTTTTTTCTGCAACGATTGTTTATGAGTCAAGGTTATAAATATGGAATGGAGCAACTTCCAATCACCTCATCTTCCTTTGACGGAGTATGATGAAAGTCTTGACGCCAGCAGCAAATACCGGGTAAACAGGTACATGTATATTTTAGATTTGCCATTTTTTTTTTTTTTTTTTTTTTTTTCATGGTCCAATTTTTGGATTGTATGAGCAGCAAGTGTGATTGTGGGCCCCAAAAAGTTGATAAAATTCGATAGATGCCATTTTTTTCAATAGCTAATCACGATGCAGGACGATTTAATGAAATTTCATTCTGCAGTGAGCCTAAAAATATTTAAGCTATAAAAGCCGGAAAAAGATTCAAATAAAAATTTCAATTTTTATGTATAGAATAGTATTTTATTAGATTATTAATATTGTCAATTTTCTTATACAGATATTTGAGAAGATGATTTCTGGAATGTATTTGGGTGAAATTGTGAGACTTGTCTTATTAAAGATGGCTCAAGCACGTTTTTTTGGCGATATTGTACCACCCAAACTTGAAGAATCCTCTGTATTAACGTACAAAACTAACTATGGTCAATAAGGTTTTCTCATATGTTACGTTTGTGTTTTTTCTTTTATTAAAATTCTTATATTCGATATAAATGCAGGACTCCCGACATGTCTGCAATGCATCATGACTCGACTGGTGACCTCAAAGAGGTTGCAACCATTTTGAAAGACAAACTCGAGGTACTGTAACTACTTATATTTCAATTCACCAACAAAATATTAAGAGACATCACCAAAACCTCCATTTTTTCATGATATTTTGAGCTAAGCTTTTGTTGGCTATATTGCTAGCTAATTATTTTGAAAGGCCCTTTTAAGATATTTTGTCACAATACTAATGTTTTGTATAGTTTAATTGTAGATATCCGACACTTCTTTAGATATGAGAAAAGTAATTGTGGATCTATGTGAAGTCATTGCAACACGTGGGGCGCGTCTCTCAGCTGCTGGAATCCTAGGAATCCTGAAAAAACTAGGGAGAGACAATGGAAACCAAAAATCCGTAATAGCAATGGACGGGGGGTTGTTTGAACATTACGAAAAGTTCGGAAACGCAATGCAAAATGCCATGGAGGAATTGTTAGGTGCAGAAGCTTCTAAGAACATCATAATCGAGCAGTCTATTGATGGTTCAGGTCTCGGTGCTGCTCTTCTTGCAGCCTCAAATCATCGCAGAGCAAAATGAGTCTGGGTAGACTTGTATTGTTTTTTGTATAATTGCAGATGTTTTTAATTGAGTCATTTAATTGAAAATATATTGAACTATACTTGTCTTATAATTGTATGCGTCGAACAATTATCATTCTTACTGTATGAATAGACTTTGTAATTTGTTCTTATTGTATTTACTTGAAACTTCTTGGAAAACATGTTACCTATATAAACTTACAGAATGTGAACAACTGAAAATTTATGCATAAGATTTCTCCTCTATGATCATTCAAGTATGTGTACGAGTGACAAGCGCTTGTTGAAACACACTTGTTGATGTCTCTCAGGAAACAAAAACAGTTCGTTGTCTAATATGAGGTGTCACGCCTTAATAGCATATGGTTTGGTCTGTACAGAATCAAGATGATTAAAACCTGAAATTACATAGGGAGCATTTGATATTCAGCTTGGAATGTAAGTCTGGACGAAATATATAAGGTAGCGTGTGCTTTATGCTTTGTTCGGATCCCAGTTTTGTGTTCTGCACTCTGCAGATGTAAAACACCATGTCTCATGATTCAAGCCAAAACACCATTTTTGAAACCCACTATTGTATTTTAGTTTTCAATTTTTCAAACCAACTAATTTTTTATTTATTAAAATAAAAATAAAAATCAAATAATTTAACATTCTTATGACTAAAAATATAACAAGCAATCAACCAGAGACTATATTTTACATTTATCAGAATTTATTATAAAATAAAACCAATATATAAAGAATAAACTTAATAATTTATAACTCTATGATTAAACTCTAAATTATTAATTAGAAAAAAAAAAAAAATCAAAAATGTTCATCTTCAACCTCTATACACAGATTGCACGCTCCACAAATACACATTTTAAACGAACACACACATCAAACACAATTATAACACAAACACATAAAAAGTTTAAAAAATGACACACGAGCATTGACGGACCCAAAGAATTAGCTCAAGCCATGACGCTTGTCAACCCCCGGTACCATGGCTGCGCCATGACGCCTCTGTTGTGGATATCACACCTGCTCACCCGTCTAACAAAGAGAGAAACATAGAAACGACTTGCGAAAAGTAAAAGACACAATGTGGTATCTACGACTAGGGATGTCGTAGCAGTCCACGGGGACAAACCAAAGAGATTTATTATTGAGTATACACACAAGAGATACAAGTTTCCGATTACAATGAGAGGGGTATTTATAAGTGTGGAAACCCTAATCCTAACTTGCTCCCCAAGATTGCATTTTCAAGCCCGGACAAACTAAATATAGGCCAAACCCATGTTCCACAAGTTTCTGCCCAGCAGGGAGGGAGCCTATTATGTTTGACCGCATGTTTGCGGAGCCTATCTTCGGAGCCTCTATCTCGGAGCCTTCGTCAATCTTCTTCTGTTTTACTTAAGAGTAGGATCCCAAGGAGCTTCTGCGTAAGTTGAGTCCTACCTCTGTCACCTGCATCAGATTTGTGGAAAACTAGAAGGGGGGGTTGAATAGTTTTGCCGATTTTAAGTTAGTTTCAAAAACTTTAGATTGGATATTATGTGAAATCGTATGGATGTAGAGAAAGTATAGATCTAATGATAAAGCAAGTAAATAAAGTAAAGCAAGGGATATAAATGACACAACCGATTTATAGTGGTTCGGCTACAAGGACACCTTCCTTGCCCTACTCCACTCCCCGAGTCACCTACTTGAGAGTTCAAGCACTATGTCAACAAACTCCTTCAACTTGGCGGAGAAGCCTTCACAACTTTGCTTACACCTTTTTCCAGTACAAAGCTAAATACCGAGTCCGTAACACGGTGGACCAAACCAACACGACTATTACACAACAAATATGTGAAATATCAAATACAAGATCTTTGCTACAGAAATATTGTGGAGGAACAAATCAATCAAGGACCCCTTGCTTGGATGACTTGTAGAATGCTCGTGATCTCGCCTTAGAGAAGGACCTATATGAGAATCACTAAAGAAAGAAGAAGAAGAACTCTAGATCAGTGATCTTTTGTTAGAAGAGAATGAGAGTATATGAGAGAATTAGTAAGAAGAGGGTGAGTTAGAATGAAGAAATGACTCTCTATTTATAGGCAAAACTTGCCACTGTTCCTCGGATCCCACGAATCCCTCCCACAAGGGATCCGTCTAGTGTAAACCTAGAGATCTGTGGGATGCTCCTCTTTGCCCATGGGTTTTTTGGTTATGGGTCATGGGTCATGGGTTATGGGTTGGTCCATGGGTATTTCTTTAGATACAATATATCTAATGAGTACAATGTATCTAGTCAAGTGGGTATGGGTCAATACCATAGGTTATGGATATGATCCATGGGTTGTGATTTTTACCCATCCTAATAAACTATTACAACAAATGATTTATTACAACAATTTGTATTAAATGGCTATATGTAAATGCTTTACAAAAATAACATGTATCCTTAAAATTGTACTTAAGATAACATTATATTTGTTATCAACAAAACACAAAGAGATCGCAAAATATTGACAAACGTTTTACGGTTTATTTGTATTAACAATCTCCCATTTTTGTTGATGACAAAACATAATGTTATGATGAGTAAAACTTAAGAATAGATGTATGTTTTGAAAGCCCCTAAGTTTTACTTCTTCTCCTCCTTTTTGTCGAAACAAAAATTTAACCCATCGAAGAAATAAAATGTGGAAAAGTAGTCCACGTATCGCTTACTCCCCCTTGACGGTAGCTCCCCCTAGTTTGGGGCGTCAAGTGAAGAAAAATAAAAAAAAAATCCTACAAAGAAAAGGTTAGTAGTAACATGCATAAATAATCTTGTGATTGACGAGAATCAAGATTGGGAGATAAGGTATGTAAACAAGCCCTTGTAATAAAACGACAAAGTGTAGTGGTATTTATGCCACATACAAGCATGTAAAAATAAGAACAAGACTTGTTCTTGAAAATGACTCAAAAGAAAAGTACTAGAAATAGAAAATAGTAATATTGATTCCTTCCATAATTGCATAAGGTTATGGATGGAGGTTTTGATAAGTAATGGTATTGATGCGATCAAGAATGAGGTTGAGTATGAATCGCATTTCTTCCCTAACTTCTATTGCAATATCCCTAGTGGATTGGCAATGTTCACAATGTAAGTGATGTGGGTAATGAGTGCGGAAGTTTTCCTGGTTGTTTTGATTTGTGAGTTGCGAAAGATGTGGTGGAAAAATGGAAAAATACGGATCAAAGTCCGGAATGTTTGGAAGTGGTGGTGGAAAAGAACCTAGGTGTTCTTGTAGCTTAATGGGAGCTAAGGGTGGTGATGTTTCAAGGTCATTGAAAATTGTGTTTGGAGAATTGGGAGATGTCAAAAAGGCTATTTCTTTTTGTTTTGGTTGTTGAGATCTTGTTGGAGTCTTAAGGAGTTCCAAAAGAGTGACTTTAAGTGATGAAGTTGGTGTACTCGTTGGTGATGAAGGAGGTGTTATAATGAAAGCATCTTGTGGTGAGTTATTTGTTGGTGATGAGCCATTCGATGATGGTTTTGCTAAGCAACAAGGCCGGATGCTAATCCGTGCGGATATCCTAGAGTTTGATTGTGGTATTTTCGAAGGTGGGAGTACAAAAGTTTGGATTTCATGAAGAGGATTGTTTGTACTAGGTGATTCATCTAAGTTGTATGATCTTGTGAATGACATGGTGTTGTTTGTTTGTGAAGGTGAGATGAACTATGCAAGCATTTTGGGAGTCCTATATATAGAAAAACAATGCATTGTAATGAATGCTTGACCCAAAATGTGGATTAAAATCTAATGATTAGATATGAATTTAAGGCGTGTGATCATGAGAACACAAGCATTAAAGAACATACTCCCCAAAAAAATGAAAAGATATTGGAGTTTTCATCCAAAGTGAGAAAAATAGAAGATAAAAATAGCTTGTCTCAAGGATCCCACGGATCCTTCTCTTGAGGATCCGTCCATCATTAAAGTTTGGGATCCGTGGGATGGTGATTCGAGCGTGAGAAAATTTTCCTTTGGAAACATTTTTGCCTAGTGTGTGCCTATATGCAAACTATTTGGAGTTGCGGTTATCTCGACTCCTAAAAAGATAAGAAAAATAAACTAGAAGTGAAAAAGCATACTATTATGTGAGATAACCCGAGTGCTCCTAATTCATTGTTGCTTAAATGAACGTACCCGAAAACACATGTTAGTTATGTATTCTCTTTAGTATTCAAAAGACATGAGATGCAATGAAAATGGGTTTTTACTTTGTATTAATAATGAAAAAGCGATTTGTCCTAGACGTGAGAAATTGATTTTGTGAAATTGATACGGGAAGAGGTATCATTTTTAGAAAACATTTCAAAAGAAGGTTTCTATGTGCGAATAAAAATCGTTTTATCCTTTGAAAAGAAGATGTGTACGTAATTATATGTTTGCAACTTGTACTTATTTTGAAAGAAAGTAAGAAGAGTTATAAGTGAAAAACTTATCTTGGGTTTTGAAAATTCCCGTATTACTTGTGAGTTGTGCGTGAAATAGAGATCCTAGACTAGAAAAAAGAAGGCTAGTGTTTACATACTTTGTAGAGTTAAAAGGTAAATTACGACGATTGTTCCATGAGACCAAGACCAAGTAGGTTGAATTGTTCCCGCTTCAATGGTTTGGTGAGGACGTCGGCTATGTTGTCTTCGGATGCTACCTTCTCAATAGAGATGTTCCCGTTTGAACATTGTCTCTTAAGTGATGACGAATCTCTATATGCTTTGTGCGAGAATGTAATACCGGATTCTTGCTTAAATCGATGGCACCCTTGTTGTCACATAGAATGGCTATGTCACTTAGATGAATGTCGTAGTCAACTAACGCTTGTTTCATCCATAGTGCTTAATGGCATGCTTTCTTGCGTGAGCGTATTAAACTTCGGTTGTTGATATTGCTAATGCCGTTTGTTTCTTTGAAAACTAAGATGTTAAACAATATCCCATAAAAGTACATACCCACTTGTACTTTTTCGGTCAACATAATCACTGCATGGTCGAATCTGCATATACAATTGTTTCTACTCCGTGCCCTTAGGATACCATAATCCTAATTGTGTTGTACCATAATGTATCTAAATATTCTTTTACGGCTTCTAGGTTTGATGTTTTAGGGTCTTCTTGAAACCTAGCACATAGACAAACACTAAACATGATATCTGGCCTACTAGCCGCGAGGTAGAGAAGACTACCAATCATGCCATGATATTTAGTATTATCAACGGATTCGACGTCTTCATCTTTTGTGAGTTTGGTGTCGGATGACATTGGTGTCCTAATTGGTTTTGACTCTTCTAAACCGAATTTATTTAACATCTCTTTTATGTATTTAGATTGATTAAAGAATATACCATCTTCTACTTGTTTGATTTCCAAGAAAGAAACTAAGTTCTCCCATCATACTCATCTCGAACTCGTCATGCAAGATTTTAGAGAAATCATTAAACATATCTTGACAAGTAGATCCGAATATAATATCATCTACATATTTTTGAACTATGATTATATGTGACTCTCTTTTCTTAGTAAAAAGTGTGTTGTCAACTAACCCCATGGTATAGTTGTGTTTGATTAAAAATGATTTGAGTCTATCATACCAAGCTTTTGGAGCTTGTTTAAGACCGTAAAGGGCTTTCTTTAACTTATACACATGTTTAGGTTTTTCAAAATCGATGAAGCCCGGAGGTTGAGCTACATATACTTCTTCATTAATAAAACCTTTTAGAAAAACACTTTTGACATTCATTTGATAAAGCTTTAAATCATTAGTACAAGCATAAGCAAGAAGTATTCTTATAGACTCTAATCTAGCCACGGGGGCATAGGTCTCATCAAAGACTATTCCTTCTTGTTGGTTATACCCTTGGGCAACGAGTCTAGCCTTTTCTAGACACTACTCCGTTTGCATCTAACTTGTTTTTATAAACCCATTTGGTTCCTATTATGGTTTGATTACTAGGTGGAGGGACAAGTGTCCAAACATCATTAGAAACAAATTGATTTAATTCCTCTTGCATAGCCATTACCCAACTTTCATCTTTTATGGCTTATTGTGTATTCTTAGGTTCTATGGTTGAAACAAAACAAAATAGGCTACTTTGGTTTTGAACTAGAGATCTTAAGGTTCTTCGTTTAACTTTCCTATGACCTTATCTACGGGGTGATCTTTGGACTCTTTAATGTTTATGAGTTCATTATTTTAAGATTCTTCTTCTTCTTCATTTCTCTTTTTCTTTATTACAATAGCTTCACTTTCTACAATCTCGTCATCGACAAGAGGTGGAGAGGGTTTGGGTGGACTTTTATTAAATTTTACATTTAATGACTCTTCTACCTTCATTATTTCTTTGTTTAATATGACGTAAGCTTTGCTATTAGGAGAGTAACCTAGAAAGATACCTTCGGTTGATTTAGGATCAACTTTTGTAAGGTAATCTTTAGTGTTAAGCAGAAAACATTTTCTACCAAAGACTCTAAAGTGATCTAACGTAGGCTTTTTGCCTCGAAGTAACTCGTATGGAGTTTTACCTAAAATTGGTCTAATTAAGAATCGATTAAGTATGTACGTTGAAGTATCAACGACATTGCACCAGAACTTTTGAGGTATGGATTGCTCATTTAGCATGGTGCGACTCATTTCTTGTAGGGTTCTATTCTTTCTTTCAACTACCCCATTCGATTGTGGAGTGCGCGGAGCCGAGAAGTTGTGAGTAATACCATTAGCGTCATAAAAGGCTCCAAATTGCACTTCATTATCGAATTCCCTACCATGATCCGTTCTAATAGACACTATAGGACTTCCTAGTTGTCTTTGGATTTTCTTGCTTAATATTTCAAAATAAATAAACGTTTCCATTTTGATCTTTAAGAATTTTGTCCATGTGTACCTAGAGTAATCATCCACTATGACCAAAGTGTAGTAGTTGCCTCCATAACTTTGGATAGCGGATGGACCAAATAAATCCATGTGTAGTAATTCTAGACACTTAGTTGTAGACACCATGTTTTTAGCTTTGTGACTAGAATGAACTTGTTTTCCTACATTACAAGCATCACAAAAGTGATGTTCATATTTTAACTTAGGCAGATCTCTTACTAGATCTTTGGATGATAGCGATTGAAGAAGTCGCATATTGGCATGACCCAATCTTCGATGCCATAAGGTTGAAGTATCATCTATAGAGGTAAGAAAAAGTTTGTCTTTAGGTTCATTGCCGATTTTAATAACATAGACTCCATGTTTCCTAATTCCTCTTCCTATGATTATGCCATTTTTTAATATCTTACTACCGGTTTCGGTAAAAAGTACATTGCACTTGTTATCACATATTTGTCTTATACTTAAGAGGTTAAAGTTTAGGTTTTCTACGTGACACACATCGTTAATGGTTAGAGATTTGTTAGAAATCGTACTTTACCGATGATTTTACTTTTGCTATTTCCAAACACCACATTTCCTCCATTGAATGATTCATATGTGGAGAAAAGATCTTTATTTATGGTCATGTGCCTCGTGCACCCGCTTTCCTTGACCCATTCATCCGGATCTAGGTCGACCTTTAAGCACACCTAAGAAAACAATTAACTCAAAAGTTTGGTCCCCATTTGTTCATGGGTCCATTAGTGTTAAACATTCCATTCATGTTAGACATGTATGGATAAGGTGAATATGCATTTCATGGTGCAAAGTTTTGAAAGGGAAAACCATTTTGCATATTTGGGTTCCATCTCATTTGATGGTTACTTCTCGGGTAAACATTATTAGGTCTCCTAGATGGATTAGGTTTCGAAAAAGATGGAGCTTTGTTTCTTGCAAAAATAGGATTATATTTTGGAGGTGGTTGTCTAGTGGTAAAATGAGTTGGTTTCTTCTTATTAACGATAACAAAATCGGTTCGTGATGAAGAAGCTATGTTATTACCATCGTTTGCTTCAATGAGACCCACGATCCACAGGCACTACTAGCGGTTCCCTTTTGTGGGATCCGCTACAACGATGGCTTGTTTTTCTAGTGCCTTAACAAATTGTGTTTCTTTGTTTTCACTAGTTGACGCATCAAGTTCTTGAATACCTAAACTTTTTGGTTGTTTCGCTTTTAACACTATCTAATATCATATCTAAAGTATTAGTACTCATTCTAGAAATTTTAGAATCTAGTTGATCAACTAGTGTTTGAAGTTGAGCATAAAGTTCACATTCACCACTTGCTATTTTACCCTTTTCTAGATGTTTCAATTTTGCTTTTAATTCTATGACTTCCTTATCTAAACGTTGGTTTTGACTTTTTAAAAGCTTGTTTTTGTTAATTAGTTTTAAGCTAATATTTCAAAGTTTGTCATATTTATTATGCAATGAGTCATCATCTAGTGATGAGCTACTATAGTATTCGTGACATACCTCGTCATTTGCCATGAGACAAATTTCTTCGTCCTCCTCGTCGCTCATTCCCCACGTGCCGCTCACGAATGCCTTTTGATCATCCCGTTTGGGACACTTACTAATAAAGTGGTTTGGGTCCTCACATTTAAAGCAAGCACGATCATCCCTTGGCTTCTCGTCCTCTTTGCTTTTTCGGAATCCTTTCTTGTCGTCATACAGTTGTTTGACGTATCTTCCCTTACTTCTAAAGAACTTTTTAAAGTCCCTTACCGCCATAGCATACTACTCGTCATCACTAACCGAAGAGGAGTTCTCTTCATCGCTCGAGGCCTTTTGGGCTTTAAGGGCAAGAGATTTGTGTTTCTCTTTCACCTTTGAGGCTTCGGAATCTTTAGCAAGGACAAGTTCGTAGACTTTTAAGTTGCCTATGAGTTCATCAAGGGTGAGGATTGTCAAATCTTTTTACTCTTCGATTGCCGTCACCTTGGATCTCCACTTGGATGGAAGTGCCCTTAGATATCTCCTAATATGGTTACGGCTATAAAAAGATTCATCAAGTGCTTGTAAAGATGTAATAATAGTATTAAAATTTGCAAATGAATGATCTATAGTTTCCTCATCCGATATAGAAAAGTGTCCATATTGTTGAACAAATAAATCAATTTTATTATTTTTAACTTGTTGATTACCTTGATGAGTTACAACTAAAGAATTCCAAATTTCTTTAGAGGTTTTAGGCATAGAAATTCTTTTGAATTCCTTTTTGGGTAAAGCATTATATAAAATCATTTTAGCTTCACTATTTTTAGAAAGCTTTTTATTCATTTTATCGTTTAGTTTATCATGAGGTATGTTAGCTAAATTTCCTTTATCATCTTTTGAGGTAGCCTCAAAATCACCTTCAACAATAATGTACCAAAGATCAATATCTTTAGACTTCACATACGTTTCGAATCTATTTTTCCAATATATAAAACCATTAGTTTCAAGTAGTGGTGTTCGTTGCATAGATTGCCCTTCCTTGTAGTTTTCAGAACCCGTAGTGATCAAAAAGTTTTTAAACTACGGTTTACATTAAAACTTTTATAAACTTAGCTCTTGATGCCAATTGTGAAAAACTAGAAGAGGGGGGGGGGGGTTGAATAGTTTTGCCCATTTTAAGTTAGTTTCAAAAACTTTAGATTCGATATTATGTGAAATCGTATGGATGTAGAGAAATTTTAGATCGAATGATAAAGAAAGTAAATAAAGTAAATCAAGGGATAGAAATGACACAACCGATTTATAGTGGTTCGGCTACAAGGACTCCTTCCTTGCCCTACTCCACTCCCCGAGTCACTTACTCGAGAGTTCAAGCACTATGTCAACAAACTCCTTCAACTTGGCGGAGAAGCCTTCACAACGTTGCTTAGACCTTCTTCCGGTACAAAGCTAAATACCGAGTCCGTAACACGGTGGACCAAACCAACACGACTATTACACAACAAATATGTGAAATATCAAATACATGATCTTTGCTACAGAAATCTTGTGGAGGAACAAATCAATCAAGGACCCCTTGCTTGGATGACTTGTAGAATGCTCGTGATCTCGCCTTAGAGAAGGACCTATATGAGAATCACTAAAGAAAGAAAGAAGAAGAACTCTCTAGATCAAGTGATCTTTTGTTAGAAGAGAATGAGAGTATATGAGAGAATTAGTAAGAAGAGGGTGAGTTAGTGATGAGTGTGTAAATACTCATCATTTTAGTCAAATCTGAGCGCAAAACGTTTAAAATGCTCGAAATGCATCAAAATCTGAAAATATTCCAAAATTGCATTTTATATGTTTCGGATGCAAAATGTTCAAAATCGGATAAAAAAGCGAGCAAAGTTTGAAAAATTAGCGTTTCGGTCCCCACTTTCAAAAAATAGCAAAATAAGTCCCCGGGATTTTCAAAAATGGAAAATATTATTTATGGCCCTTGGTTAATAAAGTTTTGTCAAAATTGGTCCTTTTGATAATTTTTGGAAAATTACAAGTTTACCCCTCAGGTTTCACAATTTGGCAGATTCAGTCCTTGCATTATTTGAGATTGTCAAATTTAGGCCCTTGGATTATACTTATCAGAAATTACACCTGAGGTCCCTGGAGTTTCAGTTTATACGTTTTTGGTCCCTATAGTCTCACATAAATGCAAGTTAAGTCCTAATCCTAGTTAACTACTCAAAGTCCAAAATACTTAAACTCTATAACCAAACCCAATCTAATCCCTTTACCTACGTCCAAAATACCCTAAGCCCAACCCGTTTCACCTTTGATCCAGTCAACCCAAATTGTTAACCTAAACCGCCCCGATCTCTGTCTTCTTTCCCCTTTCCCGCCTAATCACACAAGCAGAGAAAACACACACACATTTCCCCAAACACAAACCACTTCACCCCACGCTATCCACGACAACACCCCACCGCTTATCTCACACAAAAGAAACAACGGAAGAAAAGTAGCAAAGGTCGGGTGATGGCGAGCAGCGTGATTGGCTTATCTCAGTGGACGAGAGAAGACCAAAGCGGAGAGAAAGAAGACCCATTTGTAGCTTTAGTATAAAAAGCTTGTATGCCAAATTGGAAGGCGGTAGTGAGTAGTTAGTTTTCTCTTTTTATTTTAGTTTTTAATGTAATTTTTAGTTAGGTCTAGAAATTCACATTCTAGTACCAATTACTTTCATGTCATTTAAATTTTCATGTAATCTTTAATTTCGATAATGCATTTCGATTTTCTTTAAATTCGATTCTGATTTCCGTTTTGTAAATTTTTCTTTTTAATGAAATTTTTGATGAACTTGTCTTTAAATTTATAGTGAAGTTGTTGTTTGAAGGATTGTTAAAGTTGTTTTAAGCTCCTAAGAGCTTTCGTTGAATAGGTCAAATCAGTTTTTAAGGTTTATGCATCTCAAATCAATTTTTAAAACAATCTCCGCTCCTGAAGGTGTGTTTGGAACAACCACGTTTATGGGTCAAAATTTATGTTTTGACCCATTTTTGATGTTAAAATGTTAAGTGTTAATTCAATGTCTTGCACATGTTATTAGTTTCCAATTGGTAACAATCAGTTTAGATTAATTTTTTTTATGCATCAAGCTGTCCAAAACAGTCCCCTTGCAGCCCCTTTTTAAGCTTGTAATAAGCTCCATTTTAGCTTATATTTTGCCTTTAGAATCCTTGATGTATGAACTTTAGTTTTGCTTTAGCTTTTAGCATAGGATTAGATGACTTATTTTCAGTTTAAAAGCCCCCCATAGGTGCTGTTTTGGACTGCTGTCCAACAGCAGCCTCTAGTACCCCTTTTTAGCATAGTTTTAAGTAGGCTAAAATTAGACTTAGGATTTAATTTCGTGTTTACAAGTAGTTTATAAATAGGTCTTAATTTTTGTTAGCTTATTTGAGCCTTTGAATCGCCCATATGCCTTTTTTTTTTTGCTTCTGTCACGTGAGACTTGAGCAATTTGACTTTGCTTATGTGCTTATGTTTAGCTTACTTAGGTTCCTTTATTGCTTATTAGTTATCCTAGGTTAGTTTTGCTTATTATCCTCCTTAAATAGTGCTTATTGATAGCTTTTAGGAGCCCTTGAAAAGCCCATGGAAGAATTGTTAGGCGAAGAGCAGTGCTAAATTAGATTCCCAGTTGCGGTGAAAACTCTATTAGGGAATTAATTAAAATACAAAAGCGACCAAATCTAGCCCTCGATTTCGTTTTATTCACGATGGCGGTGATGATGAGGATACACTTGATATCCTTCAATTCTATAAATATTCATCAAGTTCATCGGATGATATCCCGGTGATTGAGATTCATTCTCAAACAAGCGCTATCACACCCAAAGCTCCCACTCACTCTCGAACATGGGGGCGAGCATCTTGACACTTTGTTCTGAAAAGGAATCGGACGAATTCATAAAGTCTAGTGTTGAGAACCTTGTCCCAATCCGAGAGAGTCACGAGGAACTTCGATCGGATGTGTGATTCTCTTTCCCTCTTGAGTGTTCAAATGATCATTTGAAACTTTCTCGGATCTTAGCGACGATTGTCGTCCTTTGGAAACATCGAGTGCGTTGAGGCATCACTTCCACACTCGATGTCGACCATCTTCTTGAGGAGTTCTCCGGTGAACTCACTCACATCAATCCACTCTTTGATTTGAAGCCGATCTAGGAGGCGAAAGTCTCATTGATAATGATCGTTCACTCACTTCTTATCCCAACAATCCAAATGAGAATGTTGATCACTTTGTTCCCGAAACATTCAAAGCTACTTTCACTAATCCTCTATTTGAATTCGACTACGAATTCACTTTAATTCTGAGAATCCACTCTTTGATACTCAAATTGAGGATAGTGATGAGTCTTTCATGTGAATGATTCTCTTCATGAAGAGTTCTCCGGTGAACTCTCTCATGACATATCTCCTCCGGAACATGATCATTTCTATTTTGATCTTGAGGATGATATTAGCTCGGAGGAAGGTGTACTCTATCATACGAGTTTGCCTATTAATGATAATACCTTCACCCTTCCTCCCGATATGTCTGCATTTGAGGATGAAGAATGGATCTTGATTGTTATCAGGATCTTTCTTCCTTTCCTCAAATATCTCGTGATTTCTGTTCATCTTCACTCCTTCGGGAATGAAGACACTATCTTTGACCCCGGCATTTTCATTTATCATTTTTTTTGAGCCGGTTCTATGTATATCTCATCGGTGTGGAACTTTCACGTGCTTCAAATGTTTATCCAAACATCTTGAATGAAAGTCCGATGGAGATTGTTTCTTCCACTTTGCTTCCCCATGAACAAATTAATTCGGGGTCGAGTCAAGCTAGCGACTCGGTAATCAAAAACAATAGCTAAACATGGGTTTTCACCCGTGTGCACCACCTAGTGTGGGGGTTGCCCACATATTATATATATATAAGTATCACGAAAAAAAATAAAAAAAAAAAAAAAAAAAAAAAAAAAAAATAATCATCTTTCTAAATAATGGCGTAGTATTTCCTTTTCGTTCTTTGTTTCGGCATAACCGGCAGGTACTTTGAATATTGAGGGCAATATTCATTTCTAAGTGTGGGGAATTCTCACGAATTTTATCATATAATTATACCAATTCCCGTTTTTGGCCAAATTTTTTTTTGGAGTAAGTGTTCTACACTTACTCAATTGGTTATCGATCGCCATATGCGTAAGACAAAAGGATTAGCTAATCCAGAACAAGCGGCTCTTGGTAAAGATATATCAAATCCGTTTATATGGCTTGCAATTTGCCCAAAATTGTATGGTTGTCATTCACCATATCCTTAAAAGTGAAGAGTTGGCTAGCCCGCAAGTTTATGGCTTGTGGTAAAGCGGTGGAAAAACCATAATTGGTAATCACTCACCAAAGATAATATTGATAATTTATCTAAGAGTTGGCTAGTCCGAGCAAAGCGGCTTCGGTAAAGACAAATCAAATCCGTTGGAAGCGGTGGTTTGCTCAAAATCACATGGTTATCGATGTACCATGGTTCTTACTTGAACCGAAACATTTGGCTACTCCGAAGTAATGGCTTTTGGTAAAGAGATTCAAATCCATTAGTTTTCTCAAAAGATTGCTAGGGACTAGCAATAGTTTAGTGTGGAGGATTGATGAGTGTAAATACTCATCATTTTAATCAATCTGAGCGCAAAAGCGTTTAAAATGCTCGAAATGCATCAAAATCTGAAAATATTCCAAAATTGCATTTTATATGTTTCGGATGCAAAATGTTTAAAATCGGATAAAAACGAGCAAAGTTTGCAAAATTGGCGATTTCAGTCCCCAACTTTCAAAAATAGCAAAACAAGTCCCGGGATTTTCAAAATGGAAAATATTATTTATGGCCCTTGGTTAATAAAGTTTTGTCAAAATTGGTCCTTTTGATAATTTTGGAAAATTACAAGTTTACCCTCGGGTTTCACAATTTGGCGATTCGATTGCTTGCATTATTTGGGATTGTCAAATTTAGGCCCTTGGATTATACTTATCGAAATTACACGAGGTCCTGGGTTTCGGTTTATCGTTTTGGTCCCTATAGTCTCACATAAATGCAAGTTAAGTCCTAATCCTAGTTAACTACTCAAAGTCCAAAATACTTAAACTCTATAACCAAACCCAATCTAATCCCTTTACCTCGTCCAAAATACCCTAAGCCCACCCGTTTCACCTTTGATCCGGTCGAACCCCAATTGTTAACCTAAACCGCCCCATCTCATCTTCTTTCCCTTTCCGCTTTAATCACACAAGCGGAGAAAACACACACATTTCCCCAAACACAAACCCCATCACCCCACGCTATCACGACAACACCCACCGCTTATCTCACACAAAAGAAACAACGGAAGAAAAGTAGCAAAGGTGCAGGCGATGGCGAGCAGCGTGATTTGGCTTATCTCAGTGGACAGAGAAGACCAAAGCGGAGAGAGAAAGAAGACCCATTTGTAGCTTTAGTATAAAAAGCTTGTATGCCAATTTGGAAGGCGGTGGTGAGTAGTTAGTTTTCTCTTTTTATTTTAGTTTTAATGTAATTTTTAGTTAGGTCTAGAAATTCATTCTAGTACCAATTACTTTCATGTCATTTAAATTTTCATGTAATCTTTAATTTCGATAATGCATTTGAGTTTTCTTTAAATTCGATTCTGATTTCAGTTTGTAAATTTTTCTTTTTAATGAAATTTTTGATGAACTTGTCTTTAAATTTATAGTGAAGTTGTTGTTTGAAGGATTGTTAAAGTTGTTTTAAGCTCTAAGAGCTTTCGTTGAATAGGTCAAATCGGTTTTAAGGTTTATGCATCTCAAATCAATTTTAAAACAATCTCCGCTCCACGAAGGTGTGTTTGGAACAACCACGTTTATGGGTCAAAATTTATGTTTTGACCCATTTTGATATTAAAATGTTAAGTGTTAATTCAATGTCTTGCACATGTTATTAGTTTCAATTGGTAACAATCGGTTTAGATTAATTTTTTATGCATCAAAATTTGTCCAAAACAGTCCCTTACGACCCTTTTTAAGCTTGTAATAAGCTCCATTTTAGCTTATATTTTGCCTTTAGAATCCTTGATGTATGAACTTTAGTTTTGCTTTAGCTTTTAGCATAGGATTAGATGACTTATTTTCGGTTTAAAAGCCCCATAGGTCTTTGTTTTGAATTCTTGTCCAACAATGACCTCTAGTACCCTTTTAGCATAGTTTTAAGTAGGCTAAAATTAGACTTAGGATTTAATTTCGTGTTTACAAGTAGTTTATAAATAGGTCTTAATTTTTGTTAGCTTATTTGAGCCTTTGAATCGCCCATATGCCCTTTTTTTTTTTGCTTCTGTCACAATGAGACTTGAGCAATTTGACTTTGCTTATGTGCTTATGTTTAGCTTACTTAGGTTCCTTTATTGCTTATTAGTTATCCTAGGTTAGTTTGCTTATTATCCTCCTTAAATAGTGCTTATTGATAGCTTTTAGGAGCCCTTGAAAAGCCCATGGAAGAATTGTTAGGTGAAGAGCAGTGCTAAATTAGATTCCCAGTTGCGGTGAAAACTCTATTAGGAATTAATTAAAATACAAAAGCGACCAAATCTAGCCCTCGATTTCGTTTTATTCACGATGGCGGTGATGATGAGGATACACTTGATATCCTTCAATTCTATAAATATTCATCAAGTTCATCGGATGATATCCCAAAGATTGAGATTCATTCTCGAACAAGCTGCTATCACACCCAAAGCCCACACTCTCTCGAACATGGGGGCGAGCATCTTGACACTTGTTCACGAAAAGGAATCGGACGAATTCATAAAGTCTAGTGTTGAGAACCTTGTCCCAATCCGAGAGTCACGGGAACTTCGATCGGATGTGTGATTCTCTTTCCCTCTTGAGTGTTCAAATGATCATTTGAAACTTTCTCGGATCTTAGCGACGATTGTCGTCCTTTGGAAACATCGAGTGCGTTGAGGCATCACTTCCACACTCTGATGCTGACCATCTTCTTGAGGAGTTCTCCGGTGAACTCACTCACATCAATCCACTCTTTGATTTCGAAGCCGATCTAGGAGAGACTGAAAGTCTCATTGATAATGATCGTTCACTCACTTCTTATCCCAACAATCCAAATGAGAATGTTGATCACTTTGTTCCCGAAACATTCAAAGCTACTTTCACTAATCCTCTATTTGAATTCGACTCTGAATTCACTTTAATTTCTGAGAATCCACTCTTTGATACTCAAATTGAGGATAGTGATGAGTCTTTCATGTGAATGATTCTCTTCATGAAGAGTTCTCCGGTGAACTCTCTCATGACATATCTCCTCCGGAACATGATCATTTCTATTTTGATCTTGAGGATGATATTAGCTCGGAGGAAGGTGTACTCTATCATACGAGTTTGCCTATTAATGATAATACCTTCACCCTTCCTCCCGATATGTCTGCATTTGAGGATGAAGAATGGATCTTGATTGTTATCAGGATCTTTCTTCCTTTCCTCAAATATCTCGTGATTCTGTTCATCTTCACTCCTTGGGAATGAAGACACTATCTTTGACCCGGCATTTTCATTTATCATTTTTTGAGCGGTTCTATGTATATCTCATCGGTGTGGAACTTTCACGTGCTTGAATGTTTATCCAAACATCTTGAATGAAAGTCCGATGGAGATTGTTTCTTCCACTTTGCTTCCCATGAACAAATTAATTCGGGTTCGAGTCAAGCTAGCGACTCGGTAATCAAAAGCATTAGCTAAACATGGGTTTTCACCGTGTGCACCACCCTAGTGTGGGAGTTGCCCGCATATTATATATATATAAGTATCGAAAAAAAAAAAAAAAAAAAATAAATAAAAAAAAAAAAAATAATCATCTTTCTAAATAATGGCGTAGTATTTCCTTTTCGTTCTTTGTTTCGGCATAACCGCGGTACTTTGAATATTGAGGGCAATATTCATTTCTAAGTGTGGGGGAATTCTCACGAATTTTATCATATAATTATACCAATTCCCGTTTTTGGCCAAATTTTTTTTTTTGGAGTAAGTGTTCTACACTTACTCAATTGGTTATCGATCCGCCATATGCGTAAGACAAAAGGATTAGCTAATCCGAGAGCAAGCGGCTCTTGGTAAAGATATATCAAATCCGTTTATATGGCTTGCAATTTGCCCAAAATTGTATGGTTGTCGACTCACCATATCCTTAAAAGTGAAGAGTTGGCTAGCCCGCAAGTTTATGGCTTGTGGTAAAGCGATGGAAAAACCATAATTGGTAATCGGCTCACCAAAGATAATATTGATAATTTATCTAAGAGTTGGCTAGTCGAGCAAGCGGCACGGTAAAGACAAATCAAATCCGTTGGAAGGCGGTGGTTTGCTCAAAATCACATGGTTATCGATGTACCATGGTTCTTACTTGAACTGAAACATTTGGCTACTCCGAGTAATGGCTTTTGGTAAAGAGATTCAAATCCATTAGTTTTCTCAAAAGATTGCTAGGGACTAGCAATAGTTTAGTGTGGGGATTGATGAGTGTGTAAATACTCATCATTTTAATCAATCTGAGCGCAAAACGTTTAAAAATGCTCAGAAATGCATCAAAATACTGAAAATATTCCAAAATTGCATTTTATATGTTTCAGATGCAAAATGTTTAAAATCAGATAAAAAAACGAGCAAAGTTTGCAAAATTGGCAGTTTCAGTCCCCCAACTTTCAAAAAATAGCAAAACAAGTCCCCGGGATTTTCAAAAATGGAAAATATTATTTATGGCCCTTGGTTAATAAAGTTTTGTCAAAATTGGTCCTTTTGATAATTTTTGGAAAATTACAAGTTTACCCCTCAGGTTTCACAATTTGGCAGATTCAGTGCTTGCATTATTTGGGATTGTCAAATTTAGGCCCTTGGATTATACTTATCAGAAATTACACCTGAGGTCCCTGGAGTTTCAGTTTATACGTTTTTGGTCCCTATAGTCTCACATAAATGCAAGTTAAGTCCTAATCCTAGTTAACTACTCAAAGTCCAAAATACTTAAACTCTATAACCAAACCCAATCTAATCCCTTTACCTCGTCCAAAATACCCTAAGCCCAACCGTTTCACCTTTGATCCGATCAACCCCAATTGTTAACCTAAACCGCCCCATCTACATCTTCTTTCCCTTTCCGCTTAATCACACAAGCGGAGAAAACACACACATTTCCCCAAACACAAACCACTGTCACCCCACGCTATCCCGACAACACCCCACGCTTATCTCACACAAAAAAACAACGAAGAAAAGTAGCAAAGGGTGCGGCCGATGGCGAGCAGCGTGATTTGGCTTATCTCAAGTGGACGAGAGAAGACCAAAGCGGAGAGAGAAAGAAGACCCATTTTGTAGCTTTAGTATAAAAAGCTTGTATGCCAATTTGGAAGGCAGTAGTGAGTAGTTAGTTTTCTCTTTTTATTTTAGTTTTTAATGTAATTTTTAGTTAGGTCTAGAAATTCACATTCTAGTACCAATTTACTTTCATGTCATTTAAATTTTCATGTAATCTTTAATTTCAGTAATGCATTTCAGTTTTCTTTAAATTCGATTCTGATTTCCGGTTTGTAAATTTTCTTTTTAATGAAATTTTTGATGAACTTGTCTTTAAATTTATAGTGAAGTTGTTGTTTGAAGGATTGTTAAAGTTGTTTTAAGCTCCTAAGAGCTTTTCGTTGAATAGGTCAAATCAGTTTTTAAGGTTTATGCATCTCAAATCAATTTTAAAACAATCTCCGCTCCACGAAGGTGTGTTTGGAACAACCACGTTTATGGGTCAAAATTTATGTTTTGACCCATTTTGATATTAAAATGTTAAGTGTTAATTCAATGTCTTGCACATGTTATTAGTTTCCAATTGGTAACAATCAGTTTAGATTAATTTTTTTTATGCATCAAGCTGTCCAAAACAGTCCCCTTGCAGCCCCTTTTTAAGCTTGTAATAAGCTCCATTTTAGCTTATATTTTGCCTTTAGAATCCTTGATGTATGAACTTTAGTTTTGCTTTAGCTTTTAGCATAGGATTAGATGACTTATTTTCAGTTTAAAAGCCCCCATAGGTCTTTGTTTTGAATTTCGTCAGCAATGACCTCTAGTACCCCTTTTTAGCATAGTTTTAAGTAGGCTAAAATTAGACTTAGGATTTAATTTCGTGTTTACAAGTAGTTTATAAATAGGTCTTAATTTTTGTTAGCTTATTTGAGCCTTTGAATCTGCCCATATGCCCTTTTTTTTTTTGCTTCCTGTCACAGCAGACTTGAGCAATTTGACTTTGCTTATGTGCTTATGTTTAGCTTACTTAGGTTCCTTTATTGCTTATTAGTTATCCTAGGTTAGTTTTGCTTATTATCCTCCTTAAATAGTGCTTATTGATAGCTTTTAGGAGCCCTTGAAAAGCCCATGGAAGAATTGTTAGCTGAAGAACAGGCTGCTAAATTAGATTCCCAGATTGCCAGTGAAAACTCTATTAGGGAATTAATTAAAATACAAAAAGCAGCCAAATCTAGCCCTCGATTTCGTTTTATTCCTGATGACAGTGATGATGAGGATACACTTGATATCCTTCAATTCTATAAATATTCATCAAGTTCATCAGATGATATCCCAATAGTTGAGATTCATTCTCAAACAAGCGCTATCACACCCAAAGCTCCCACTCACTCTCGAACATGGGGGCGAGCATCTTGACCTTTGTTCACGAAAAGGAATCGGACGAATTCATAAAGTCTAGTGTTGAGAACCTTGTCCCAATCCGAGAGAGTCACGAGGAACTTCGATCGGATGTGTGATTCTCTTTCCCTCTTGAGTGTTCAAATGATCATTTGGAAACTTTCTCGGATCTTAGCGACGATTGTGCGTCCTTTGGAAACATCGAGTACGTTGAGGCATCACTTCCACACTCGATGTGACCATCTTCTTGAGGAGTTCTCCGGTGAACTCACTCACATCAATCCACTCTTTGATTTGAAGCCGATCTAGGAGGCGAAAGTCTCATTGATAATGATCGTTCACTCACTTCTTATCCCAACAATCCAAATGAGAATGTTGATCACTTTGTTCCGAAACATTCAAAGCTACTTTCACTAATCCTCTATTTGAATTCGACTACGAATTCACTTTAATTCTGAGAATCCACTCTTTGATACTCAAATTGAGGATAGTGATGAGTCTTTCATGTGAATGATTCTCTTCATGAAGAGTTCTCGGTGAACTCTCTCATGACATATCTCCTCGGAACATGATCATTTCTATTTTGATCTTGAGGATGATATTAGCTCGGAGGAAGGTGTACTCTATCATACGAGTTTGCCTATTAATGATAATACCTTCACCCTTCCTCCCGATATATGCATTTGAGGATGAAGAATGGATCTTGATTGTTATCAGGATCTTTCTTCCTTTCCTCAAATATCTCGTGATTCTGTTCATCTTCACTCCTTCGGAATGAAGACACTATCTTTGACCCGGCATTTTCATTTATCATTTTTTTGAGCGGTTCTATGTATATCTCATCGGTGTGGAACTTTCACGTGCTTCAATGTTTATCCAAACATCTTGAATGAAAGTCCGATGGAGATTGTTTCTTCCACTTTGCTTCCCCATGAACAAATTAATTAGGGTCGAGTCAAGCTAGCGACTCGGTAATCAAAAACGATAGCTAAACATGGGTTTTCACCCGTGTGCACCACCTAGTGTGGGGAGTTGCCCACATATTATATATATATAAGTATCGAAAAAAAAAATAAAAAAAAAATAAATAAATAAATAAAAAAAAATAATCATCTTTCTAAATAATGGCGTAGTATTTCCTTTTCGTTCTTTGTTTCGGCATAACATGCAGTACTTTGAATATTGAGGCAATATTCATTTCTAAGTGTGGGGAATTCTCACGAATTTTATCATATAATTATACCAATTCCCGTTTTGGCCAAATTTTTTTTTTGGAGTAAGTGTTCTACACTTACTCAATTGGTTATCGATCCGCCATATACGTAAGACAAAGGATTAGCTAATCCAGAGCAAACGGCTCTTGGTAAAGATATATCAAATCCGTTTATATGGCTTGCAATTTGCCCAAAATTGTATGGTTGTCACTCACCATATCCTTAAAAGTGAAGAGTTGGCTAGCCCGCAAGTTTATGGCTTGTGGTAAAGGCGTTGGAAAAACCATAATTGGTAATCACTCACCAAAGATAATATTGATAATTTATCTAAGAGTTGGCTAGTCGAGCAAACGGCTACGGTAAAGACAAATCAAATCCGTTGGAAGTCGGTGGTTTGCTCAAAATCACATGGTTATCGGTGTACCATGGTTCTTACTTGAGCTGAAACATTTGGCTACTCGAGTAATGGCTTTTGGTAAAGAGATTCAAATCCATTAGTTTTCTCAAAGATTGCTAGGGACTAGCAATAGTTTAGTGTGGGGATTGATGAGTGTGTAAATACTCATCATTTTAATCAATCTGAGCGCAAAGCGTTTAAAAATGCTCGAAATGCATCAAAATCTCGAAAATATTCCAAAATTGCATTTTATATGTTTCGGATGCAAAATGTTTAAAATCGGATAAAAAAGCGAGCAAAGTTTGCAAAATTGGCGGTTCGGTCCCCAACTTTCAAAAATAGCAAAACAAGTCCCTGGATTTTCAAAATGGAAAATATTATTTATGGCCCTTGGTTAATAAAGTTTTGTCAAAATTGGTCCTTTTGATAATTTTGGAAAATTACAAGTTTACCCTCGGGTTTCACAATTTGGCGATTCGATTCTTGCATTATTTGGGATTGTCAAATTTAGGCCCTTGGATTATACTTATCGAAATTACACGAGGTCCACTGGTTTCGGTTTATCGTTTTGGTCCCTATAGTCTCACATAAATGCAAGTTAAGTCCTAATCCTAGTTAACTACTCAAAGTCCAAAATACTTAAACTCTATAACCAAACCCAATCTAATCCCTTTACCTACGTCCAAAATACCCTAAGCCCAACCCGTTTCACCTTTGATCCAGTCAACCCCAATTGTTAACCTAAACCGCCCCCATCTCTGTCTTCTTTCCCCTTTCCCGCCTAATCACACAAGCAGAGAAAACACACACACATTTCCCCAAACACAAACCCTGTCACCCCCACGCTATCCCTGACAACACCCCACGCCTGCTTATCTCACACAAAAAGAAACAACAGAAGAAAAGTAGCAAAGGGTCCGGTGATGGCGAGCAGCGTGATTTGGCTTATCTCAGTGGAGAGAAGACCAAAGCGGAGAGAGAAGAAGACCCATTTGTAGCTTTAGTATAAAAAGCTTGTATGCCAAATTGGAAGGCAGTAGTGAGTAGTTAGTTTTCTCTTTTTATTTTAGTTTTTAATGTAATTTTTAGTTAGGTCTAGAAATTCACATTCTAGTACCAATTTACTTTCATGTCATTTAAATTTTCATGTAATCTTTAATTTCAGTAATGCATTTCGATTTTCTTTAAATTCCGATTCTGATTTCCGGTTTTGTAAATTTTTCTTTTTAATGAAATTTTTGATGAACTTGTCTTTAAATTTATAGTGAAGTTGTTGTTTGAAGGATTGTTAAAGTTGTTTTAAGCTCCTAAGAGCTTTCGTTGAATAGGTCAAATCGGTTTTAAGGTTTATGCATCTCAAATCAATTTTAAAACAATCTCCGCTCCACGAAGGTGTGTTTGGAACAACCACGTTTATGGGTCAAAATTTATGTTTTGACCCATTTTGATATTAAAATGTTAAGTGTTAATTCAATGTCTTGCACATGTTATTAGTTTCAATTGGTAACAATCGGTTTAGATTAATTTTTTATGCATCAAAATTTGTCAAAATCCCCCTTGCATTACCTTTTTAAGCTTGTAATAAGCTCCATTTTAGCTTATATTTTGCCTTTAGAATCCTTGATGTATGAACTTTAGTTTTGCTTTAGCTTTTAGCATAGGATTAGATGACTTATTTTCAGTTTAAAAGCCCCCATAGGTGCTGTTTTGGACTGCTGTCCAACAGCAGCCTCTAGTACCCCTTTTTAGCATAGTTTTAAGTAGGCTAAAATTAGACTTAGGATTTAATTTCGTGTTTACAAGTAGTTTATAAATAGGTCTTAATTTTTGTTAGCTTATTTGAGCCTTTGAATCTGCCCATATGCCCTTTTTTTTTTTTTGCTTCTGTCACAGTGAGACTTGAGCAATTTGACTTTGCTTATGTGCTTATGTTTAGCTTACTTAGGTTCCTTTATTGCTTATTAGTTATCCTAGGTTAGTTTTGCTTATTATCCTCCTTAAATAGTGCTTATTGATAGCTTTTAGGAGCCCTTGAAAAGCCCATTGTGGGTTTGTTTTAGCTTACTGCGATCCGTGACAATTTTCAGTTTGTTGTTGCTTATTTCCTCTTCATTAGTGCTTATTTAAGCCTCCTTAAATGCCTTTAGTAACTTAGATTAGGTAGCTTGTTAGGTCTAGCTTATTTGAAGCTTTTGCAAGCTTCTTAATTTCCTTAGTTGCCACTCAACCAAACACCCCTTAATTTGAATCTGCTGTTCGTACAGCTTGTTTTTAAGCTTTTCTAAGTTTAAGATTGTGTTAAAAAGCTTTCTTTTGTCCCTTATTTAGTTTGCAAAGTAGAAAAAAAATAATAAGAGAAAAGGGAGGAGGTGGAATTGAACCCATGACCTCCTGGACACATCACCACGCATGACCACCCATAACCATACGTGCTAGGGATGTTTGTTGGTTGTATTTGGTTTAATTAATACTTAAGGCCTTAATACAGTTTAGCTTAATTGCTTTTCACCTTATTAATTGCTTATTTCCACAAGCAACGCTCACCTTTTTTATTTTTCTTTAATTCTATGTCATTTAACGTATTTATTATAAAATTTTCAGATTTTTCCAATAAATTTTAGTATTTTTTATCATTTAATTAGATTAAATTAGCAATTAATTCGTAATAAATTATTTAAAAGTCGAAAAAATATTCCGCTTTTTCCTAAAATTATTTTTAGTCAATTAGAATGTAGGAAAACTGTTTTTACATTCGTAGGACTTTTATTTTACAAATTTTACGTTTTTGCTTGCGCACTCGCGTAATTTTTATAAATAACGCTCGTTTTCATTTTAAGTCACGTTTTTAGGTAATTTAAGTTTAAGTTTTAGTTAAAATAGTTTATTTAAGTCATTTTGTTTTATAAAAACAAAAACATCATTTTAAATATAGTGATAGCGTTTATTTAATAGTTTTTATCTTTTTAATTCTCTTTAATTTGCATTTAAGCCGTTGTAATTTGTTGGCTTTTCCTGTAGTTATAATATCATTCAAATCCTTTTTCGTTCAAATTCCTCGAACACTATCGTGTGATAATCCATTGCATAGCTCATTTGGGACATAACGACCGGAAACACTATACTCCCGGATCTTCATTGATTTCGTTCTGAGCCGTTTTAAGGTTGTTACGGTCCGCCATCACAAGTGGCGGGCTTGCGTGATAAACCTTGAGCATTACAGGCGCATCGATTAGAATGAAGAAATGGCTCTCTATTATAGGAAAAAGCGGCCCTTCCCCGGATCCGGATCCCTCCAACAAGGATCCGTCTGGTGTAAACCTAGGGATCCGTGGGGCGCTCCTCTTTGCCCATGGGTTTTTTGGTTATGGGTCATGGGTTATGGGTTGGTCCATGGGTATTTCTTTAGATACAATATATCTATAGAGTACAATGTATCTAGTCAAGTGGGTATGGGTCAATACCATGGGTTATGGATATGATCCATGGATTGTGATTTTTACCCGTCATAATAAACTATTACAACAAATGATTTATTACAACAATTTGTATTAAATGGCTATATGTAAATGCTTTACAAAAATAACATATATCCTTAAAATTGTACTTAAGATAACATTATATTTGTTATCAACAAAACACAAAGAGATCATAAAATATTGATAAGCGTTTCACGGTTTATTTGTATTAACAATCTCCCCTTTTGTTGATGATAAAACATAATGTTATGATGAGTAAAACTTAAGAATAGATGTATGTTTTGAAAGCCCTAAGTTTTACTTCTTCTCCCCTTTTGTCGAAACAAAAGTTAACCCATCGAAGAAATAAAATGTGGAAAAGTAGTCCACGTATCGCTTACTCCCCGCGAGCGGTAGCTCCCCTAGTTTGGGCGTCAAGTGAAGAAAAATAAAAAATCCTACAAAGAAAAGGTTAGTAGTAACATGCATAAGTAATCTTGTGATTGGCGAGAATCAAGATTGGGAGCCAAGGTATGTAAACAAGCCCTTGTAATAAAACAACAAAGTGTAGTGGTATTTATGCCACATACAAGCATGTAAAAATAAGAACAAGACTTGTTCTTGAAAATGACTCAAAGAAAAGTACTAAAAATAGAAAATAGTAATAATGATTCCTTCCATGCTTGCATAAGGTTATGGATGGAGGTTTTGATGAGTAATGGTATTGATGCGATCAAGAATGAGGTTGAGTATGAATCGCATTTCTTCCCTAACTTCTATTGCAATATCCCTAGTGGATTGGCAATGTTCACAATGTAAGTGATGTGGGTAATGAGTGCGGAAGTTTTCCGGGTTGTTTTGATTTGTGAGTTGCGGAAGATGTGGTGGAAAAATGGAAAAATACGGATCAAAGTCCGGAATGTTTGGAAGTGGTGGTGGAAAAGAACCTAGGTGTTCTTGTAGCATAATGGGAGCTAAGGGTGGTGATGTTTCAAGGTCATTGAAAATTGTGTTTGGAGAAGTGGGAGGTGTCAAAAAGGCTATTTCTTTTTGTTTTGGTTGTTGAGATCTTGTTGGAGTCTTAAGGAGTTCCAAAAGAGTGACTTTAAGTGATGAAGTTGGTGTACTCGTTGGTGATGAAGGAAGTGCTATAATGGAAGCATCTTGTGGTGAGTTATTTGTTGGTGACGAGCCATTCGATGATGGTTTTGCTAAGCAACAAGGCCGGATGCTAATCCGTGCGGATACCCTAGAGTTTGATTGTGGTATTTTAGAAGGTGGGAGTACAAAAGTTTGGATTTCATGAAGAGGATTGTTTGTACTAGGTGACTCATCTAAGTTGTAAGATCTTGTGAATGACATGGTGTTGTTTGTTTGTGAAGATGAGATAAATTATGCAAGCATTTTGGGAGTCCTATATATAGAAAAACTATGCATTGTAATGAATTCTTGACCCAAAATGTGGATTAAAATCTAATGATTAGATATGAATTTAAGGCATGTGATCATGAGAACACAAGCATTAAAGAACATACTCGCAAAAAAAAAAAAAGATATTGGAGTTTTCATCCAAAGTGAGTAAAATTGAAGATAAAACTAGCTTCTGTCTCACGGATCCCACGGATCCTTCCCTTGAGGGATCCGTCCAGCATTAAGGCTGGGATCCATGGTACTGGTGATTCAGGCAGCACAAAATTTTCATTTTGGAAACATTTTTGCCTAGTGTGTGCCTATATGCAAACTATTTGGAGTTGCGGTTATCTCGACTCCTTAAAAGATAAGAAAAATAAACTAGAAGTGAAAAAGCATACTATTATGTGAGATAACCCGAGTGCTCTAATTCATTGTTGCTTAAATGAGCGTGCCGAAAACACATATTAGTTATGTGTTCTCTTTAGCATTCAAAGACATGAGATGCAATGAAAGCGGGTTTTACTTTGTATTAATAATGAAAAGCTATTTGTCCTAGATGTGAGAAATTGCTTTTGTGAAATTGATACGGGAAGAGGTATCATTGTTAGAAAACGTTTCAAAAGAAGGTTTCTATGTGCGAATAAAAATCGTTTTATCCTTTGAAAAGAAGATGTGTATGTAATTATATGTTTGCAACTTGTACTTATTTTGAAAGAAAATAAGAAGAGTTATAAGTGAAAAACTTATCTTGAGTTTTGAAAATTCCCATATTGGTTGTGAGTTGTGCGTGAAATAGAGATCCTAGACTCAGAAAAAAGAAGGCTAGTGTTTACATACCTTGTAGAGTTAAAAGGTAAATTACGACGATTGTTCCATGAGACCAAGACCAAGACGAAGTTGGTTGAATTGTTCCCGCTTCAACGGTTTGGTGAGGACGTCGGCTATGTTGTCTTCGGATGCTACCTTCTCAATAGAGATGTTCCCCTTTTGAACATTTTCTCTTAAAGTGATGACGAATCTCTATATGCTTTGTGAGAGAATGTAATACGGATTCTTGCTTAAATCGATGGCACCTTTGTTGTCACATGGAATGGCTATGTCACTTAGATGAATGTCGTAGTCAACTAACGCTTGTTTCATCCATAGTGCTTGTTGGCATGCTTTGCAGTGAGAGGCGTGTTCGGCTTGGTTGTTGATATTGCTAATGCCGTTTGTTTCTTTGAAAACCAAGATGTTAAACAACATCCCATAAAAGTACATACCCACTTGTACTTTTTCGGTCAACATAATCACCTACATGGTCAGAATATGCATATACAATTGTTTCTACTCCCCGTGCCCTTAGGATACCATAATCCTAATTGTGTTTTACCCTTAATGTATTTAAATATTCTTTTTACAGCTTCTAGGTGTGATGTTTTAGGGTCTTCTTGAAACCTAGCACATAGACAAACACTAAACATGATATCCGACCTACTAGCCGTGAGGTAGAGAAGACTACCAATCATGCCATGATATTTAGTATTATCAACGGATTCGCCGTCTTCATCTTTTGTGAGTTTGGTGTCGGATGAAATTGGTGTCCTAATTGGTTTTGACTCTTCTAAACCGAATTTCTTTAACATCTTTTTTATGTATTTAGATTGATTAAAGAAGATACCATATTCTACTTGTTTGATTTCCAAGAAAGAAACTAAGTTCTCCCATCATACTCATCTCGAACTCGTCATACATGATTTTAGAGAAATCATCACACATGTCTTGACAAGTAGATCCGAATATCATCTACATATATTTGAACTATGATTATATGTGACTCTCTTTCTTAGTAAAAGTGTGTTGTCAACTAACCCCATGGTATAGTTGTGTTTGATTAAAATGACTTGAGTCTATCATACCAAGCTTTTGGAGCTTGTTTAAGACCGTAAATGGCTTTCTTTAACTTATACACATGTTTAGGTTTTCAAAATCGATGAAGCCGGAGGTTGAGCTACATATACTTCTTCATTAATAAAACCATTTAGAAAAGCACTTTTGACATCCATTTGAGAAAGCTTTATATCATTAGCACAAGCATAAGCAAGAAGTATTCTTATAGACTCTAATCTAGCCACGGGGGCATAGGTCTCATCAAAGACTATTCCTTCTTGTTGGTTATACCATTGGGCAACGAGTCTAGCCTTTTCTAGACACTACTCCGTTTGCATCTAACTTGTTTTTATAAACCCATTTGGTTCCTATTATGGTTTGATTACTAGGTGGAGGGACAAGTGTCCAAACATCATTAGAAACAAATTGATTTAATTCCTCTTGCATAGCCATTACCCAACTTTCATCTTTTATGGCTTATTGTGTATTCTTAGGTTCTATGGTTGAAACAAAACAAAATAGGCTACTTTGGTTTTGAACTAGAGATCTTAAGGTTCTTTCGTTTAACTTTCCTATGACCTTATCTACCGGGTGATCTTTGGACTCTTTAATGTTTATGAGTTCATTATTTTAAGATTCTTCTTCTTCTTCATTTATCTTTTTCTTTATTACAATAGCTTCACTTTCTACAATCTCGTCATCGACAAGAGGTGGAGAGGGTTTGGGTGGACTTTTATTAAATTTTACATTTAATGACTCTTCTACCTTCATTGTTTCTTTGTTTAATATGACGTAAGCTTTGCTATTAGGAGAGTAACCTAGAAAGATACATTCGGTTGATTTAGGATCAAATTTTGTAAGGTAATCTTTAGTGTTAAGAAGAAAACATTTTCTACCAAAGACTCTAAAGTGATCTAACGTAGGCTTTTTGCCTCGAAGTAACTCGTATGGAGTTTTACCTAAAATTGGTCTAATTAAGACTCGATTAAGTATGTACGTCGAAGTATCAACGGCATTGCACCATAACTTTTGAGTTATGGATTGCTCATTAGCATGGTGCGACTCATTTCTTGTAGGGTTCTATTCTTTCTTTCAACTACCCCATTCGATTGTGGAGTCGCGGGCCGAGAAGTTGTGAGTAATACCATTAGCGTCACAAAAGGCTCCAAATTGCACTTCATTATCGAATTCCTACCATGATCCGTTCTAATAGACACTATAGGACTTCCTAGTTGTCTTTGGATTTTCTTGTAATATTTCAAAATAATTAAACGTTTCCGTTTTGTTCTTTAAAATTTTGTCCATGTGTACCTAGGTAATCATCCACTATGACCAAAGTGTAGTAGTTGCCTCCATAACTTTGGATAGCGGATGGACCAAATAAATCCATGTGTAGTAATTCTAGACACTTAGTTGTAGACACCATGTTTTTAGCTTTGTGACTAGAATGAACTTGTTTTCCTACATTACAAGCATCAAAAAGTGATGTTCATATTTTAACTTAGGTAGATCATTACTAGATCTTTGGATGATAGCGATTGAAGAAGTCGCATATTGGCATGACCCGATCTTGATGCCATAAGGTCAAGTATCATCCATAGAGGTAAGACAAAGTTTGTCTTTAGGTTCATTGCCGATTTTAATAACATAGACTCCATGTTTCCTAATTCCTCTTCCTATGGTTATGCCATTTTTAATAACTTACTATCGGTTTGATTAAAAGTACATTGCACTTTTTATCACATATTATCTTATACTTAAGAGGTTAAAGTTTAGGTTTTCTCGTGACACACATCGTTAATGGTTAGAGATTTGTTAGAAATCGTACCTTTACCGATGATTTTACTTTGCTATTTCCAAACACCACATTTTCTCCATTGAAGGATTCATATGTGGAGAATAGATCTTTATTTCGGTCATGTGCCTCGTGCCGCTATCCTTGACCCATTCATCCGGATCTAGGTCGACCTTTAAGCACACCTAAGAAAACAATTAACTCAAAGTTTGGTCCCCATTTGTTCATGGGTCCATTAGTGTTAAACATTCCATTCATGTTAGACATGTATGGATAAGTGAATATGCATTCCATGGTGAAAAGTTTTGAAAGGGAAAACCATTTCGCATATTTGGGTTCCATCCCATTTGATGGTTACTTCTCGGGGTAAACATTATTAGGTCTCCTAGATGGATTAGGTTTCGAAAAAGATGGAGCTTTATTTCTTGCAAAAATAGGATTATATTTTGGAGGTGGTTGTCTAGTGGTAAAATGAGTTGGTTTCTTCTTATTAACGATATCAAAATCAGTTTGTGATGAAGAAGCTATGTTATTACCACTGTTTGCTTCAGCAGACCCACGATCCCTGACTGTACACTAGCCGGTTCCCTTTTTGTGGGATCCGTGGGATCCGCCACAACAGTGGCTTGTTTTTCTAGTGCCTTAACAAATTGTGTTTCTTTGTTTTCACTAGTTGGCGCATCAAGTTCTTGAATACCTAAACCTTTTGGTTGTTTCGGTTTAACACTATCTAATATCATATCTAAAGTATCCGTACTCATTTTAGAAATTTTAGAATCTAGTTGATCAACTAGTGTTTGAAGTTGAGCATAAGTTCACATTGACCACTTGCTATTTTACCCTTTTCTAGGCGTTTCAATTTTGCTTTTAATTCTATGACTTCCTTATCTAAGCGTTGGTTTTGATTTTTAAAAGCTTGTTTTGTTAATTAGTTTTAAGCTAATATTGCAAAGTTTGTCATATTCATTATGCAATGAGTCATCATCTAGTGATGAGCTACTATAGTATTCGTGGCATACCTCGTCATTTGCCATGAGACAAATTTCTTCGTCCTCCTCGTCCCTCATTCCCCACGTCTTTGCTCACGAATGCCTTTTGATCATCCCGTTTGGGACACTTACTAATAAAGTGGTTTGGGTCCCACATTTAAAGCAAGCACGATCATCCCTTGGCTTCTCGTCCTCTTTGCTTTTCGGAATCCTTTCTTGTCGTCATACGGTTGTTTGACGTATCTTCCCTTCCTTCTAAAGAACTTTTTAAAGTCCCTTACCGCCATAGCATACTCCTCGTCGTCACTATCCGAAGAGGAGTTCTCTTCATCGCTCGAGGCCTTTTTGGCTTTAAGTCAAGAGATTTGTGTTTCTCTTTCACCTTTGAGGCTTCAGAATCTTTAGCAAGGACAAGCTCGTAGACTTTAAGTTGCCTAGGAGTTCATCAAGGGTGAGGATTGTCAAATCTTTTGACTCTTCGATAGCCGTCACCTTAGATCTCCACTTGGATGGAAGTGCCCTTAGATATCTCCTAACATGGTTACGGCTAGAAAAGATTCATCAAGTGCACAGAAAGATGTAATAATTGTATTAAAATTTGCAAATGAATGATCTATAGTTTCCTCAATGATATTGAAAATTGTTCTTATTGTTGAACAAATAAATCAATTTTATTATTTTTAACTTGTTGATTACCTTGATGAGTTACAACTAAAAATTCCAAATTTCTTTAGAGGTTTTAAGCATAGAAATTCTTTGAATTCCTTTTGGGTAAAGCATTATATAAAACCATTTTAGCTTCACTATTTTTAGAAAGCTTTTCTTCATTTAATCATTTAGTTTATCATGAGGTATGTTAACTAAATTTCCTTTATCATCTTTTGAGGTAGCCTCAAAATCACCTTCAACAATAATGTACCAAAGATCAATATCTTTAGACTTCACATACGTTTGAATATATTTTCCAATATATAAAACCATTAGTTTCAAGTAGTGGTGGTCGTTGCATAGATTGCCCTTCCTTGTAATTTTCAGAACCCATAGTGATCAAAAAGTTTTTAAAATACGGTTTACTTTAAAACTTTTATAAACTTAGCTCTTGATGCCAATTGTGGAAAACTAGAAGGGGGGTTGAATAGTTTTGCCGATTTTAAGTTAGTTTCAAAAACTTTAGATTCGATATTATGTGAAATCGTATGGATGTAGAGAAAGTATAGATCTAATGATAAAGCAAGTAAATAAAGTAAAGCAAGGATAGAAATGACACAACCGATTTATAGTGGTTCGGCTACAAGGACACCTTCCTTGCCCTACTCCACTCCCCGAGTCACCTACTCGAGAGTTCAAGCACTATGTCAACAAATTCCATCAACTTGGCGGAGAAGCCTTAACAACGTTGCTTATACCTTTTTTCGGTACAAAGCTAAATACCGAGTCCGTAACACGGTGGACCAAACCAACACGACTATTACACAACAAATATGTGAAATATCAAATACAAGATCTTTGCTACAGAAATCTTGTGGAGGAACAAATCAATCAAGGACCCCTTACTTGGATGACTTGTAGAATGCTCGTGATCTCGCCTTAGAGAAGGACCTATATGAGAATCACTAAAGAAAGAAAGAAGAAGAACTCTCTAGATCAAGTGATCTTTTGTTAGAAGAGAATGAGATTATATGAGAGAATTAATAAGAAGAGGAGTGAGTTAGAATGAAGAAATGGCTCTCTATTTATAGGCAAAACTTGCCACTGTTCCCCAGATCCCACGGATCCCTCCCACAAGGGATCCGTCTAGTGTAAACCTAGGGATCCGTGGGACGCTCCTCTTTGCCCATGGGTTTTTTTGTTATGGGTCATTGGTCATGGGTTATGGGTTGGTCCATGGGTATTTCTTTAGATACAATGTATCTAATGAGTACAATGTATCTAGTCAAGTGGGTATGGGTCAATACCATGGGTTATGGATATGATCCATGGGTTGTGATTTTTACCCATCATAATAAACTATTACAACAAATGATTTATTACAACAATTTGTATTAAATGGCTATATGTAAATGCTTTACAAAAATAACATGTATCCTTAAAATTGTACTTAAGATAACATTATATTTGTTATCAACAAAACACAAAGAGATCGCAAAATATTAATAAACGTTTTTACAGTTTATTTGTATTAACAAGATTAACATCAGAGCCTCTGACGGCTTCTGCTCCGGAGCCTACTGCTCGGAACCTAGATCAGTAGCCACAACTCAACAACCTCTCCTACATCATGACACTCAACATTCTAACAAACATCCATAGATTAAAGTTTTTCAAAGTAAATGCTCTAGTCGACAATCTCATTTTTATTTTTTCTTTCCAAAAGCTAACAAAAGCTTTACATAAATGTATCATGTTTAAATTAAATCTGTATGTTTTGGCGTTGCAACAAGTTGTTTCAATGTTTTCCTCCAACAAAGCCGATGATGTACCATACTTGCTTCCGTGTTGTTATTGAAGTTGATGGCGAAAGTTGTTTAGTTAACAATGTGTTATGTGTTTGTTTTAGTAGGGCCTTTTCTACTAATGTGATAACATCGTGCTTTAATCCATAATATAGTTGATCTAAAAAGCTATTTAAGCTAAACTTTTCTGCAATTTTAAGAAAAAATTCAATAAAAATAACACCAATTTCGCTAGAGCAGTGTACGAGTAGTCATGATTTAGAAAGTCATACTCTTAACCAATACAAATTGATTTTTTCAAAAAAACCTCTGGAAAGAATGTTATAAGGAGGTACAAATCGAAAAGGGGTTCTTAGAGGTGTCGGTAAACCACATGAATTGTTTTGCAAAGTGTATAAATATATAAAATATACCGAGTTCTTTATGAAATGTATTTGATCTTAATTTTTTGAGTTAGTAGTTTTCACTAACCTTATTAAAATGCATGCAAAGACATTCACTTTTCAAACCACTAAATCTTCTAATACTCTATGTGTATCAAATAAACGTCCAGTTTGAAATTGCACAAAGTTTTACAAGTTATCACTAACTACTATTTTCATCAATTAAATTTCATCCTTATCCACTAAAATTTGTTTTAACTAATAAGAAGTGATTTGCACACTTTCAATTCTTATTGGGACATTCCAATGTACAAGCAGTTAAAAGCAAATTATACTTAAAGTACAATTGTCTTATGCACGCATTGAAGTGTGCCAATAAAAAGTGAGAGTGTGCAAATCATTTCCCTTAACTAATTAAAACAAAAAATGAACATTTAGTTTATGATAATCCAAAATAGAAAGTTATGGTGCGTTTGTTTCATTAACATGTTTTGGGTCTGAATCCGACTCTCATATCTTACTGTTAAGAGGTGGCGGCTATAAAGTCTGAATCTGAATAAAAATATGTTGTTTGTGTTTTGATTTTTGTCTGAATGGTTTTAATTGTCCATTTTCTAAGTATATATTAAACCATAGCAATACGATGAATAAGTTGATTGAATGTATCTTTGAAGATAAATATTTAAAAACAAATTTCAATCTTGAAATTCACAAACACGCGGTTTTGGTTCACCCTTGTCAACAAACAAGTTACGGTGATGATATTAAGTTTTACGATTCATATAACCATTTCAACCCATAAAACACTTTATAACACACAAAAATTTGGCCAAAACAAAATTAATACAAACTAGCCCACAATAAAATTTGTTTCAACCCAAAAATCTATTATGTGTTGGCCCAAACAATAAACCCACTTACTAACCCTAAACCTAGTGATTTATATAAGACACAACCCTAATTTTTCTCTTTCTGATGGTACGCCTCTATCACTTCCACACAACTATAACCATTTTTAACTTTCTTGATTTCTTTCAACTTAAAATTCAACAACTATACATATCTAACACAAACACAATATAATATAGAGTAAATTACATAGTTCGGCCCTGTGGCTTGGCCATAATAACATCACAAGTCCATCAACTTTTATTTTTCCATAATCAATCGTTATAATGAAGTTTTCTAACATCAATCATCCTTATCAATTACACCATTAGTACCTGTGGTTTGGTCTTAATAACATCGCAAGTCCCCGCTGTGGTGATAAGGATGAATGATGTAACAAAACTTCATTATAAGGACCGATCATGCAAAAATAATAGTAGAGGACTTGCGATATTATGGCCAAACCACAAGGACAACGATGTAATTACTCTATAATGTATGATGTTCTTTGATGTTGATATTAAAACACACAAACTGAAGATCGAATACCCCTTTTCTTAAACCCACGAATGAAAAAACAAAAACACTCGTATAGTGTTTTGATCTCAGCATAGATCTTTATGAGGTCTCGGGTAAGGTGTATATATCTCCTAAGATCTTTTCTTTACATGATAAAATAAAGTATACTTGGCTAGAGGCAATAAGAGATTAGCACCACATCTTACCCGATAAGATGTGTAACCTCTTTTGTGTCCGATTGGAAAAGAAAAACAATCAACCGCCTCTTCATCGCCTCTGGTGGCATATGTTTTGTAAAAACAAACACACCCTTAAATATTTTTGAGACGGAAGAAGTATCAATAGGGATGGAAGAGTCAAAAGTGCTCGGGTGCAAAACTTTCTTTAACTGTAGTATAATGGAAAAAAAAATTACAAAAAATACGATTTTCAGATAAAATGATTAAGTTATGTGAAATTAAGTTCACTTTTCACCTATTGACGGACTAACAAAATAATAAATAGGAACATAATGTATTAGGACTAGTTGCATTTTAGAAAATCCAGTGTTTTTTCACAAAAAATAATACTACAAAATGGAATTACGTTTTAGAAATTCATCCGATGCATCGGATGTTGCACTATATGCCAATTGGTGTATGATGAAAGTGCATTTCATAATTACAATAAAAATCAAAATAGACTCTTAGTATCAGGTCTGACTAAAAAGAAATCAAAATGCGCATGAAATTCATCATAAGTTTCAATACCTTTTACTATTTTTATAAATAGTTTCCTTCTCATACGATAGCGGCGCCTAAAATAATACTCCGGATATTTTGGAGTATCACCAAAATAGTTTTCCCACAAACGTTCTTCAGCAAGTTCATGTTCACATAATATGTGGTTGCGCGTTCTTGAAGTTTGACCTTGCGCTTGCAACGTTTGCTGATACTGATAAGCTTGCGTCATAAAGAAAATATCAGTTTCATCGTTGACGTCGGAAAAGCTAATGTATTCTTCATCGGAATTTATATTTGGTTTAAAGAATATGTGTTGTGATAGAAAAAATTAAGGTGGTAAGTAAGTAACTGTTTGTATAGTTTTAGTTTAAAAATGTGTATATTTATAGAATGGTTTTTTTTAAAGGCCGCTATTATTAAAACGGTAAAAAATATTCAAACAAATTGACTTTTGGCACTGCGTGAGTATACTGGCGTCGGAAATGGTGCAAGGCGATGGTGGTGTGGTCACGCCGAAATGGCGGCGCTATTTGGCTGCCACATGTGAATGGCGTCAATGGCGCAAGGCTCAAAGTGAACATACCCCTTCCTCTTAGAGTGTTGGGTGCAGGAGCCGGCATTATGCTCACGTGGCCCTGGGTTATGGGGCTTTATGATACCAGCTCCCGAAAAAATAAGTTACCACAACAACACACGTTGTAACGTGGCGTGTTATTATTATTTTATTTTATTTTATTTAAGCAATAATATTTTGCAAGGAAGAAGTAAAAAAATGGTGGAACTGTGTAGCCTAACGAAGAAGACGAAGATTTTTTTCCTTTTTCCTATAATTACATATTCAGCCCTTTTATTTTTGTTTTGTTTCTATAAATGACCTTGGTTAAATCTGTAAGTGTACTTGGACAAATTTTAAACTTTAACAAGTTTAGGTTTTTTTTCCTTAACTTTTAATTTTGTAACTTTTTTTTTTCTTTTTTTGAAAAGCTGATATATTATATACGGAACAAAGCCCAAAAAAAGAGCAAACAAGAAAACTAGTAACTATACAAAGCCAAGCAAGGCCAAAGGGCTACAACCAAAGAAAACTATACAACAAACTCAAACAAACAAATCAAAAGGCTTTGATATCCAAACATCCGAATTAGCAGACTTAGCAGAAAGGCGGGCAACAATCCAAGTCTTGGTTAATCTTTGGATGGCGGGAAAATGTCTTCCTCCTTACACTTTGAAATTGAATATGCGATTGCATTCACGATCCTATTCCTCCACTTCCATATTGCCCATAAAGAAATTTGAAAAACACCTTGAAGAACTTTTTCGAGTTTCGGATTACCAACCAAATCAATATTTCTACTAGCAATATCAAAAATAAAAAAAGATGGGAACACCATAGGAGATTCTAAGTTCCACTAGCTCTAAACTATCCTCCAAATGGGGAGGGCGAAAGAGCATCTAATAATACAATGATCCAAGTCTTCGACATCTCGCTCACCATAAGGACATGCCAATGACTCCAAAACAACACCGCGAAAAGAAATATTTGAACGGCTAGGTAATTTATTCAAAGAAGCCCTCCAAACGCAAATGTTTACCTTTCGAGGTATCCAAGAATTCTAGAAGTGGTGGTTGCCAACACTATGATTAGCAAGGTTTAGTTTTTGAATTCTATTAGATAAGATACAACATTTGAACATGCTTGATCCATCTAATGCCCACTTCCAAGTATCATTACCCTCAACCAAAGGACAAAGACTGCCAATAAAAGATGTGAGGGATGCATCTATTTTTTAACGAAACCTTATGAAGCATATTTGGCAACAACGTTAAGATCAATATGAAGAAGTTTAGCATTGGGGCATTCTTTATTTTTTTCCTTCTTTTTTTTGTATTTTTAAATTTTCGCATGTCTTTTAAATTTCCGTATGTTTTTTGATTAAGTATTTGTAATTTGTATTTTATTTAATGAATGAAATATTAGTTTGTTTAAATAAATGGAAAAGAAAAAATTTGGTGGGTCCCAAAAGATGGTGTTAATGTGGTGTTCTGATAAGGGTTGATTTTTGAGTGAGGTGGCGATGAGATGACGGTACTTTTTTGGTGTTATGACGCCTTAGAGCACAAGGTGTGGGCTTCTTCGTTGATCGCCATCGTGACATGGCACCGTCGCCGAGGCTCGCCACCATACCGACCAAATTCGCCGTGCCTCGCCACAAAGGAGCTAGTCACGCAGACGAAGAACCAAAATTCTGACAAAGTTACGGTTTGTGGGGCCCAAGCATGAATATCAAGCGGTAATATTATCGTTTCCTTCAAAAAAAAAAAAAAAAAACCTTATCCACTTTTACCCAACACTATAAATAACATACCATAACACTCTAACTCTTCACACCTTTATAAACAAAAAAAAAATCACTACTCTCTATATCTCAACATAAAAAAAATGTCTCAAAGTCCAAACGAGGGCGGGTATTTTACGAATCTTCTCACCTCAAACAACAATACAGGAGTTCTTCAAACCCGTCTACCCCATCGTCACAAAACTCTAACTCTTCCTCGTCATCGCTTCCTCCATATGGTACGAAATTGATACCCGAGGCAATTTACCAGAATCAACAATATACGTTTCAAGGATTCGTAAATTTCCACCTACAACGATTTCCGGCACCACATTTTTTAACCTACAAGCATCAAAACCACCATCACAATTTTAATCTCAACCACAACAACACTTTGAATTACAACCATCAGATTCACAATTCAAAGTTCCACAATCCTGTGAATCAGCCAAATCTCGAGGAAAAAAGTGGCCAAAAAATTAAAAAAAAGTCGTGAATTTGGACGCGGACGATGAAGATGACATGGAGGAACTGACGCGTGTGAATACTCATTGGACAAGGGAAGAAGAAAAGTTGCTAGCAAAAATTTGGGTAGAAGTTTCCCAAGACAAAGATATCGGAAATGACCGTTCGGATGAGTTCTTTTGAACCAGATTCTGGATATGTTCGACAGTCAGTCTAACCATGAAAATCGTACCAAAAATATGCTAACGGGTAAATGGACAAGGCTTAACGGTGATTGTCAAAAATTCAACGCTATTTACAAACATTTGCAGCGTAGAAGCGGGGAAAAAGGCAATGATCATCTTGAGAATGCAAAGACCAATTTGAACAACGCTTTGCTGGGAGAAGTTTCATATATGTTCATGTGTTGGAGGTTTTGAGAAAATACCCCAGATGGAACGCGGAGGACCCGATTGACATTTCATGTCTCGGGATATATTACGCTACGACAAGCGACCTCGTCCGACGACGCCAAAATGTCGAGCTTCAAAGGAAGCCAAGTTGACGGAGACGTCGAGCTCCAGGGGGAGTCAAACGAGTTCTTTTTCGGGACATTTATCAGACACTTACTCGTGCAAAGTTGAAGCTCAAACATTCGCGTACAAGGGGAGAGGCAGAAAGAACTGGGGTACCTGGAGATGGAAGAGTTGAAGTTTCTCATGCTTGATCCCGACTAGACCACACCGCCCAAAGCCACTATCATTCGCAGGAAACAATAAGAAATCATGAAGAAACATCAGCACGACGAATCAAATGATTTAGTTTCGTATTTAGTGTTGTATGTTTTTAATATGTGTAGTATGTTTTTTTATCGTGTCATTTTTTTCTTCGTAACGTTATTTTGAGTTTCGTATATTTTTAATATGTTGAATTGTATTTCTAATTTTAATGAATGAATTTAATGTTATTTGGGAAATTGAATAAAAAAATTAAAATAAAAAGTGGTGGGACCCAAATGAGTAAGTTGTGATAAAAAAAGTTGTAAAAAGAGGTTTGTTATGGTGATGTGGCATCCCGTGAGACCCAAATGAGTAATTTAACTTTCTCACCACACCAGAGCTCTTAAGCTCTTATTAGAGGCTTAGGCACGGTGGCTGTTGGCTCAAGCCATACCCGACGGCGCAACACCATGGCGCCACAAACCATACCCCACCTCAGCTGTTAGCCTCTCGCGACGCCACCACAAGCACACACATTTTTTATTTATTTATTTATTATTATTTTTTTTCAGGTCTGCTGGTTTGACAGATGAAGAAGACGAATGGTTTTAATTTATACCAAAAAAAAGTGTTGAACTTTCCACAAAGTATAAAAGATGGAGTGAATAGAGTCAATACACCAATACTGGTTGCTAGCTTGCTGTGATTACTTAAATAAAGTAGATTCCTTTTCTTTTTTCCTTTTTTTACTTTTCTTTTCTTTCAAATAAAATAATTAAAGCGCACAACAACACTTTTATTCTTTTATTTTCTTATACTTGATAAGTGTTTTTGGATAACGGTTTTTATTCGGTCTTCAAAACACGAGAGTTGTTATAAGTTCGGGTTGAAATTTTTGTGTTGTATCGTCGAGTAATTATGAAACCTTAATCACTAAATTGTATTTAGAGTTAATTACATAAATCGTCCTTAAGGTTTGCTGATTTTTACGGATCTTGTCCATGTGCTTTTTTTAAGCGGGTCATGTTCCTGTGGTTTTTGATTTTTACTGATTCTGTCCAGTTTTCGACCCAAGTCCAAACGATCGTTAAAAAGGACATAACTTAACATTGATGGACTAACGTGAGGGTTAACCTTATAATTTGGGGTTTCCCTCTTAAAATACAAACCACAGGGACGATTTATGTAATTTACTCTTAAATAAAATTAAAAAAAAACTTTTTTTTTTTAATTTTTTAATAGGAAATTTTTTAAATTTTATTATAATAAATAATTTTATAATTTTTTATAAAAAAATAAAAAATCGGGCTTATGTACTAAACGATTTTTTAAGTACGTTATTGGGCTTAAATTAAAAAAAAAAAAAATTCAAATAAAATTATTACAATAAAATTAAAATTAAATTTTTTTTGTTATTTTTTTTATAAAATTATTTTTCTAATAAAATTAAAAAAAGAATTGAAAAAGTCTTTTTATAGAAAAAAGAAATTTATTATAATACAATTAAAAGTTTTCGTATAATAAAATTAACTATTATTTTTTTTTAAGAGTAAATTACATAAATCGTCCTTGTGGTTTGTATTTTGAGAGAGAAAACCCAAATTATAAGGTTAACCCTCGCGTTAGTCCATCAATGTCAAGTTAGGTCCTTTTTAACGATCGTTTGAACTTGGGTCGAAAATTGGACAAGATCCATAAAAATCAAAAACCACAGGAACATGACCCGCTTAAAAAAAGCACAGTGACAATACTCTTAAAATCAGTAAACCACAAGAACGATTTTTGTAATTAACTCTTGTATATATAACGGTGTTTTTATTAATAAAATTTCATTTTAAATATATATATTGCTTTATTTAAAAAAAAAAAAAAAAAAAAAAAAACACGACATCATAAAAACTGATGTTATGATGTTATGTTAAGAGGGAAGTTTTGCTGCCATAGCCAAAATTAATACCATAAAAAAAAAGTGGTGAACACCACTTATTTTCACAACACCACCTCATGACACCAACTGTAACTAACGCTCTTCGAAACATGTTTTTAAAACTGCAATAGTCAACTAAAAACTGACAACTATTTTATTCCTTGAAAATACTAGTACTAGTTTAAAAAACTCAAACATGCAATTCACAAGCATCTTATTTCTAGAAAATACTAGTTTAAAAAAACTAACATGCAATTCACAAGTATCTTGTTAATTACAGAAAGGTTCTGACCAAAAATCAAATTCACATTCATTTAAATTCAAACGAAGGTGGCACGAGTGAATCACAATTCTTAAAACTTAGACTTTCTCAGTTAACTTCACCTCCTTTTTTTCCTATCAAACAAAAGCTATGGAGATACTTAGAGAGTTTGAAGAGAAGTGTGCAACTCCGGTAGCTAAGCTCCAGCAAGTTGCTGAGGATATGGTGACGGAGATGCAAAAAGGACTTGCTCCTGATAGTGATAGTACGCTCAAGATGTTGATCAGCCATGTCAGTAATCTTCCCACTGGGTATATATCTATAATCTATGTTTACTATTTATTGATTAAGACTATTCATTTCATGCTAAATTTTCAAGAGCTACAAGTTTTCAGTAGTAAACACCTAATGGTTCTTTTTAACACGAGTTTCGTCACATGTTGCGCAACTGTTCTTTTTAACAGGAGTACTACACCAGAATCTGATTATTGCTATTTGAATAGTTAGAATCAACTAGTAAACAGCAAAAAGGGAAAATGAGAAAAATAGCCAGTTTTACAAACATATTTCACCAAATACTCATATTTTATCAAAAAAGCCGTTATACCCATAAAACTGGCACGATTTGCGAGAATTTGTGGATTTTTAGAAAGCTCACAAGGAATTGACCTTGCTAAGTCAAACCTTGCGAATTTTCTATAAAAATCGCAAGGTTTAACCTTGCAAAGTCAAACCTTGCTAGTTTTATTAAAACTAGCAAGGTTGACTTAGCAAGGTCAACCTTGCGAATTTTTTAAAAAATCACAAACCTTGCTAGTTTTCTTAACAAGATTACAATCTGAGGCATAAATTATGACGAATTCTTCTCTTGTATATATTACACGGTTGTACACATTGAACCCAAATAGCTCACCTTTGACATTTTGGGGGTCAATTTAGTTTTTCCGAATTGGATGTTATATGTTACAATAAACTTTATAAAAACTTAAAAAGTATACAACTCGATGACAAAAGCTACAGTTTTTTTTTTTTTTTTTTTTTTTTTTTTTTTTTTTTTTTTAAGTCAAACTTGCTAGTTTTATTTCTCGGATAACAACCCTTTATCCAAAAAAAAAAAAAAATTAGCTAGTTTTCAGAAAGCTAGCAAGGTTTGACTTCGCAAGGTCAAACCTGATTTTTTTTAAATATTCGCAAGGTTTGACTTCGATAGGTCAAATCTTGAAAGTTTTCTAAAAATCCATAAATTCTCGAAAATCTTGCTAGTTTTGTAGGTATAACGGGTTTTATTTTTTATTTTTTATTTTTTTTATTTTTTTAACTTGGGTATTTGGTGAAATATGTTTGTAAAATTGGTTATTTTTGTCATTTTCTCAAAAAAATCTGATTAATGACTCCATTTTTTTTCCTAGGGACGAAGCCGGAATCTTTTATGCTCTTGACCTTGGTGGTACGAATTTCCGTGTTCTTCGTGTAAAGTTGGGTGGAGGTGGCATAGTGAGGACTGAATTTAAAGAAGCCTCCATTCCTCAAAGTTGCATGACCGGGACATGTAAAGTGAGTATTGTTGGTCACTTTTGCTTTAATCAACCCAATCTTAAGATAATTTTTGTAACATTTTCACGTTTTAGGAATTATTCGATTTTATTGCTGGAAAACTTGCCGAGTTTGTCGCCACCGAGAGTGAAGATATGCGAATTCCACCTGGCACTCAACGGGAACTCGGGTTTACCTTTTCGTTTCCTGTCAAGCAAACATCAATTGACAGAGGAACTCTTGAAATGTGGACTAAAGGCTTCAATATCGAAGATGCTGCGAGTCTTGTATAACTATGTTTTTTTTTTTTTTTTTTTTTTTTTGGGTAACTATTTCTGCCTTTTGGGCATTCATATATTTGTCTCAACAGGATCTATAAATGTTTAATGCTAAACAGCTTAATAAGGACATGGTGGTTGAGTTGACGAAGGCAATGGAAGAGGCTGGCCTCGACATGCATGTTGCTGCCTTGGTAATTTGTTTTTTTCGCTTATTAGTTCTTTACTTCTATATATGTAACAGACTTTAAGTATAAATCCTTTTTTTGTAATATCGTGATAAAAATTGCAGGTTAATGATACAGTTGGAACTTTAGCCGGAGGCAAATACATTAATCCGGATGTAATTGCAGCTGTGATATTAGGTACTGGAACTAATGCAGCATATATTGAGCGTGTAGATGCAATCCCGAAATGGGAAGGCTCACCTCCAGAATCCGGAGAGATGGTTAGTGACTCACACATACGATACACTAATCTTTATAAAAAGTGTAACATTGTTAGCAAATGGTGTTTTTGACCAATTACCTTATCTGTCAATTTCGCCGCATATTAGCTAGTTTCTTCCTTTATTTATTTATGTTTTAAATCTTTTTATGTGCAACGATTGCTTATGAGTCAAGGTTATAAATATGGAATGGGGCAGCTTCCGATCACCTCATCTTCCTTTGACGGAGTATGATGAAAGTCTTGACGCCAGCAGCAAAAACCCCGGTAAACAGGTACATATATATTTTAGATTTGCTCTTTTTTTTTTTTCATGGTCCAGTTCTTGGATTGTATGAACAGCAAGGTGCAGGACGATTTTATTAAATTTCATTCTGCAGCGAGCCTAAAAATATTTAAGCTATAAAAGGCCAGAAAAAGGTTCAAATGAAAATTTTAATTTTTATGTATAGAATAGTATTTTATAAAATTATTAATATTGTCAATTTTCTTATACAGATATTTGAGAAGATGATTTCCGGAATGTATTTAGGTGAAATTGTGAGACTTGTCTTACAAAAGATGGCTCAAGCACACGCTTTTTGGCGATATTGTACCACCCAAACTCAAAGAATCCTCTGTATTAACGTACAAAACTAACTATTGGCAATAAGGTTTTCACATAAGTTACGTTTGTGTTTTTTCTTTTATCAAAATTCTTATATTCGATATAATTGCAGGACTCCTGACATGTCTGCAATGCATCATGACTCAACTGGCGACCTCAAAGAGGTTGCAACCATTTTGAAAGACAAACTCGAGGTACTGTAACTACTTATTTTAGAGAGGCCCGTTTAAGAAATTTTGTCACAATACTAATGTTTTTTATGGTCCAATTGTAGATATCCGATACTTCTTTAGATATGAGAAAAGTAATTGTGGATTTATGTGAAATCGTTGCAACACGTGGGGCGCGTCTCTCAGCCGCTGGAATCCTAGGAATCCTGAAAAAACTAGGGAGAGACAATGGAAACCAAAAATCCGTAATAGCAATGGACGGGGGGTTGTTTGAACATTACGAAAAGTTCAGAAACGCAATGCAAAATGCCATGGAGGAATTGTTAGGTGCAGAAGCTTCTAAGAACATCATAATCGAGCAGTCTATTGATGGTTCAGGTCTCGGTGCTGCTCTTCTTGCAGCCTCAAATCATCGTCTCGAGAGCAAAATGAGTCTGGGTAGACTTGTATTGTTTTTGTATAATTGCAGATGTTTTAATTGAGTCATTTAATTGAAAATATATTGAACTATACTTGTCTTATAATTGTATCGTCGAACAATTATCATTCTTACTGTATGAATAGACTTTGTAATTTGTTCTTATTGTATTTACTTGAAACTTCTTGGAAAACATGTTACCTATATAAACTTACAGAATGTGAACAACTGAAAATTTATGCATAAGATTTCTCCTCTATGATCATTCAAGTATGTGTACGAGTGACAAGCGCTTGTTGAAACACACTTGTTGATGTCTCTCAGGAAACAAAAACAGTTCGTTGTCTAATATGAGGTGTCGCGCCTTAATAGCATATGGTTTGGTCTGTACAGAATCAAGATGATTAAAACCTGAAATTACAAAGGGAACATTTGATATTCAGCTTGGAATGTAAGTCTGGACGAAATATATAAGGTAGCGTGTGCTTTATGCATTGTTTGGATCTCAGTTTTGTGTTCTGCACTCTGCAGATGAAAAAAAATAAAACGGGTCATGGAGTTTGACTTGGTTCATGTCATGTTGATAGTCACTCTTTCTAGAAAACTGGGTATAAGTAAGCTGTGTCTCAAAGCAATCGGCGTTAGAGATGGTGGCTAGTGAGTTCATTGCTATTTTTATGCAGTTAGGCCACTTTTTTATTAGTAGCAAACACATACAGCTAAGAGCATCCGCAATGGGATGGTTTTCAAATGACTTTTCACTATTTGAAAAAGTCATTAGTATGGTTTTAACCATTAGAACAAAGACTTTATAAATGACTTTTTCAAGAAGACTTGTAAAAAACAAGTGTTTGACAAAAAATTCAACAAGCTATTGCCATTAAATGGGTTTCGCATTAATTGTGAAACAAAAAAATTGATTGAGAAGCTTATGTATTAAATGCATCAAGTCTTTAAAGACTTGATGCATTGTGGATGCTCTAATATGGCAATGCAAAAGCTTATGAACTTATGACTCTTTGCGCCGGTCAACTTTATCTTCTTTATGTATATGTGTAATATTGTTTGCGTATTTGACATAACACATGAGCGCCACATAGATATTTGTAATGAGATGGTATGCCATGTCACTGTCACGTTGAATTTGAAACAAAAAAATCTTATTTCTTTTATGACATGTCATGCCATGTCTCATGATTCAAGCCAAAACATCATTTTTGAAACCTATTATTGTATTTTAGTTTTTAATTTTTCAAACCAACTAATTTTTTATTTATTAAAATAAAAATAAAAATAAAATAATTTAACATTCTTAGGACAAAAAATATAACAAGAAAATAACCAGACACTATATTTTACATTTATCAAGATTTATTATAAAATAAAACCAATATATAAAAAAATGAACTTTACATAAAAGTATCATGTTTAAATTAAAAAAAGGACACACGAGCATTGACGGACAAAAAAAAAAGTCGTGAATTTGGACGCGAACGATGATGATGACATGGAGGACTGACGCATGTAAATACTCGTTGGACAAAGGAAGAAGAAAAGTTGCTAGCGAAAATTTGGGTAGAAGTTTCCCAAGACAAAGATATCATAAATGGCCGTTCCGATGAGTTCTTTTGAAACCAGATTCTGGATATGTTCAACAGTCAGTCTAACCGTGACAATCGTACCAAAAATATGCTAACGGGTAAATGGACAAGGCTTAATGGTGATTGTCAAAAATTCAACGCTATTTACAAACATTTGCAGCGTAGAAGCGGGGAAAATGACAATGATCATCTCGAGAATGCAAAGACCAATTTTGAACAACGCTTTGCTGGTAGAAATTTCATATATGTTCATGTGTGGGAGGTTTTGAGAAAATACCCCAAATGAAACGCGAAGGACCCGATTGACATTTCATGTCTCGAGGATATATTTGGGCCTGACAAACGACCTCGTCCCGACGACGCCAAAAAACGTCGAGCTTCAAAGGAAGCCACGTTGACGGAGACGTCAAGCTCTGGGGGGAGTCAAACGAGTTCTTTTTCGGGACATTTATCAGACTCTTACTCGTGCAAAGTCGAAGCTCAAACACTCGCGTACGAGGCAAGGAGGCAGAAAGAACTGAGGTACCTGGAGATGGAAGAGTTGAAGTTTCTCATGCTTGATCCCGACCAGACAACACCGCCCAAAGCCGCTATCATTCGCATGAAACAATAAGAAATCATGAAAAACATCAGCACGACGAATCAAATGCTTAAGTTTCGTAGTATTATTAATTTATTATTATTATGTGTTGTATGTTTTTAATATGTGTTGTATGTTTTTTTTTCGTGTCGTTTTTTTTTCACATTGTTATTTGAGTTTCGTATATTTTTAATTTTAATGAATGAATTTTATGTTATTTGGGAAATTGAATAAAAAAATAAAATAAGAAGTGGTGGGACTCAAATGAGTAAGTTGTGGTTAATTGTGATAAAGGAGGTTGTAGAAAGAGGTTTGGTATGGTGATGTGGCATCCCGTGAGACCCAAATGAGTAATTTAACTTTCTCACTACACGAGAGCTCTTAAGCTCTTATGTACGGTGGTTGTTGGCTCAAGCCATACCCGACGGCCCAACTCCATGGCGCCACAAACCATACCTCACCTCGGCTGTTAGCCTCTCGCGCCACCACCACCACCAGCACATGCAGTTTTTTATTTTATTTTATTTCATTTTATGTGTCTTGTGTTTATTTGTGTGTTGTTTGTTGTGTTTATGTGATGTATTTTTTATCTTTGTGTTTTGCAGGTCTGATGGTTTGACAGATGAAGAAGACGACTGGTTTTAATTTACAAAATAAAAAAAAGTGTTGAACTTTCCACAAAGTATAAAAGATGGAGTGAATAGAATCAATACACCAATACTTGTTGCTAGCTTGCTGTGATTACTTAAATAAAGTAGATTCCTTTTCTTTTTTCTTTTTTTTTTACTTTTCTTTTCTTTCAAATAAAATAACTAAAGCGCACAAGAACACTTTTATTCTTTTATTTTCTTATACTTGATAAGTGTTTTTGGATTACGGTTTTTATTCGGTCTTCAAAACACGAGAATTGTTATAAGTTCGGGTTGAAATTTTCGTGTTGTATCGTCGAGTAATTATGAAACCTTAATCACTAAATTGTATTTAGAGTTAATTACATAAATCGTCTTTGTGGTTTGCTGATTTTTACGGATCTTGTCCCTGTGCTTCTTTTAAGCGGGGTCATGTTCCTGTGGTTTTTGATTTTTATGGATCCTGTCCAATTTTCGACCCAAGTCCAAACGATCGTTAAAAAGGACATAACTTAACATTGATGGACTAACGTGAGGGTTAACCTTATAATTTGGGTTTTCCCTCTTAAAATACAAACCACAAGGACGATTTATGTAATTTACTTTTAAAAAAAAGAAAAGAAAAACTTTTTTTTTTTAATTTTTTAATAGGAAATTTTTTAAATTTTATTATAATAAATAATTTTATAATTTTTTTAAAAAAAATAAAATTGGGCTTATGTACTAAACGATTTTTTAAGTGCGTTTTGGGCTTGAATTAAAAAAAGTTTTTCAAATAAAATTATTACAATAAAATTAAAATTAAAATTTTCTTGTTATTTTTTTTATAAAATTATTTTTCTAATAAAATTAAAAAAAAATTGAAAAGTTTTTTATAGAAAAAGAAATTTATAATAATACAATTAAAAATTTTCGTATAATAAAATTAAAAAATGTTTTTTTTTTTTTTTAATTATTATTATTATTATTTTTTTAAGAGTAAATTACATAAATCGTCCTTGTGGTTTGTGTTTTGAGAGAGAAAACCCAAATTACAAGGTTAACCCTCACGTTAGCCCATCAATGTCAAGTTAGGTCTTTTTTAACGATCGTTTGGACTTGGGTCGAAAATTGGACAAGATCCATAAAAATCAAAAACCACAGGAACATGACCCGCTTAAAAAAAACACAGTGACAATACCCTTAAAATCAGCAAACCACAAGAACGATTTTTGTAATTAACTCTTGTATTTATATAACGTGTTTTTTTATTAATAAAATTTAATTTTAGTTATATATATTTTTTTATTTAAAAATGAAAAAACACGTCATCAAAAAACTGATGTTATGCTAGGGAGGAAGGTTTTGATGGCATAACTAAAATTGATGCCATAAAAAAAATGTTGTGATGACACCACTTATTTTCACGACACCACCTCATGGTACCAAGTGTAACTAACGCTCTTAAAAACATGTTTTTAAAACTGCAATAGTCAACTAAAAACTGGCAACTATTTTATTCGTAGAAAATACTAGTACTACTAGTTTATAAAACTCAAACATACAATTCACAAGTAGTTTATTTCTAGAAAATACTAGTTTGAAAAACTCAAACATGCAATTCACAAGTATCTTGTTAATTACAGAAAGGTTCTGACCAAATCAAATTCACATTCATTTAAATTCAAACGAAGGTTGTGCAAGCGGATCACAACTCTTAAAACTTGGACTTTCTCAGTTGACTTCACCTCCTTTTTTCCTATCAAACAAAAGCTATGGAGATACTTAGAGAGTTTGAAGAGAAGTGTGCAACTCCGGCAGCTAAGCTCCAGCAAGTTGCTAACGATATGGTGATGGAGATGCAAAAAGGACTTGCTCCTGATAGTCATAGTACGCTCAAGATGTTGATCAGCCATGTCAGTAATCTTCCCACCGGGTATATATCTATAGTCTATGTTTACTATTTATTGATTAGGACTGTCCATTTCATGTAAATTTTCAAGAGCTACAAGTTTTCAGTAGTAAACACCTAATGGTTCTTTTTAACACGAGTTTCGTCACATGTTGCGCAACTGTTCTTTTTAACAGGAGTACTAAACCGGAATCTGATTATTGCTATTTGAATAGTTAGAATCAACTAGTAAACAACAAAAAGGGAAAATGAGAAAAATAGCCAGTTTTACAAACATATTTCACCAAATACTCATATTTTATCAAAAAAGCCGTTATACCCATAAAACTGGCAAGATTTGCGAGAATTTGCGCATTTTTAGAAAACTCGCAAGGATTTGACCTTGCTAAGTCAAACCTTGCGAATTTTCTAAAAATATCGCAAAGTTTGACCTTGCAAAGTCAAACCTTGCTAATTTTCTGAAAACTAGCAAGGTTGACTTAACAAGGTCAACCTTGCGAATTTAAAAAAAAAAATCACATACCTTGCTAGTTTTCTTTACAAGATTACAATCTGAGGCATAAATTAAAACGAATTCTTCTCTTGGATATACTACATAGTTGTACACATTGAACCCAAATAGCTCACCTTTGACTTTTTGGGGGTCAATTTAGTTTTTCTTAATTGAAAGTTATACTGTATGTTACAATAAACTTTATAAAAACTTAAAAAGTATACAACTCGTAGACAAAAAGCTAAAAGTATGACTTATACAATTTAGCTCACCTTTTTCAAAAAACTAGCAAGGTTTGCGATTTTTTTTAAGAAAAATTCACAAGGTTTGATCTTGCTAGTTTTCAGAAAACTAGCAAGGTTTAACTTCGCAAAGTCAAACCTGATTTTTTTTTTAAATATTCGCATGGTTTGACTTTGGTAGGTCAAATATTGCGAGTTTTCTAAAAATCCATAAATTCTCGCAAATCTTGCTAGTTCTGTGGGTATAACGGATTTTTTTTTTTTTTTTTTTTTTTTTTTTAAACTTAGGCATTTGGTGAAATATGTTTTGTAAAATTGGTTATTTTTGTTATTTTCTCAAAAAAAATCTGATTAATGACTCCATTTTTTCTTCCTAGGGACGAGGCCGGAATCTTTTATGCTCTTGACCTTGGTGGTACGAATTTCCGTGTTCTTCGTGTAAAGTTGGGTGGAGGTGGCGAAGTGAGGACTGAATTTAAAGAAGTATCCATTCCTCAAAGTTGCATGACCGGGACATGTAAAGTGAGTATTGTTGGTCACTTTTTGCTTGAATCAACCCAATCTTAAGATAATTTTTGTAACATTTTCACGTTTTAGGAATTATTTGATTTTATTGCTGGAAAACTTGCCGAGTTTGTCGCCACCGAGAGTGAAGATATGCGAATTCCACCTGGCACTCAACGGGAACTCGGGTTTACCTTTTCGTTTCCTGTCAAGCAAACATCAATTGACAGAGGAACTCTTGAAATGTGGACTAAAGGCTTCAATATCGAAGATGCTGTGAGTCTTGTATAACTATGTTTTTTTTTTTTTTTTACTATTTCGCCCTTTTGGGCATTCATATATCTGTCTCAACCGGATCTATAAATGTTTAATGCTAAACAGCTTAATAAGGACATGGTGGTTGAGTTGACGAAGGCAATGGAAGAGGCTGGCCTCGACATGCGTGTTGCTGCCTTGGTAATTTGTTTTTTTCGCTTATTAGTTCTTTACTTCTATATATGTAACAGACTTTAAGTATAAATCCTTTTTTCGTAATATCGTGATAAAAATTGCAGGTAAATGATACAGTTGGAACTTTAGCCGGAGGCAAATACAGTAATCCGGATGTAATTGCAGCTGTGATATTAGGTACTGGAACTAATGCAGCATATATTGAGCTAGTAGATGCAATCCCCAAATGGGATGGCCCACTTCCAGAAACCGGAGAGATGGTTAGTGACTCACACATACGATACACTAATCTTTATAAAAAGTGTAACATTGTTAGCAAATGGTGTTTTTGACCAATTACCTTATCTGTCAATTTTGCCGTATATTAGCTAGTTTCTTCCTTTATTTATTTATGTTTTAAACCTTTTTATGTGAAACGATTGCTTATGAGTCAAGGTTATAAATATGGAATGGGGCAGCTTCCAATCACCTCATCTTCCTTTGACGGAGTATGATGAAAATCTTGACGCCAGCAGCAAAAACCCCGGTAAACAGGTACATATATATTTTAGATTTGCTCTTTTTTTTTTTTCATGGTCCAGTTCTTGGATTGTATGAACAGCAAGGTGCAGGACGATTTTATTAAATTTTATTCTGCAGCGAGCCTAAAAATATTTAAGCTATAAAGGCCAGAAAAAGGTTCAAATGAAAATTTTAATTTTTATGTACAGAAAGTATTTTATAAAATTATTAATATTGTCAATTTTCTTATACAGATATTTGAGAAGATGATTTCCGGAATGTATTTGGGTGAAATTGTGAGACTTGTCTTACAAAAGATGGCTCAAGAAGCACGCTTCTTTGGCGATATTGTACCACCCAAACTCGAAGAATCCTCTGTATTAACGTACAAAACTAACTATTGGCAATAAGGTTTTCACATAAGTTACGTTTGTGTTTTTTCTTTTATCAAAATTCTTATATTCGATATAAATGCAGAACTCCTGACATGTCTGCAATGCATCATGACTCAACTGGTGACCTCAAAGAGGTTGCAACCATTTTGAAAGACAAACTCGAGGTACTGTAACTACTTATTTTAGAAAGGCCCGTTTAAGAAATTTTGTCACAATACTAATGTTTTTTATGGTCCAATTGTAGATATCCGACACTTCTTTAGATATGAGAAAAGTAATTGTGGATTTATGTGAAATCGTTGCAACACGTGGGGCGCGTCTCTCAGCTGCTGGAATCCTAGGAATCCTGAAAAAACTAGGGCGAGACAATGGAAACCAAAAAACCGTAATAGCAATGGACGGGGGGTTGTTCGAACATTATGGAAAATTCAGAAACGCAATGCAAAATGCTATGGAGGAATTGTTGGGTGAAGAAGCTTCTAAGAACATCCTAATCGAGCAGTCTAATGATGGTTCAGGTCTCGGTGCTGCTCTTCTAGCAGCCTCTAATCCCCGTATCACACAACAAAATGAGTCTGGGTAGACTTGTTTTGTTTTTGTATAATTAAAGAGGTCTTTTCGAGTCAATTGATTGAAAATGTATTGAACTGTACTCATATTATTATTGTATATATGTGTCAAACAGTATCGTTCTCATTGTATGAATAGTCTTGTAATCTGTTCTCATCGTATGTACCTCCGTGTTTTTTTTTCCTTCTGGAAAAACATGTTTCTTATATAGAACTTAATAAAATGCATAAGATTTCTCCTATATAGGCGATCATTCAAGTATGTGTACGAGTGACAAGCGCTAGTTGAAACACACTTGTTGCTAACTCTTAGGAAACACAAACACTTCATCGTCTAATATGAGGTGTCGTGACTTAATAGCATATGGTTTGGCCTGTACAGAATATGATGATTTAAACCTGAAATTACAAATGGACAAACTAAATCGGCTACTTGCATTATTTGTTCCTCTTTATGTTTTTTGTGGTCAACTAGCTATAGTGTTTCTTTCGTCATTTCATGCGCCTGAGCGATGCTAGATGACAGTGTCCGTAAAAAGGAAATGACAATACCCATGGTGTTTAAATGGCAACTCTACTAATGTGATAACATCGTGCTCTAATCCATAATAGTTAATCTAAAAAGCTATTTAAGCTAACCGAAACAAATTGGTTTTTCAGAAAAAAAAGAGGTTCTCCGAGGTGCCGGTGAACCACACAATCTTTTGTTCAAGAGTGTATAATTTATTTTTTTTTGACAATTTTTAAAACCTTTTTTGTTTATTATTTTCACGAATATTTGTCTTTTTACTTTAAACTTACCTTTTAATATATTCTGTATATTAAAACAAAGGATGTGTTATTGTTTGCACTTGTATATGATATGATAGGGTTTATCTTTATTAAATGAGCATCTTTCTCAAATATATCGATATAGACGCGTCTACTTTTTTATTACCGGATGATACGTGTACTTTTATTTTCGTGTTAATATGGTCACAAAATCGTGGCTTGCCAAGTCACAAAATCCATAATAAAACTCATAAAAATTCCATGTCACAAAATACGTGGCTTGCCAGTTATCAATTCCATGTCTTAAACACGACACAAGCGATTTCATTTAGAGCATGGGGTGTGGTGGTGAACTCAACCTCTTCATTTGGGCCCATTGCGTACATCACTCCACATCACTCCAACACACTCACTTAAAAATACCGCCCAATCACAATTAACTCAAACCCCCATTTGAGCCCCACCGCCTCATTTTTTTCTTTCCCATATTTTCCAAACACAATAAAATTCATTTAAAATAAAAATACAACTACAATACGGAAAATTAAAAAAAAACATACGATAAATAAAAAAAACATACGAAAAATAAAAACCATACGAAACTTAAAAAATACAACATTAATTCGTCTTGTAGTTTTGCTATCAATGCGTCTTGTTTCTTCTTGAGGATCGATCTTTTTGGCTCCGGCAAATTTTCAATATCATGCATGAGAAACTCCAATTCTCGGCACTCTTGGAATGACTTTTCTTTCGCTATCCTCGCCTCGTACACTTCTTTGGCTCCGTCGACTTCGTTTATACTCTTGAGCTAAAGCTTCCGATAGCATCCGATTGACTCCCCGGTGCTCGTTGGCGACTCCAGCGATTTAGATTTTTTGCGGTCGAGGCTTGCTGTGAGACGAGCTCTTGGATCGGGGCGAATAATTCGTGATATTATCTTCATTGATCCTCCGGCGTCCCATTTGGGATATTCTCTCAAACCTTCCATCTGGGAACTATAGTAAATCTGTTTCCCGTGAAGAGACTTGAAAGCAAGTCTTGCATTCTCAATGTGATCAACATCATTTTCCCGGATCTACACCGCAAATGCTTGTAAAACCATTAAACTTTTGGCAATCACCGTTTATCCGAGTCCATTTTCCGTGCACATATTTTTATACGATAAGGCTCTGGACTACGAGCCTTGAAGTCCTCCCAAATCTGAGTCCAAAACGCATCGTTTAGTCGGTCATTACCGATAGCGGCGTTTTGGGAAACCTGGACCCAACACTCGAATAAAAAATTTTCTTCCTCGCTTGTCCAACGAATTGTGGTTCGACTCTCTTCTTCCTCCTCCTCCTCCTCCTCGTCGTCCGCGTCCAAGTTCACCACGACCTTCTTTTTTTTTTCTTTGTCGCTTTGGCCGGTTTTTTTTCCTTGACGACGTTCTTCACGTGTTTCGGTTGGTGGTGGTTGAGGTACTTTGAATTTTGATTCAAAGTAATGTTCTTGTGAAGCGTAGAATTGCGTTGGTGGTGGTTGTGACGGATAGAATTGCGGTTGTGATGGTTGTGATGGATAGAATTGCGGTGGTGATGGTCGTGATGGATAAATTGCGGTGGTGATTGTCTTGGATATTGAAAAGGTTGAAATCCAACTTGCGAAGAAGTGTTTGAGCTTTGAGACAATGGGGTGGGCGGGTTTGACGAAGGCGAGTTGAGGAGATTCATAAATGACATCTCGTTTGGATCTTGGGACATTTTGGTTGTGGATTGAGATGGTGAAGATAATATATTTTGAATGAGAAGTGTGAATTTTGTGTAAAATATGGGTATTATTTATAGAGTGGGTGGGGTAATATTTGGGTTTGAAAAGAAAAAAAAATGACCGTTTGAATTAAAGCGGTAAGATTCAAACGTTAAACTTGAAATTGGGTCTATCCTCTAGTGTGTCGTTGTAGTGGCGAGAACCAAAGTGGCGAAGGAGATGGTGTCGTGGCGGTGGGCGGCGAGTTTCGGCGAGTGTGCCCGCGTTGGAGTGGCGAGGCTTGCTCGTTGTGATACCTCACGCCTTAGTCTCTCTCTTCTTTACCAAATCCTCCAACAACCATTCTCATTATTCATTCAAACATTTCTTCATGTCAACAAGACATAAAATTCTTTTTAAACCATGAATAAGCTATTAAGCACTCTTCATAAGTGTTTGGATAAGCAATGTATTGTGATAATACTACTCCTCCGTCCCAAATTATATGTCCACTTTCATATTTCACAAAGTTTAAGAAAAGTGGGACCCGTACAATATTAACCAATAAAATTAATTCTCACCCACTTACAAGCATTTTGATTGTTTGAAATTGAAAGTGGACATTAATTTTGGGACATAAAAATAAGCAAAGTGGACTAATATTTTGAGACGGAGGAGTATAAGCTTATAAGCACCTTAAATAAGTTTAGCCAAACACCCCTCACTTTGGTAAAACGACTTGGTATTTGCTTAACTCAAAGAGGAACAAGAAGATAAGCAGTTTAATAAGAAATTGCAACCACAGTCTCCCTTATATTGCAATGATGGTCTTAAACTGTTAATTAATTGGAAAATTTTTATCAGGAGGCGAAACACATTCAAACAAAAACCATATCGGTACATTTGACCTCAGCTTATCCCTCATTGGTCCATCAAATGAAAAACATCGAAACAGATAGAATGAACAAGGATGATTATCGAGAGTATAAAACATCCATCAACCAAAACCAACTTCTACAACAAATCCCATTATATCCTACCACATCTCCTTCTATCCCATCTCAAATGACTCGAAACTGAAAAAATATATATCCAATAGATCTCAGATTCGATCCACGTTATTTGTAATCTATCTAAGATTTTTTTGTGTGGAACTTGTATCATCATTGACCAAATTCTTCATGATAATATTCGAAATATAAAGAATGACCAAAACCAATCGGTTTCAATCAATCATTTGGTTCGATTGAATACAAAAAATAAAAAAGAAACACAACACATTCAACCTTACCCGAGACAATATTCTAATGATCTTGAAGTCTTTTTCATTGATTTCTTGATTCGGATTAAGCAGCAAATGAAGACAAGGGTTGGATTAGGATGTATTTTGTGTTTCTATGATTCGATTATACGAGAGTCTTATCAAGATGTGTTTGATTGATGATGAAGATGAGATTTGAGATGAAGAGGTGAGAGTTTAGGAGAAAGAGGCGTAAAAAGTTTTCTTCCTTTATGTGCGGGGTCAAATGAATGGAACGTTTAGAGCACCCGGTGTCGATTCGTCGTCCACTCTCGTCGTCCACGCTGGAAGCTCACCGCGCCTCGTTTTGACACCGTGGTGTCTCGCCGTCGTTCGTTGTTGCCAAGCTCATCGTGGTGACGACGACCAAATGTTCTGACAAAAGTGGGACCTAATTGATATATAAGCGGTTTCATATTTTCTTCTTTTTCCTTTTTGATTTTCAAGTGTGTGTATATGCAGGAAGTGAAGAAGAAGAAGAAATGTGATATATATATATATATATATATATATATATATATATATATATATATATATATATATATATATATATATATATATTTTTTTTTTTTCTCGGTCAAATTTGGGCCAAGAAGTGGGTTACTTTACTTACTTATTGTTAGACTTTTTAAAATTTGGGCCAATGGAGTTATGTTTTAATTTTTTTGAACTTTGTTTTATAAAAAATGTTATTTGTATTATTTGAATGAAATAAATATTAATATGTTATGTATCGTATTTTTAATTTGAATGAAATGAATTTATTTAGTTTATTTGGAAATGAAAATTGAATAAAAAAAATAAAGTGGTAGTGGTGGGTCCCAAATGAAGAGGTTGAGGTTTGTTATGAGTGAGGAGGGGGTTTGTTGTGGTTAGTTGTGGAAAAATGGAATGCTGATGTGGCGCTGAGGTGGCACGACGACGAGCCTTAGGCTCGTTTTGACACCTAGTGCTCTTAGGGTTATTTTATGGCCACGTCATCCAAACCCAAGCTTAATAATAGTGACTGGGCAAGCCACGTAAGATTTTGACTTGACAAATGAACTTTGTGACCATATTAACACGAAAATAAAAGTACACGTACCATCCGGGTAATAAAAAAAGTAGACGTACCATATGGGTACATTTGATAAAATAGGTGTCTATTTAATAGCCTAAACCCGATATGATACAAGCCTTCCGTGGCCTTTAGTAATAACTTTTTTTATTGGGCCGTAGAAACATATATATTTTACACAAAGGCTAGGGTTCACCAATTATCAATAGTGCAAGATAGTCGCATACCACAATTGGACGCCATAGATTTTCGTTTGTGTTATCATAAGTACTCAAGTTACTTGCTATTCTTTCTGGTAAGTAATTTATTAATCGCCATACGATTTTTTATACATGTAACTTGGCTCATGAAAACAAATCGTTATTAGGAATCTAATACAGTTTTCGAACATATATATTTCCTTAGGTGATGAAGAGTAACGACCGAGACGAACAGTCTACACGTGAAGACGGAATGGTGAGTGATAGAAAAACCATTCTAAAATCGACAAGACTTACTAAAAAGGTATTGTACGCTTGCAACTTCACTAGTAATTTTAGAAAAAGATTATATCAAAATTTGTTACGAGTAATAAATTATATATTTTACTAGGTTTGCACTTTTTATGTGAAGACTTGATTGTTGATATCTTTGCAAGGTTACCGCTCAATTGCATCATCCAATTGAGATGTCTCTCCAAATCATGGTATTCTCGCATTGCTAGCCCTGATTTCATACGTATGTACACGCTTGTTCGAACTTTGAATACTCCTGAAAAAGTCCTTATCCAACACGTGACGTATAACAAAAATAAATGTGATATAGTAGAAGACGTATATACATTACATTCTAAAGACAGATTGCCTTTGCGTCCAAGAGGTGGGTACATGGATGTAACACCAGTCCAATTCCCTTTAGGGTGTATGAACATTATCGGATCATGTAATGGAATTGTGTGTCTTTTCAAAAGGAGAGCTGGTTTTATTCTCTGGAACTTTTCGGTTAGGCGTCAAGTACAAATACCTGATCCTCCTTTTATGAGAGCGGTACAAGAAGATCATAAATTAAATGTATCCCTAGGGTTCGGTTTCGATTCAATCACTCATGATTACAAGATTGTTGGTGTATTAGCCTGTAAAAATGCAAATACTTCATTTATTTACTCCTTGAAGACAAACTCTTGGAGTGAAATTGATTTCCCTAATAGTACAAGAGGATTTTATTGGGATCAAAGAGCATGCTATTTAGATGGAGCATTGCATTGGGTAGAAACTAGGTATTTAGATGAAACAAAAAACTTACGCGAATATTTTATATTGACAATTAGTTTGAGTAGTCATGTTTTTGGCACAATTTCGTTGCCAGAACCAAGTCGGAAAGCAAGGGATGTATATCATGATCGGACAACAACAGAAATAAGAACCGTTGATGGTTGTCTAGCATTGATATCTAGGGATACTTGTACTCCAATTAGTGATATAAGGGTTTGGGTGATGAAAGAGTATGGTAATGTTTCATCTTGGTCCATTGTTGATAAATTTGATATGATCAAACAATTAAAAGGAGTTGGAACTAGGAAACTGCTCACCAGTGGCGGTTTATTGTTGAATTTAAGAGGAACATACTATGAAAATGATGATGATAGTGATGACGACGACGATGATGATGATTACGACGATTATGATGATGATGACGGTGACGATGACGATGATGATGATGATGAGTGGTATAAAGTTTATTTTCCTAAAACACGTTTGTGTTCGGAAATTATGCCATTTAAAGAAACTTGTTGTAAGGTTGAGATGGCAATGTATGTCGAAAGCCTTGAATTGTTAGACAAAGGTACTGCTTGCGGGGAACCCATCTTTTGGGAGTAAAAGAAACAAGAAACTATATCTTGGGGAAGAAAGAGAGGTAATAAAAGAAAACTTTGCTCATGATTAGTGGGAAAATGTTTAAGAACTTGAGTATACGTGATTGTGGAACTTTTTTTTAACTCTTTCTATTGTTGCTTACAAGTGAGTATATCTAATTTAAGTATGTAGATGTTTAATGTTACGCCTTATATAAGATTTGGGAGGCTATGGCATAAGTTGGTTAATCGAGTTACTCCTATATTATTCCATAATAAGCAACCAACATGTATAAATAATGAGAGGTTATTTTCGCACTCCATAATTTGCACACTCAAAAGTATTGTGCCTTGGCGTTGTGGCGTTGATACTATTAGATCACTTTTACTCATGTTCACACTTACATGGATATAAACGTCAGGCAGGAGGCTCAAGCCATTTAGAGGCCTAAAGCGATATTAAAAATAGGGCTTCTCAATTCGATATGTGTTTGTTCATTTGTTTGAGTTTAAGTATCACGGAACGATCCATATACGATAAATGTTTCTTCATTGGTTCAAATTTAATCAAATAAACTGTTTAAAAAGAATGCTTAACTGAATGGATATTTGTGTCCGTATTTGTTTGTTAAGAAAACAAGCTTGTTCGTGTTCTATGTTCAGTCATAATACATTAATCGAACAAGCATAAACAAACAAGCATAAAATATACATAATGAACGTAACATGCATAAACGAGGAAGTTACCAAACGTTCACCAACATAAAATGAACGAATGAATCGTGTTCATTCATCCAACAAAACAAACATACAATGTTATCCATATGTCTTTGTTTATTAACATAATTGGACTTCCAAAAGTATATAAATATTTTTGAAAGATTTAATTCTTTTACGGTCTTATTTAGATGCCATTAGAAGTTGGAGCACTAAATAAATTTGTATCCATATCTTTCTTAAGCTCTAGTAGTGAGTTTAGTCTCCTTTAGTCGCAGGAGCCTAAAAGATACAGTAATGATTAAATAAATGAGGCTCACAGTCCTTTGTTATATTAGCAAATTTAGTAATCAAAAGCCTTAAAATGTCAAGGTTTTAAAGATACCAGCTATATGTATATGAGAATTGATACCTCACCACATTTTTGATTAATGCACTACAACTTATGCATTGCAGTTTATCAGTATAATACTATAATGTACAAATTATAATGCATTAATTAAAAAATGTGGTGTGAGTATCACCCCCTTATGTATATACGGGCATTTATAAATTGGGGCCTAAAAAATTTCGGGAGTGTGCAATGTTAGAATAAGATCCTTTAACTAATGTGGCCTTGACCATTTACACCTTTAACTATTGTGACATAATCTACCATAACTAACAAATGGCAGTTATTTGATGGAAGTAACTACCATAACAATAAAATCTAGGGATTGTGATTTTCTTGTATCTTGTCAATAACAATATTCTCTCTATAAAATACCATAACTTGAGAGAAATCCTCCATCGGATTATTGACATCACTACCGGAATCGACGAACCCTAACGCAATGGCTTCATCATCTAATCATAATCCTAAGTCGGTTCTATCATCAAGTAAGTTTACTTTCATGTTATTGTTATGATTACATGAGATTGATTCATTATATGTTTAATTACTCTAACATGTGGTATCAAGAGCAATATAAATTTCATGTGTCATATTTAAACGCTTGACTGATAATGATCTTATCAAAAAAATTAATTTAATATGTGATGAAAATTATAGACAGTGCCTCTTATTCGTAACGAAACCGATTTCGAATTATACAGTAGAAATTTAATTTAATCTGTGGTGAAAATTTATATGATGCCATAATGTTATTATACGTCTTGGGTTATGCAAGCCACAGATTCCTTCTGTAGATGGAATTAATTAATGATTAAAATAGTGTTATCATTAACATAAAGATTTGTTGATAGACACTAATTACGAGTGAAGTATAAATACTTTGTCATTGCCTATGAACAAGAGTAGGGATCTAGGAGTCTTATGATTTCTCACAATATATTTTGTCAAAGTCCGAGTATATGAAGATAAATTATACGTGAAAATCCAATCTCAGTACTTATGAACTATATTCATGTTCTGAATACTTCGTTTATTTTCATTACTTTGGATTTTGATGAGTATGCATATGATTCGTATGTATATGTACTCCATATTGACGATCATTGGTTAACATAATTATGTATTTGTTGACTCCTATAATTAAACGGCAACTTAATACTTAATATGAATAATCATTCCAACGAATGGTTGTTCCGATTAGTATATGAGTTTAATGATGCCACATTATAAAATTATTCTAGTTACCAGTCAATGAACCCAACGGCTATTTGTATGATAACTTGAACAATAAAATATATATTAGCATAATTAACATATATGTTACGTTTCTGCCCAACGGTGATATGTGATATATGTGCATAATTAGACTAGTTAAAAATGATTAATAGTTTCAATTGTTAACTAAACCAACGTGAGGTTAATAATTGGGCACAACATCTTTATACCTATTATTTTGGTGTTCATGATAGGTTTATGTTTTTTATTGATATGCTTTACATATATATCCCATTAATTCCTTTAGTTTTATCTAAGCATACTTTTAATTTTCAATCTATGTCAGCATCTACCCTAACTTCCAATACGGGTTATTTGTCCGGAATTGAACCCTTAACTGGTACTAACTTCTCAACATGGAGAGATCAAGTGAAACTTACTCTCGGAGTAATGGACCTCGATCATGCGCTTCGTACCGATCCTCCGGCTGCACTTACTGCTGATAGTACAGCAGATCAAAAACGTGCGTATGAACAATGGGAGTGATCTAACCGTATGTCTCTCATGATCATTAAGAACTGCATATTCGTTGCTATTCGAGGAGCCATTCCTGAATCGGGGAATGCAAAGGAGTACTTAAGCTCCGTAGAGGAACAATTTAAAGGGACTTCAAAAGCCCATGCAAGCACTTTGATCCTCAAAATGTTGACTACCAAGTATGACGGGGTTAGTGGTGTACGTGAGCACATAATGATGATGAGCGATATGGCAAACAAACTAAAAGGCATGGATATGGAAATCAGTGAAGGTTTCTTAGTTCATTTCATTATGACATATCTCCCTATGCAATTTGGTCCTTTCAAGATCAATTACAATACGCAAAAGGAGAAATGGAAAATGAGCGAACTGATTGCCATGTGTGTGCAAGAGGAAGAACGCCTCAAAGTTGAAAAGCCTGATGTCGCTCATGTTGCTACCATTAACACCAATAAAAGAAAGGGCTCGTGGAAGGGCAAAGGTTCAAGTGGAGATAATTCTACTCCAAATAAAGTCCAGAAAACGGGTGCAAGTACTAGCTCATTCCAAGACGGTTTTGCCATAAGAAAGGGCATACTCAAAAGGATTGTCCAAAATTCAAGGAATGGTTAGCAAAGAAAGGTATATTTGAATCTTTTATGATTAATGAATCTTTAATATTAATGTCCCTATTAATTCATGGTGGATTGACTACGGATCCATGGTACACATTGCTAATTCTTTCTGAGGATTCCGTACAATCCGGAGATTGGAAAGAAACCAATGAGCGGTTAAAGTCGGGAATGGAGTTGATTTGAGCGTAGAAGTCTGTTGGGACCCTTTCATTAATTTTGGAGAGTGACTTTTGTTTAAATCTTTATGGCACTCTTTATGTACCGAGCATGACTCGAAACTTAATATCTGTATCTAAACTAATTATTGATGATTTTATATTTACGTTGGATACAATAAAGTATATATTAGTTTAAATTCCCTTGTTGTTGGAAATGGTTGTCTAGAGGGAAACCTCTTCTAGTTATGTTTAGATAATCAATTTTCGGAATCTCTAATTTATTTAACGTTAATGACAATGTGAATCAAAATAAGAGAAAACAAGATCAGGAAACCTCATCAATGTTATGGCACCAACGTTTAGGCCATACTTCACGAGACAGAATGACTAGACTTGTGAAAGATGAAGTTCTACCGCATCTTGATTTCTCGATTTTGAAAAAATGTAGAATGCATAAAGGAAAATGACCAAAGGAAATAGAGGTGCCACACGGCACAGTTATTAGAACTAATCCATACCGACATATGTGGACCTTTTCCTTCGGGCATTGGTGGTCGTAAATCATTCATTACCTTCATTGGCGATTACTCACGTTACATGTACCTTTTCTTAATTAATGAAAATCCGAATCACTTGAAATGTTTAAAACTTTTAAAGCGGAAGTTGAAAATCAACTTGACCGAAAAGTAAAGTGGTGAGATCGGATAGGGAGGTGAATATTATGGCGAGACATCACGATGTTGGTCAAGCTCTGGATTTTTCTTTGACTTTTGCAAAGATCATGGGATTATTAACCAATATACCATGCCGGGTACCCTTAGAAAAATGGTGTAACCGAGAGCGTAATCGCACCCTTATGGACATGGTTCGGAGTATGTTGGCAAATTCAAAACTTCCAATTTCTTTGGATGAGGCATTGAAAACGGTCGTCACATCCTTATGAGTTCCTCAAAACTGTTCCAAAATACCATATAAAATTTGGACAGGAAGAAAACCCACTACGATATTTACTGGTTTGGGGATGTCGGCGAAGCTAAGTTATACAATCCTCAATCACGAAAACCGGACTTGAAAACCATTAGTTGCTTTTTCATTGGGTACCCGAGCGATCAAAGGGTTCTCGATTTTATTGCCGTCTCATAGTACCATAATTGTTGAGACACGCCACGCAGAGTTTCTTGAAAATGCTAACAACTTGATGGGAGCGGTTCATTTAGAAGAATTGAAGTTCAAGAGGCTTGAGATGAGACACCAATAATTCATGTGCCCATCCCGATTAACACGCCACTTGAAATCTCGAATGATCACTTAATTGCTCAAGATCATCCAAATAATGTCGAGGAAAATGAACTTAACCCCGAAATTAATGTTGAACCACAAGAAACTCAACAACCATTGCGTAGGTCACAACGACATAGGCAGCCCACAAACTTTGACGATTATTATACCTATTTGAATGAGGCTGATTTTGACTTAGGGAAATGCAATGACACTGAATCATATGAGGATGCTATTACTTGTGACCAGTCAGCTCATTGGAGGGAAGCAATGATAGATGAGCTGAACTCAATGAGCAAAAACAACGTTTGGGAACTTGCTGGATTACCAAAGGGTGCAAAGTAGGTCTTCAAGACCAAACTTGACCCAAATGGAAATGTTGAGCGATCTAAGCTCGTTTGGTTGCAAAAGGGTATACTCAAAAGAGGTGTTGATTATAGAGAAACCTTTTCTCCAAGATTGAGAAAATACTCCCTAAGGATCGTAATGGCCCTTGTAGCTTATTTTGACTTGGAGTTACATCAAATGGACGTAAAAATGGCATTTCTTAATGGAGATTTACATGAAGATGTGTTCATGGCCCAACGGCAAGGTTTTAAATCTAAAGGCCAAGAACATTTAGTTTGTAAACTCAAGAAATCTATTTATGGGCTTAAGCAAGCATCCCGTCAATGGTATTTAAAATTTGATGAAGTGATGAAGAAACACAACTTCATTAAGAATCTAGTAGATCAGTGAGTATACCTCAAAATGAGTGGGAGCAAATTTATTATACTTATGCTTTATGTTGATGATATCCTTTTAGCAAGTAATAATATTGATTTGTTGCATGAGTCAAAACGCTTTATTTCTAGAAACTTTGACATGAAAGATCTTGGTGAGGCTTCGTATGTTATTGGAATTGAAATTCACTGAGATCGAGCCAATGGGACATTAGGATTTTCCCAAAAGGCATATATTGAACGTGTACTCAATAGGTTCAATATGCAACATTGCTCCCCCACGGTCGCTCCCGTAATTAAGGGTGATGTTTTTGGGTCTCATCAATGTCCGAAAACTGAGGTTGAACATGAGGAAATGAAGCGAATTCCTTATGCTTCCGTAGTAGGAAGCTTAACGCATGCTCAAGTTTGTACTTGACGAGATATCGCTTTTATATGTGGCATGTTAGGCAGGTTTCAATCTAATCCTGACCTACATCACTTTGGAAAGTCGCTAAGAACGTATTGAGATATCTACAAGGAGCGAAGGGTACAAATTAACTTACACTAGATCCGACAATCTTGAAGTTATTGGATACTCGGATTCGGACTTTGCGAAATGCAAAGACTCTAGTAGGTCAACTTTGGGATATATTTTCATGCTATCGGTGGGCCTATTTCTTGGAAGAGTAAAAAACAAGTGCTAACGACGACCTCAACAATGATGGCTGAGTATGTTTCAGTTTATAATGTGACATGCCATGCAATGCTGTTGAGAAATTTGATCACTGGACTCAAATTGTCAACTCCATCTCAAGGCCATTAAAAATCTACTGCGATAATAGCGCAGCCGTGAGCTTCTCGAACAGTAATAGTTCAACTGGAGTTGGTTTATACCTTGATACAAAGTATTTATTTTTGTGCGTGAAAGAGTGGAGGAACAACGTATATGTATCGAGCACATTAGAACTCATGAAATGCTTGCGGATCCGCTAACTAAAGGTCTACCACCCAAAGTATTTCAAGGCCATGTTGCTAAAATGGGTTTTCTTCAAGACCTTATATAATGTTGTAGTTAGTGCACTATTTCATGATAATGTTTGATTTATAAACAAGCGCTTTAAGACAATATCCTTTACTATAATGTCTAGTTTGTCTATATTTACGGCACTTATGTTTTATTATAGATAAACTTATTTGTACCACATTATTCTCTTGTCATTTTGGCTTAATGAAATCATGTATTCCAAATTAGTACCATTAATATAATCGATGGGGTCCCGTGTCAAACGCGACACGTTAGGGTCAGTATCCTTTGCTTTGGTGCTATTATGGAATTATGATGATTCATAAACTTGTAAATGGCCAATATATTTTTGGTTTATGTATATATGAATAAATTGTCTTACGGCCAAGTGGGAGAATGTTAGAATAAGATCCTTTAATTAATGTGGCCTTGACCATTTACACCCTTAGCTATGCCTTTGTGACATAATCTACCCTAACTAACAAATGGCAGTTACTTGATGGAAGTAACTACCATAACAATAAAATCTCAGGGATTGTGGTTTTCCTGTATCTTGTCAATAACAATATTCTCTCTATAAAACACCATAACTTGAGAGAAATCCCTCCATCGGATTGTTGACATCACTATCGGAATCGACGAATCCTAACGCAATGGCTTCATCATCTATCATAATCCTAAGTCGGTTCTATCATCAAGTAAGTTTACTTTCATGTTATTGTTATGATTACATGAGATTGATCCATTATATGTTTAATTACTCTAACATGCAAATCATCTCCCATAAATAATTAGTTGGATGCGCTACTTGTTAATTTTATCGTATCAATGATCCCATTTACGTGTGACCACTTGAATTTTCACTTTGGTGTCAAGTAAAATAAAAAAATCACACTTGTGTACGCGATGATTGAACAACATTAGGTATCGGAGTTCAAGTCATGAACTTTTTTTAGTTGCACGTCATGTTACGTCTGTTTTCTCATTTTACATCTCTTTTCACTCACACACCATGTCTCATGGCTTAAGCCAAAACACATTTTTTGAAACCTATCATTTTATTATATTTTCCATTTATTCAAATCACTAATTTTTATTTATTAAAAATAAAAAAATCAAATAATTTAGTATTTTTAAGACCGAAAATAACCAAGGACTAAATTTTACATTTACTAGAACTTATTATAAAACAAAACCAATATATAAAGACTAAACCTGATAATATATAACTTCTATGACTAAACACTAAATTATTAATTAGAAAAAAAAGAAAAAAAAATGTTCACACCTCTACACCCTGAGTGTGCTATCCACACAAACTCCACACATACACATTTTAAACCAAACACACATATCAAACACAAACACAAATATAACACAAACACAGAAAAAAAAGGATACACGAACTTTGGCAGACGCCAAAGAATTAGCTCAAGCCATAACGCTTGTCAACTCCCAGCACCATAGCTTCACCATGACGCCTCTCCTACGTCATGACACTCGACACTCTAACAAACATCCATAGATTATTATTTTTTATTTTACTTTTTTTAAGTAAATGCTCCGGTCCACAATCAAATTTTGGTTTTTTCTTTCCCAAAAGCTAACAAAAGCTTTACATAAATGTATCATGTTTAAATTAAATCTGTAAGGTTTGGCGTTGCAAACTTGTTTAAATGTTTTCCCCAATAAAATCGATGTACCATACTTGCTTCCGTGTTGTTATTGAAGTTGTTGGCTCAAGTTGTTTAGTTAACAATCTGTTATGTGTTTGTTTAGTAAGGCCTTTTCTACTAATGTGATAACATCGTGCTCTAATCCATAATATAGTTGATCTAAAAAACTATTTAAGCAAACCTTTTATGTAATTTTAAGAAAATATTCAACAACAATAATACCAATTTCGCTACAGCATACGAGTAGTCATGATTTAGACGTTCATACTTTTAACCGATACAAATTGATTTTTTCAAACAAAAAAAAAAACCCTTTGGAAAGAATGTTATAAAGAGGTACAAATTGAGAAGGGGTTCTCTGAGGTGCCAGTAAACCACATGATTTGTTTTGCAGTGTATAAATATATAAAATAAACCGATATTTTTTATGAAATGTATTTGATCTTAATTTTTTGAGTTACTAGTTTTCTTTCACTTTAATAAAATGCATATGGGACATTCACTTTTTAACCCGCCAAATCTTGTAATACTATGTGTGTATCAAATAAATGTCCATTTTGAAATTGCACAAAGTTTTACAAATTATTACTAACTACATTTTTCATCGATCAAATTTCATCCATATTGACTAAAATGTGTTTAAACTAATTGAAACAAAAAATGAACATTTATTTTAAAACAATCCAAAATAGAAAGTTAAACATTTATTTTAAGACGGAAGAGTTAAAAGTGACCGAGTGCAAAGATTTCTTTAATTGCAAGTAAAATGGGAAAAAAAAGAAAAGATTTTTTAGATAAAATAATTGAGTTACGAAACTAATAAGTTTACTTTTCACTTATTGATTACTAACTAAACAATAACTAGAAACACAACATGTGCATTACGGAACTTTTTCATTTGCACACAGAAATTCAAATCGAAATGACATTTATACCCCTACCTATTTTTACTCACTTTTCCATTGTCATCTTCTTTGTAAACTACTCCGTATAAAGCTCCTTTTCTCTATCTTTAAACTATTAACCTACCTCAGAATTGAACGTTAACTCTGTTTATCACCTAAAACATTCATAAGTAATAAATTATGGCTTTTAATTCGTGTGTAAAGACCACTTGAGTATTCAAGTTAATGAATCTGGTGGTGCCTCACTTCCACCCTTCGATCTTTTGACTTTTTTGATGATGTAGATCCAGCGTGACGCTCAAAAGCCGACGTCTGTCGGGTCAGTGGATGGCAAAGTTTCGGAAACTTTGAGAATGTTTTATGATAAAATAAAATCTACGATGTGAAACATTTGACAGAGTTTTGTCGTAACGGAATGTTTGAAGGATTAATATAAGAAGTACCTCGACAGTCGGTTGTATGACTCTTGACAGAAAATACGGAGAACTTGGTTTTCCTTGTGATTTAAGAAACAAATTGATGATATACATGTTAAGTGAAACTCAGATTCTAGGTTATTGATAATGGTTACTGGATTTCCCATAGTTTCATGAGTCATGACTTTTTTTATACAATTTGCCGTAAAACTATTCTTCTATATATGCGAGTGCAATCGGGGTGAGAGTGTAGAATTTTACTATTTTAGAGATAGTATCAAAGTTTGAGATATTATCAGTGAGGGAGTAAGAGAAAGCATTTAGCACGTACAAAAAATAAAGAAGTGGTCAAAAGAGAAAATTAAAAGGAGGTGTAAGGGCATAAGTGTCATTACGCATTAAAATTCTGTGTAGGAAGTAAAAACTTCCGTGTAAATATCAACTCCCTTTTAAAAATTTAGTGTTTTTCACGAAATTCAATACTATTCCCTCCTGTCTCATATTTATTGTTCACATTTTCTTTTTGAGTTGTCTCAAATTAATTGTTCACTTTCAAAAATAGATATGAAATATAGACCAGGTTTAGTATATTAACCTCATTTGAGGTTTATTACAAGCTTTAATGAAATTTTAAATTAATTAGTTAAAGGTAAAACTGTATTTTGTTCAAAAGTAAGATAAAAAAAACTTTAATAATGATGTTTTGTTAAAATGTGTGTTTTTTTATCTGTGAACAATTATTTTGAAACGAAAGAAGCACAAAATAAGATTCATCAGGGTCTCGGGACACCGCAATAAGAAAAAAAGAAAAAAAAAAAAACAACAAAAACAAAGAAAATTATAGAATAAAAGAGTAAAGAGGACAAAGATAATGACATATTATCATCGGATAAAACCAAACAATGAGAACCAACAAGCCAGTCATCCGTTTATTATTATCATCATTACACACAAACCAAACCCTCACCACCACCACCATACACCGCCGCCACGTCATGACATCCACCACCGCAGTCAGCCCATCAACCACCACCATAGGCTGGATCGGCACCGGAGTAATGGGCCAATCCATGTGCTCCCATCTCCTCAAAGCAGGTTACAAGCTCACCATCTTCACAAGAACCCAATCCAAAGCCCAAAACCTTCTCAACTCAGGAGCCCATTGGGCCTCATCCCCGGCCCAAGTAGCTTCACAGTCCGACATAGTTTTCACCATAGTAGGATACCCATCTGACGTTCGCCACGTCATCCTTGATAAAGTCAACGGGGTGTTGACTGGGTTGAAAGTCAACGGGGTGGTGGTTGACATGACGACTTCAGAGCCTTCTTTGGCTGTTGAGATAGCGCGCGTGGCGAGTGAGAGAGGTGTTCACGCGCTCGACGCGCCGGTGTCTGGTGGGGACAGGGAGCGCGTGAGGGCACGCTCTCGATATTCTGTGGGGGTGATGAGGGGGTGGTTAAGGAGTTGAGTCCTGTGTTGACTTTGTTAGGGAAGGTTAACTATATGGGTGGGCCCGGGAAGGGCAGTTTTGTAAATTGGCTAATCAGGTGACTATAGCTTCAACTATGGTTGGGTTAATAGAAGGGTTAGTTTATGCTAGTAAAAGTGGGTTAAATTTGAATGACTACTTGAATGCTATATCTAGTGGTGCAGCTGGGTCTAAGTCATTGGAATTGTATGGACAAAGGATATTGAAAAGGGATTTCGAGGCCGGTTTTTATGTGAATCATTTTGTTAAGGATTTAGGGATTTGTTTGAAGGAGTGCGAGAAAATGGGCATTGGGTTGCCGGGTTTAGCTCTTGCGCAACAGCTTTATGTTTCGCTTAAGGCGCATGGTGAAGGTGATTTGGGTACTCAAGCTCTTGTTTTGGCTCTTGAGAGGATGAATAATACGAGCCTTGAGTCGTCGCGCCAGTGAGTTGGTTAAAGTGTACGTGTTTTAGAATAAATAATGTGTTTTACGTTGCCTGCAATCTTACATGTACATTAGTTTAAACATTATAAAGTTGTTTGCCTATGTCTATGACCTTAAATGATACTATGTTGTTATGATGATTTTATTGATCAAAGTAGCAGAATATGTAGTTTAATGGTATTACTTGACCTTTGGTTTGGTTGCTCTAGTCGGAATGTTAGATAATGTCAGAAAATATGTGAAGTTAGAGGTCTTGAATGTGTATGATTTTGTTTCAAATTAGAGTTTAGAAGACCTTGTGACAATTAGTCCTTCGATATTTAGAAGCACTATTTGGCATTCTATTGCTGTATGGCAGATTGTAAGATCACTTTGTATATGTTTTATGCGTCTCGTCGTGGTTTCTTGGCAGAAGGTCACTGCAGAAAGCACACTATAGAGCATGCTTATGTTGCTATAACTAATTCAAAGCAGTATGGATTTTGGCTGCACTGTGAATAATATTCTATTTTTGGTTTTCATTCTAGATCAGTTTGATCAGGTTGCAGCCCTAGGCAGTACTTTGACCGGCACAAAGAGTCATAAGTTCATAAGCTTTTGCATTGCCATATTTTCAGTATGTGTTTGCTACTAATAAAAAAGTGGGCTAACTGCATAAAAAATAGCAATGAACTATATCGATTTACCATTCTGACAACGAACTTTTAAGCAGACCTGAACATGACTAAACATACAACAAAGACTATACTAGGAAGACATCCTAGTGCAAGCTAAATAATATTACGGACTGTACTACACACCTATATATATATTACACACCTATATATGTATATCTCATAGCCAAATACTCCATTAGGAATACCACTTATTAGGGGCGAGTTAGCCCCATCTTTCATGGATCACTAGCGATACCTTCCTTTCCAGCATACTTGTGACACATTGCGACTTAAAAAATCACCAACCAGGAAATTGCTGGCAGACCGATCTTGCAAACCATCTCTAACACAGGTTGCTTTGAGACACAGCTTACTTATATCCAATTTTCTCGAAAGTTTGGCTATCGACATGACATGGACCAAGTCAAACCCCATGACCCATTTTACTATTTTTGTATCTGCAGAGTGCAGACCGCAAAACTGAGATCCAAACGATGCATAAAGGACACACTACCTTCTTATATATTTTGTCCAGACTTACATTCCAAGCTGAATATCAAATGCCCCCTTTGTAGTTTCAGGTTTCAAATCATCATGATTCTGTACAGGCCAAACCATATGCTATTAAGTCACGACACCTCATATTAGACAATGAACTGTTTGATATCCTAAGAGACATCAACAAGTGTGTTTTAACAAGCGCCTGTCACTCGTACACATACTTGAATGATCACCTATAAAGGAGAAATTTTATTCATAAATTTTCCAGATGTGCATTCTGTAAGTTTATATAGGTATCATGTTTTCCAGAAGAGAACAAATTACAAAGTTTATTCATACAGTAAGAATGATTATAGTTGGACACATAAAATTATAATACGAGTATAGCTCAATACATTTTCAATCAAATGACTCGATCAAAAACCTCTGCAATTATACAAAAAACAATACAAGTCTACCCAGACTCATTTTATTCTGCAATGCGGGGGATTAGAGGCTGGAAGAAGAGCAGCACCGAGACCTGAACCATCATTAGACTGCTCGATTATGATGTTCTTAGAAGCTTCTTCACCTAACAAATTCCTCCATCATTAGACATTTGAGAATGAAATCTTTCATCACCCAGCATACAAAAAATAACAAGATCCATACCAGTTTTAAACAAGACATTTATAACGATGAACCAGAAAATAATCACGAACTGACTTTTTCTTTGCTTCTTTCCTTTTCCCACGAGATGGTGTTACCGCAAGGAGTCCCTTTGTCTAATAATTCAAGGCTTTCGACATACATTTCCATATCAACTATCCTACTAGTTCCTTTATAATTCAAAAGTTCAGAGAGCACCCTTGTCTCTGGATAATAAATTGTATAATTACTATATTTTGATATGCCAAACAATAAACCACCATTATTGGCGCTTTTATAACTCGACTCGATTAAATCGTGTCATATCCAATTCATGAACCAAGGACCAAGATGCAACGTTATCATACTCTCTCATTACCCAAACCCATGTAGTAAAATTTTCCCTAGAAATCAAACCTAGACAACCATTCACGATTGTTAGTTCTCTTGCTCTAGATCTCCGGCTTGGTTCTGGTAACGAAATTGTCCCAAAAACATGACTACTCAAATTAAATGTCAATATCATGATGCGTTCACGTATGTTTGATGTTTCAGTCGCCACCCAATGCAATGCTCCATTAAACAAAATTGCTCTTGGAAACACATAATAAATTGGTCTGGTAGGAGAATCGATTTCACTCCAAGAATTTGTCTTCAAGGAGTAAATAAACGAAGTGTGTACTGCTCCATCGAATAATATACCCACAATGTTGTAATCATTAGCGATAGGGTCGAAACCAAACCCTAAGGATGCTTGACAATCTTTTCGTTGGCTCTCATAAAGGATGATCACGAATTGTTACTTTACGCCTAACTGAAAAGTTCCATAGAATAAAACCGGTTCTTTTTATATAAACAGATAATTCCATAGCATGATCCAATAATGTCGATACGAGAAAGGGAAAAGGCACTGGACTGGTGTTACATCCGTGTACCCGCGTATTGGACACACTGGTAGTTTGTCTTCAGAATGTAATGTATATATATTCTCTGATATCGCGAAAAGTTACTTTGCAAGTTCCCCATTAGCCACGTGTTGGATGAGGACTTTCTTAGGAGTATTCATCGATCTAACAGTAGTGACCATACGGATGAAAGCAGGGCTAGCAATACGACAATACCATGATTTAGACAAAGATCTGAATTGGATGAGACTTTTGATTGGTAGTCTTGCAAAGATTTCATCAATTAAGTCTTGGTCAGACGGACGTTAACCTAGTAATATTGTTTTCAAGCAGAAATAATAAGACTAACAATAATTTCAGCTTATTTTTCTTATTGATAAACACTTTCAAAAAAGCAACCCTAAAACCTTAATTCGAGATAACAATTATTTCTGTTGATGCATCCTTAATAAAACTTAGATTTTTTTAAACATATATATGTAAAATTGTAATAAAATTTCAGTAGTCACTAGTGTACAATACCTCTTCTGTAAGTCTTTCCTGTCTTCCTGTAACCACTATCGATTTTTCAATGATTTTGCACTCTGTTACTGCCTTGTCTTCAAGTGTCAACTGTTCGACTCGGCTCGTAGTCCTCAGCATTATATCATCACCCATGGTCTCTTGCCTGGAACATTAATTAATTGCTAGTTGATACCTGGTATTTATTTTTGTGTATTCTTTCTAACATGTAACTATTTGAGTAAATGTTGATGCCTATGAAATTAGGTACCCTTTTCGGTTCTAACTGTGGATTTGCTCATTAGTGTCATATATGGTTGTATATATTATCTACATGGAACAAAAATAGGACAGTAGCAACTCATCAACGATCAATAAATTAGTCACCTGACTAATTAACTAGACATATATTTCGCCTTGTGTGTGTCGTGAAACTAAGCTGAGCATAAAACCTATCAATTAGTTTGACAAGTTTTTCAGAAACAGCAAAAAACCAAGAAGTATTAATAGTTCAGAACCGAGCATATTGAATAACTTTCTCAGAGGCATATTCAACGACAACATGCATTACCGATAGTAAACCAACCGATACTCTTTGGTCACTTAGCTGCAACAATGGAAGATATAGTTCCATTTGAAACAGTAGCTAACCTTCAGTTTTAACTTTACATTAAACAAATCATTCCATAAGTTGAATGAATAAGAGGGTGTTTGGGATTGCTTATGCTTCTGCTTACGTGTAACTACTGATAAGCTACTTAGAAATAACTCGATAAGTACTTTAGGAAATAGTGTTTAGATGAATGAGTGCTTCTCTATTTAATGTTTTGGGTTAACTGTGAGAGTAAGAAAACAATTTCAATTTCATCTCAGATAAGCACTCTGAAAGGAACTGCTGACCTGCTTTTCAAAAAGTGCTTAATTTGTTTACCCAAAATAAGCATATAAGCAAAAGCATTCTAGATAACACAAAACCAAAACTACTTTAGCTAAAAAATAAGCAGATAGGCTATCAAATAATAAGCAATGCCAAACACCCTCTTTGGAGGTGTTTCTCTGACCTTATTTTTTGGGCTTAAGTTTATCTATAATAACTAGTGTTGCAAAAAAAAGCCTACAAGGCCGATTAATTGCCGCCTGGGCGCTAAACGGCCACAAGCACAAATAGGCCAAAAAATGGTCAATGGCAGTCAACGGTGGTCAAATTTGCCGGAAACCTGCAAATCTCGCCGAAAATACCCAAAACTAGCCGGAAACTTGTTTTAATCACTTTTAGTCGTCGTTTATATCTATTACAAGTTGTTTTTTAAGGCGGATTTTGCCGGAAATACCCAAAACTCGTCAAGCTTACCTAAATCTCGCTGGAGATGCCAATCCTATTAATCGCCACCTAGACCAATTACAAGCTACAAGGGGGTCGACCGACTAACTACCGACTCGCGATTTTTACAACCTTTATAATATAGGCTAATGATTTCCGATCTCTTGGCTGACTAATCCACAAGGTTTAAGCCTGCTACCATCCAAACCAGGTAAAGCCCTATTCTTTTTTGAGAAGGTTGATGTGGTCACATCAGTGTTGTTTTCACGAAGCATAAATTGAACTTGAGAACTCTTACATTTTAGTGATGATAGTCACAAGCCTTTTACTACTAGGCCTCCCAGACTAGTTAAGTGTTTAGATTATATTTTATTTTAGTATATTTAGATTTTTATTGGGTAACCATGGTTTCCGATCTTTTTAGCCGACTAATCCGCATATTTGAACCCATCGCCACACAAAAACAAGCACCGTAAACTTATTTACCACAAACGACAGCAAAAGTGGGAGATATATTTCGGTTAAAAACAGTATCTAGCTAAGCTAACCTTAAATTACACCTTTACATTAAAGGATTCATTGCCCATAACTTAAATGTAAACACAGCTATTAACATAATACAATACCATAAAAAAGCTGAATAGATAAATGGAGCATAAATAAGTGATAACTTACAGAGAAATTTAAAGGGTATGTTGATTTGTAGCAGTATAACTATTATATAATGATGCAACAGATGAACAAGAAATGATCAATAAGGTTTTCTACTTTTGTACATGCAGCAACCAAACACGGTTTCTTTTTTTGGTGCAGTTTTTTTATTTTTTATTATTATTTTTTGTTTGAAAGATCATGGCATATTTTTTCAATAAGCAAGAATCTGTGATATCTTTGTAAATTGTCGAAGATACGATATATTTTCAAATAATATTTGATATAGCTAATATGACCATTAATGCAGTTACTGAGTCACCATTAGTCCTCAAATGGACCAAATTCGCTGATTTGTCCTATTTTCGTAACGCTCGTTATTTTTTTTAAAAAAAACTTTTAAATTTTTTTCTTAAAATCTACTTAAAATATATATTTTTAAGTTATAATTTAAAAAAAAAAGATAGATTAATTTTTTTATACATTTATTTTTAATTGTTTTTTTAAATCTGAATAAACTTTTTATATATTTTTTAAAAATCTTGAAAATTGAAATTTAAAAAATAAAATTATCCGATTTTTCCAAAAAAAAAAAAAAAATTAAAAAGTTTTTCCATAGTTTTCTAGTTTTTTTTTAAATCTGGATAAACTTTTATATATATATTTTTAAATCTTGAAAATTTTAATTTTTAAAAGTAAAATTCTGATTTTTAATTTTTTCTTCCGATTTTTCAAAAAAAAAAAAATCCGATTTTTCCAGATTTTTAAAATAAAATTTTTTCAAAATAAAAATTTTCCGATTTAAAAAAAAAAAGAAGAAAAATCAGATTTTTAAAAAAGTTTTTTTTCCGAATTTTTCCAGATTTTAATTTTTTTTAAATGTCAAAATTTATATTTATTTTTACAAAATTACAATTTTCAAGATATTTATAAAAATATAAAGTGTTTATCCTGATTAAAAAAATCATTAAAAATGGTGTATAAAAAAATTTATCCATTTCTTTTAAATTATAAATTTAAAAAATATATTTCATGTAGATTTTAAGAAAAAGAAATTTAAAGTTTTTTTTTTTTTTAAGTTAACGAGCGTTACCAAAATAGGACTAACTGCACGAATTTGGTCCAGTTTGGAGGACCAATGGTGTAACTTTTAATCAATGGTGACCTGGTAACCTGCTGCTAACCGGTCATTTAGCTAGATCTAAGATTATTTGAAAATATATTGCGTATCTTTGACAATTTACAAAGTAAATAGCGTAGATCTGTTTATATGAAAAAATATATTACGGATTTCACCTTTTTTTTTATGCGGCCCATATTCTCTCTTACCTTAAAAATTGAAAACTTTTGTAGCCCGATAACCATAACGACAACCCTGTAATCCGCCCCGAATTATAAATTCATATTTCTATTTGGTTCCAAAATATCTGACTATTTTCGTATTTTATCGTTCAAAAAACACATTTGTGGGTAGAAATAATATTGATCGATGCATTTTTATATATCTTGATAATCAGTATTCAGTAATGACATTTCTATATATCTTGAGAATCAAATATCAGATAAGTCACTTTCATAGTTATATAGCAAATTAGGTATAAATCCATGATATCATAAATAAATAAACAAAAATTTCATGGGAAAAAGTTGAGTATAAAACTGATGCGCGAAAAAAGACATTGCCAAAGCATATCAATATAATGATTCAATGATGTCAACATGCCAGCAGAAACGCTTGTTCGATTATTGTAAAAACTAAAAAGTCTCAATAAGTTACCCTTGTAAACATGGGCGGACCTTCATAGAGCGTGGCCCTCCCAAAATTTGCGACACCTGGTGTAAATATTATAGGTTTTAGGGGTAATTTAATTGAGGTGCCGCAAATTCCCGCCAGCTTTTCCCAAACGGACGCCGAGAGACTTAGTGAGAATCTTATTAAGTTGCGTAGTCCGACGATGAGTCTTTTATGGATGTGCCATCTCTCCTCGGTTTTCAAGAATCCTGGGTTCGAGGCTGTTCTAAAAGATGCTCGGGGTCATGGTAATTATTTGTTTTAGTCTTGTCACCGTGAGTTGGGTGTATGTCCCCCCAGTTCTGTCCTTTGGAGTTTCTAATCAACTTGTTTTTGTTGTTGCATTCCTTCTTGCAGTTGTTAATATGTCAGAGTATCTTGAGCTTCCGGACTGGGAAGGAACGGTGGTAAGCAAAGGTGCAGCAGTCGATCCGGACAGGGAGATTCCGAAAAGAACCTCCGACCCTCTAGTCGTGGGAACTGACCCTCCTCCCAAAGATGCCCTGACCAGAGGGCCAAGAAGCTTTCAAGTAGTTGCTCTAAGGGAGAAGAGAGAAGGAGGCCCGCCCGCAAGCAAAGAAGAGGAACGCCGAGAGGGACCTCAGTGGCACAAGGCAAGAAGAAGACACGCCGTCAATTTGTTGAGAACATCTCTTACGGAGAGCCTATCGACAACCCGGACCCTTTGAATCAGGTTCATCCGGAGGATGTCCAGTAGCCGGGTCGGAATGTTGATGCGGAGCAGGCGGTCCCGAATATTGCTGGCGATGATGGAGGGGGCAATGTTGCCAATGAAGGGATGGGTGATAACGCTGCTGGCGTTGGTGAGCATTTGCAACAAACGCATATCACTCCGATTAGGGAAGGCGGTCAAACGCCACCAGTCGATGAAGGTACGTATAACTTGTCCGGCTGTTAATACTTGTGATTTCTTCTAACTTTCTATGTTGTGTCTTCAGGTTATTCGGCCTACCATTCTCTTGGATCGAAACGGATTGATAAAGTCAACCTGGACTCCGGTGCGTTCTAGCCTTCCGCTTATCCTCTTACTATTTTTGTTTTTCGTGTATGCCTGATTATTATTATTATTTCTGTTATGTAGATGAAGCCACGAACGTCTTCATCCCTCCTTGGGCCCTTCGAGATAACGTTCGGATAAACTCTTATCGGTCCTACAAGGAGCTCCTTGATAACCTTCCCACTCCGGCCGAACAAGAAGCTTTAGAACAAATGAACAACATTGAGCTCACTCGCCGGGCCTACGAAGAATTTGGCAAAAGTGTGATAGCCCAAGGTGAGTTGCTGAAGAGGTTCACCGGCATGTCGTCTACATTGTGGGAGTTATCCCAGACTCATGAAGGTTGTCGAGGGGTGGCTGATAGGTTGACAGCCGCCGAAGGTGAAAACGAGAGGTTATCCGGAGAGTTGAAGAAACTGGAGACCGAGCATCAAGTTGCCCTAGATAAGGGGAAGAGCCTGGAGGACGAGGTGGACAGGGTGACTCGGGAAAGGGAAGAGTGGCGGGAAACCTCTGCTGTTCAGTCCGAAAAGATTAGGAAACTCGAACACGAGCTAAGTGCTAAAGATCAGGCCTTAGAATCGTTGAAGGTGGAGAAAGGGAATTTGGCAGCCGAGGTGGCTCAGGCGGAGGTGATAAAACAAAATGTTGTCCGCTTTCTACTTCCGGGGGTTGTTCGCCGGTTATTCGGTAGTGTGGAATACAAGAAGAGCATGGCTAAAGTTTACAGTCTGACCTATCAGGCTGGGTTCGTGACTGGGGCCAGTGTGGGCAGAAAAGAGGAGGAGATCGCTGAGGCCCTGAAGGGTATTGCCAATGTTAATAGGGATGCTCCCAAATTATGGAAAGCTGAGTTCAACAACCTTTTTGTAGCCGAATATCCCTATATCCAGAGGCTAGCGGATTCCTATCGGCTACCCTTGGGCGATCTGTTGAGCATGGAACCCACAGTCCCTCCTCGCAAAGATCCGGCCGGTCCTTCTTCTCAGCCTCTAGTCGTCACCAGTCCAGCGGGCCCTCCGACTGTCCAGAATCCAGCGGCCAATACTTGAAGTTTTTGTGACTTATGCTTGTAAACAACAATTTGAACAATTATAATTGTAATAATTAGTACTCTGCCTTCTGTGATTCATGCTTGTCACTTTTTTCTTTTTTGAGACGTAATCAAGTATTTAACTCAGATAAATCTTTGCGTGTTGTGCCTTTGGTCTTTTTGTCCCATTTTACATTGACAAACTTCCTTTAGGTTTTCTAAAGGGCATCCGACGCATTGGCCGTGCATCCGTATGTCCGGGCAACCTAATACGCTTTAGGGTCATCCATTATTCGGGCATCCGGCAAGAGTGCTCGGGCATCCATCATCTGGGCATCCGAGTAATTTGTTTCGGGCATCCGGAGTGTTATCCGGGTATATATCTAGCAATCATACTCGCCAGGGGCCAGCCGTCGGAATAGCCATGTATCACATTGTTTTTCCAGAAAATTGTCTTCCTTGTCATAGGAAAACTTTTATTATTAAATTAACATATCTAGATAGGTTAGGTTACATAGTGATCATGGGATTCTTATCACAATAACAATTATAAGAAACAGTTTCTTAAGTTTATGGCGTGCCAGGTCCGAGGAACCTCCTTTTCTTCCATCGTCTCTAACTTATAAGAGCCATTCTGATTTGCCCCTGTCACCCGGTAGGGGCCTTCCCAATTGGGTCCCAACTTTCCTTGATTTTCCACCCGGCTGGCTTCGTTTTTCCGGTATACGAAGTCGCCTACTTTAAAATTCATCGGTTTAACCCTCCTGTTGTAATACTGTTCCACCTGCGTTTTGTATTTGGCTTCTCGTATGGCAGCACCTTCCCTTTTTTCTTGCAGGAGGTCCAAATCAAAACGTTGCTCTTCTTCATTGAGATCCTCTCGGAACATCATCGTTCGGTAGGTAGGCATCCCAATTTCTGCCGGTATCACGGCCTCACTTCCATATGTTAAACTGAACGGGGTCTCCCATTGCTTGTTTTAAGCGTTGTTCGGTGTGCCCATAGGACGTTAGGCAGTTCATCCACCCATCCGGTTCTCTCATCCTAATCTTGTCTTTAGCCCTTCCATTAGACTTTTGTTAGCTCGTTCCACTAATCCGTTGGCCTGCGGATGTGCTACGGCCGTATTTATCTGTTTAATTTTTAGCCCTTCGCACCACTTTTTGAACGGGTCATTGACAAAATTAGTTCCATTATCGGTAACTATGATACCCGGTAGGCCATACCTGCATACGATATTCTCGTAGACAAATTTTACAACGTCTTTTCCCGTCGTTTTTACCAGTGGTTTTGCTTCTATCCATTTTGTAAAATAGTCTATTGCCACGATCACGTATTTGAGGCGGCATGGTGCTTCTGGGAAGGGGCCTAACACATCCATTCCCCATTGGTAGAAAGGCCATGGGGCTATGATGGAGGTTAGTAATGTTTTGGGAAGTTTGGGTACCGGAGCATGTATCTGATAGGAGTCACACTTCGACTTCTTCTCTTGTGTCTCGGTGCATAGTGGGCGATGTATCCTTGCCTCATAAGCTTCGCCACTATGGTTCTTGGTCCGAGTGCATCCCACAAGATCCTTCGTGCACCTCTCGTATTATGTAATTTGCTTGCAACAGACCCCACACCTCAACATTGGTACTAGGTACCCTTTTAAATGAAACTCCTCCTTCCATAGTATACTGCGGAATTTTCATCCGCAGACTCCTGGCCTCCTTGGGGTCTTCCGGCCAAACCCCTTCTTCCAAACATCTGATTATCGGCGTCATCCAGTTATCCGCCTCTTCTTCCACCACGGTTTCAATTCTCCGTTCTCCTCCCGAAGGTTTTTATAGAACTTCCACTAATACCTTTTTAGTGAGACGGTCGAAAGCTACCGATGCTAGTTTGCTCAGTATATCTGCCTTTTGGTTCTGAGCTCTTGGTATATTGCGGATTTTAAAGTTTCGGAATCCCTCTATGTGTTCTTTCGCTTGAGCCAAGTATCTTTGCATGCTTTCTTTGGTAGCTGTGAATTCTCCGTTGATCTGGCTAGCCACCAATTTGGAATCCACTCGTACATTCAAACTTCTGATTTTCAGCTTCTTTGCCATCCGGAGTCCGGCTAGCAGTGCCTCATATTCGGCCTCGTTATTGGTGCTGGGAAAGTTGAGCCGTAGAGCATAAGTGAGCTCTTCCTTCTCCAGACTGATGAGGACCAAACCTGCACCGGCTCCTTTGCTATTGGACGCCCCATCTGTGTACAACAGCCACTCTCCTTCCTCACCTACTTCCATTATGCTTGTATCTTTTTCATGGCGACCGGGGTGACCGGATTCAACTTGTACTTCCGTGAGAAAGTCTGCCAATACCTGACCTTTGATTGCACTTCTAGGAACATACGTGATGTTGTAAGCTCCTAGCTCTATGGCATACTTCGCAAGCTTTCCTGAAGCCTCTGGCTTGTACAATATCTGCTTAACGGGTTGGTCGGTGATGACCCGAATGGGATGGGCCTCGAAATATCTCCGTAGTCTTCGTGATGCATGTAGTAGGCATAAAGCTAACTTTTCCATTGGAGCATAGTTCCTTTCCGCTTCATGTAAAGTTCGGCTCACGTAATGTACCGGCAACTGCCTCCCGTTCCTTTCTACCACTAGAACTGCACTAACGGCTCCTTTTGATGCCGCTAAGTATGTGGATAACTGTTCCTTTGGCCGTGGGGTGGTTAACGAAGGTAATTCTAATATCAGGTTCTTCATCTCTTGGAAAGCTGCCTCGGCTTCCTTCGTCCACCGATATTCATCCTTATTCTCCTTTGTTATATTCTTCAAAGTTTCGAAAAAAGGCAAGGACCTCTCTGCTGATTTTGACAAGAATCTGTTCAAGGCCGCTAGTTTCCCACTCAGGCTTTGCATTTCTTTCAATGTTCCCGGAGATTTCATCTCCATGATGGCCTTTGTCTTTCGGGGATTCGCCCTTATACCTTCGGATGTTACCATGTATCCGAGGAATTTCCCTTCTTCCACACCGAAGGAACATTTCCGCGGGTTCAGCTTCATGTTGATCCTTCTGAGGTTGTCAAAAGTTTCCGCGATGTCTGCTATCATCTCCCTCTCCGTCCGGCTTTTTATGACCATATCATCGACATACGCCTCCAAGTTTCTCCCTATCTGCGATTGGAACGCGGAGTCTACCAAGCGTTGATATGTTGCTCCTGCATTCTTCAATCCGAAGGGCATTTTGGTGTAACAGTATGTCCCTTGTTCTGTATAGAATGTTGTTTTCTCCTCGTCATTTCTGTCCATCTGAACTTGGTGGTATCCTTTGTAGGCGTCCAGAAAACATTTATATTTGTATCCCATTACGGATTCAATCTTCCAATCAATTTCTGGCAGAGGATAGTAGTCTTTTGGGCGAGGGAGTTGATTTTGAAATCAATGCACATCCTCCGACTTTCGTCGCACTTCTTCACCAGCACCGGATTGGAAATCCATGTAGGGTATCTAACCGGACGGAATATTCCGGCTTTAACCCACTCTTCGACCTCTCTTGTGATCACCTGGTTTTTCTCTCGGGAGAACATCCTCCTTTTTTGGGCGACCGGTGTGTCTGAAACGTTCGCATTGAGGGAGTGTTGGCCAAAGTGTCTTGGCACTCCGGTCATATCCGCCGCTCCCAAGCAAACACTTCTTTATTCTTTCTCAGCAGCTCGATGAGTTGCCTCCTACACTCCCGGGAGAATCCTGTTCCTATTGTCACCCGCTGTTCGGGGTATGCAGCGTTAACCAATATGTCCTCCGTCAGTCTTAAACCTTCAATCTCCCGGTTCGCTGATTCTTTCTCGCTTTCCGGAGAGGGATTGTCCCTGGGGTCCTGGCTTTCCTCAAATCTTCTGCATTCCATGACAACTGCCCTTTTGGTGACCAAAGTGGCTACCCCCCAGGAGTGGGGAACTTCATCATGGCGTGGATGGTTGAGGGTATGGCCCTTAACTCCCTTAGACCCGTACGTCCTAGAATCACGTTGTAAGGTGAAGGAGATCTTACGATCGTGAATTTCATCATGATGATTCAGACAAACCATGATCCCAAAGCATACCTCTAGCTCAATCTTCCCTAGAGGTTGGATGACTTCCCCGGAGAATCCCACTAGTGGTGAATTGCTTTCTTGCAACCTGGATTGAATGGATGGACTAAAGTTGTTAAAGCAGTGCTCATACATTACTTGGACTGAAGCACCTTCGTCTACGAATACCCTCCGGACAAAATATCCTTCAATTTCTGCTTCCAAAATGAGGGGTTCCTCCGATAAATCTTCTGCGGCTATGCGTGGGAAAGATATAGGGACGTTCAGCCATTCCTCTTCGTAGTACCGAGCCTTCCTTTTGCGGTCTTCGACATTGTGATTTACCATATTGATCACTTTTCCCTTTCCATTATTGCCCCTCGGCCTTTCTCGTCCCATTTGTTGAACATTCTTCACCAAATGATCCAATTTTCCCGACTCCAAGGCTGTTTCCAACTGTTTTTTCAGGTGATAACAATCGTTGGTCAGGTGACCTTTCTCCATGATACTCATAATCATCCTCATTTTCTTTGCTTGGTTTTCCTCAGTAGTGGTGGGGGTGGAGGCAGTTCAAATGATGCTCGAGAGCTAAGATTTCTTTAGGTCGTTTGGATAGAGACGAGAGCATGACCTTTGATTATCGGGCTTGTTGTTTCGTTTCGTCGAAAGTCGTTTCGAGGCCGAGCGTCGCTTCGAGTCACATACGGGAGAACACCTCCGGTGTCTAGAGTCATTTCTTTCCTGTGCTCTCCTATCACTCCTTCTCCGTCCGCCCCGAGGTTCTTATCCTTGCAACTGAAGGTTTCTCTCTGGACCACTCACCCGTTTCCCCTTGGGCATCTCGGTGTTCTTATAAGCCTCTTCGCCGAATGTAATCGTCCACCCTAGTCATCATTTCTTTCACGGATTTCGGGACCTGATCAGAGAACTTTTTAGACAAGTCAGGGCACCGATGAGCGCCCATGAACGCTGATATTTTCATGAGCTCCGGCACTCCCGGAATCCGGCTAGCCTCGTCGGTCCACCTCTCTTTGAATACCGGAAGAGTCTCGTTTGCTTGCCTAACAATCCGGGTGATTTCTGTGGGATCCTTCAGGTTCTTTTGCCGTAGGGCAAACCTCGTGGTGAATTGGTCTCGCCATTCCCCATCCGTCAATGCTTCCCGGTTCCAAATTGTTGAACCACCTTGTCTTTGCTCCATCCATGGTCTGTTGGAACATCCGGCACCACACTGGCATTGGCCATTCTCCTTGATTTGCTGCTCCGACGAAGCGGTTGATGTGATCATCCTGATCGGCTGACCCGTCGTACAGCTTCAAGTTAGTAGGCATTATGCATTTGGGACCAGCGAACTCTACTATCCTTCTTGTAAATGGTGACCGGGCCAATTCCTTAAAGGGTTTGCTGAGATCGTCTTTTGGTTTTGGCGCGGTGTCTTCCTCCATCTCATCGTCGTCTGTGAAAGTGAGACGAGTCGGTTTGATGACGGCGGCCCCCGTGGCGTTGTACTTTCTAAAGAGAGCCTCCAAAGAGGCCATCTGGGCTTGTATTTGCTCCGGTAATCCGGAGGTTTGAGTATTGAAGACCCCGCTTCCCCCTATATGTTCCGGAGGAGAATTGGGCTCCGGCGGAGGTGGTGGTCCTGCGCCTGTCATCCGATCCTCTGGTAGAATGAATCAGGGTCCCACGGATGGCGCCAATTTGTTGTGCAAAATCTTGTCTCCGTCCAGTCCTAGCGGTCTGGTAGAAAGACGGTCGCTTCCTGCACAAGATACGAACGCGTTAGCCTCACCTCGGGTGTTATCCCAAGACCAAGCTCCGGCGTGAAGATGAGAAAAGGGTAATAATTGTGGTAAGAAAGTAGGTGTAAAACTTCATTCAAAGTAATAAATGTGTTGGGGTATTTATACTACCTCAATTTCCTATTCATGTCACTATTCTTCCACTGTTCAGCCACTGTTTCACAGGCCCATAGCTACTCTACTTAGTAGGCCACGTAGTAGGAAATCCCCCAAAATCTGCAGACATGATCGGTGGTTGTTATTCTTTGACCGGAAGTGTGTCTTGTCGTCCGGCGCATGTGTTCGGCCGGATGTTGGATCGTCCGGCACATGCGTCAACAAGGCTAGACCAGAGTAAAAGTTCAAATGGTCACACGACACGTAAATAGGATCATTGATACGATATAATAACAAGTAGCACAAGGCGTAACATTAAAAATCTACTTACTTAAACAAGATATAAAAAAGATCCACAATCAAGTAAACTCAAGTTCTTAATATTTTCCCACTAATTATGAGCCAGATTTTCTTTTTTTTACCTCTCTTTATTCCCTTAGATACAGTTTGTGGTTTCTTTTTCTCCCAAAATATGGTTTCTCCCCAAGGAGTCCCTTTGTCTAACAATTCAAGGCTTTCAACGTACATCTCCATGTCAACCTCGCAACAAGTTTCTTTAAATTTCACAATTTTCGAACCCAAACGTGTTTTAGGATAATAAACTTCATACCACACGTCAATGTTTGCTATTGTTTTATCCAACAATAAACCGCCATTGGGGAGCAGTTTCTTAATTTCAACCGCTCTGAATTGTTCGAAAATATCAAATTCATGAACCATAGACCAAGATGAAACATTACCATACTCCCTCATCACCCAAACCCTTGTATACCTAGGCCTATCCCAATTAGATATCAGTGCCACACAACCATCAACGGTTCTTAGGGTGGTGGCAACCCTCATTCCCCATCCCTCACCATCCCTCACTATCCACCAATAACATTCTTCCAACTCATCTCATCCCCACACCACCCCTCACCATAGATTTTTAGTGGCAACCATGTATCCCTACCCCTCACCATAGATTTCGTACACTTCCTAATTCAACGTTCGTTTTTTTGCTTAGCCCGATTCGAGCTTCTTACCCGCTGCAACATGAGCCCGCTCGATCCCTCGATGGTGGCGGCGGTGTAGCCGCGCGGGCTAGGCCAACCCGCTCCTCACCCCGAAGCCGTTGCCACCACCCTTATTTCTCTTTCTATCCAATCATGGTATACTGACCAGCTTGCTTTGGTTCTGGCAACGGAATTGTGCCAAAAACATGACTATTCAAACTAAATGTCAATATACTATATTCAGGGGCGAAGCCAGGAATCCGTGTTAAGGGGGCCGTAAATAATTTGTATAGTAACACATAATGCATACATTAATTGTAATGCTTTCTCGACAAGATGGGTAAATGATAAAAGTGAAACCAAAGTGGTTCCTTTAAGTAGTCGAGAAGATAAAATAACTAGTTGGGTCGTTTGAGTGGTTCGGGTGAAATTTACAAAACTGTATTGATAATACATAACATCAAAATTATTATAACTTAAGTTTGTGTTATGTAACAAGTTTATACCAATATAGTAAAAATATTTTGATACATGTAAGGCTATAAATTAATTCATTTATATCCATGTGATCTATATCAGTTACCTTCTAAAGCTATTACCTATTTGGCTGCTCAAAATTCAAATGACGATTACAAGCAAAATTTACTTTTGCTGTCAATAAAAAGAAGAAAATAACATTATCACATTACATTGGAACCACAAAAAGCAAATGCAATTTACTAAAAAAAATATATTTCTCTTTCTTCTATCATCTTCCTCATTTTCTTCTTTTTCATTTTTTCCTTTAACTATCATTCTCCACACTATATAGCTTCTAAATAAAACCTCTAGCAAAGGGTGACTAAAATCAGTGACTGCAACACACAGTTATCATCGGACGAGCGTAATGACCGTGTTTGTCCCATTGGCAGAGGCATATTAAAGAGTTTACAGAAACGTGGACCGGAAACCAAGCCACAAGCTAAGGTAGTTGGGCGGTGGGTTGGGGGTGGCTGAGCACCCGCTAGCCACCCTATTGGCTCCGCCTCTGACTATATTCGTGTAAGTTTTGTGCTTTGTCTAAACACCTAGTTTCTACCCAGTGCAATGCTCCATTTAAAAAACATGCTCCTTGGTCCCCATAAAATATTGTTGTACTATTAGGGAAATCAATTTCACTCCATGAGTTTGTCTTCAAGGAGTAAATAAATGAAGTGTTTTCATTTTCACCGTCTAATAATATAACCACAATCTTGTAATCATGAGTGACTGAATCGAAACCGAACCCTAGGGATACACAAGAACCTTCTTGTACCGCTCTCTTAAAAGGAGGATCGGGTATTTGTACTTGACGTCTAACGGAAAAGTTCCATAGAATAAAACCAACTGTACCGTCTTTGTAAAGACACACAATTCCGTTACATGATCCGATAATGTTTATATGCCCCAAAGGGAATTGGACTGGTGTTACATCCATGTACCCACGTCTTGGACTCAAAGGCAATCTGTCTTTAGAATGTAATGTATATATGTCTTCTAGTATTTCATTATCTTTATTTTTATAAGTCACGTGTTGGATAAGGACTTTTTCAGGAGTATTCATAGTTCGAACAAGAGTGTACATACGTATGAAATCTGGGCTAGCAATGCGCGAATACCATGATTTGGAGATACATCTAAATCGGATGACGGATTTGGACGGTAATCTTGCAAAGATTCCAGCAATCAAGTCTTCACATAAAGAAGTGCAAACCTAGTAAAATATATACAGTAATTAATTAATTATAACTCGTTACAGATTTTTGATTGATAACCTTTTTCTAAAATTACTAGTGAAGTTGCAAGTGTAGAATACCTTCTTAGTAAGTCTTGTCTTTCTTTTCTTAGCCATTGTCGATTTTCGAATGGTTTTGCTATCACTTACCATTCCGCCTTCAGACTGTTCGTCTCGGTCCTTATTCTTCATCACCTAGGCAAATATCTATGTTAGAAAACTGTATTAATTAGATTCCTAAAATCTAAACGATATTTGTTTCCATGAGCCAAGTTACATGTATAAAAAAACATATAACAATAAATAAATATCGACGATTATCATATTGCTCACCAGAAAGAATTGAATAGCTGTAAATTGAGTTATTAACTTGCGATAACAATTTAACGAATATCAATGTTCGAGTATATCTAATCTTTAATGCTTAAATAGATTATGTCATATGGGCCTAGCCCATGATTATTTATTATTTAGAGTAAATTACATGGATGAACCTTGTGGTTTGCCCAAAGTTTCACCTATAGTCCCTAATAGTTTAAATTGATTTTGATCATGAGTCAACATAATGAATTGAGGTGGTGAACATCTAGAAGAATGTGTATATTGTAAGATGGAATTGGGGGCGGCTTTTGATAGCGGAAGGACCCACAAATATCATAGTTAAATCATACCTTTTTTGGTATTATGGAGTCATTACATGGAACGGACAGTGAACAGTCGATACACCATCAAACTCCAACCACTAAGAATCTGCCACAATATCTAATGACATACTGTTTGGGCTGACAATGCAAAAAGTAATTAAAGACCAACCAATAGGAGACCCAGTTGGCAAAAAACGGAACCCTTAAAAAAATTTTTTGCCCCCGTTCACCTTTGGTCTTTAGCATATATTCTATAATTTGCATAGATAGTCACTATCTCTGCAAAAAATAACATCTATGGTCCATTTTTTAACTAGTGTTAAGTGATTTCGTTATCATTTACACGTTAGCCCTTTAAATACCATTGCATCGTCTATCCTTTATAATAACGACCGTTTACAATTTAGAGTTTTTCAACTTAAGGAACGTTTTCATACGTTTTTATATGTTTTAGTTTGTTTTTATATGCTTTCTGTTTTTCTTTGTTTTCGTCTATTTTAATACGTTTTTATCCGTTTTCTTACGTTTTCATATTTTTTTTGTCTGTTTTTATACGTTTTCATACGTTTATCTTAAGTTTTCATACGTTTTTATCTGCTTTCTTACATTTTCATATGTTTTTATCTGCTTTCTTACATTTTCATACGTTATTGTCCGTTTTTATACGTTTTCATACGTTTTCGGCCGTTTTCTTACATCTTCATACGTTTTTGTACCTTTCTATACATTTTACTCCGTTTTCATACGTTTTTATTCGTTTTAATCGTTTCATCCGTTTTCTTACTTTTTCATACATTTTTATCCGTTTTAATACGTTTCGCCTATTTGTATCGCTTTTTACGTCTTTATCGCTTTTGTTCATTTTATACGCTTTATCCGCTTTTATACATTTTGATTCGTTTTAATATGTCTTCATACATTTTATCCATTTTTATATGTTTTTGTCCGTTCTTATACGTTTTCGTCCATTTTTTCCGTTTTCGTTCGTTTTTATACGTTTTTATCCGTTTTTAAACGTTTTCGTCCATTTTCATATGTTTTATCTGTTTTTATACGTCTTCGTCCGTTTTATACGTTTAGTCTGTTTTTATACATTTTTTTTATGTTTTATCTGTTTGCGTCCGTTTTTATATATTTTCATCCATGTTTGTACGTTTTCTTACCTTGTATCCATTTGTATACGTTTTCGACCGCTTTTATATATTTTTACGCTTTTATCGTTTTCATCCATTTTAAACGTTTTTTTTTTTTTTTTTTTTTTGCATTTTCATACATTTTATTTGTAAGAAAATGTATAAAACGATTTAAATGTATAAAATTGACGAAAACGGATATAAATGTATGAAAACGTAAGAAAACGTTTAAAAACATATAGAAACGGATGAAAATGTATAAAATGTTTGGAAATGTAAGAAAATATATAAAAACGGATGAAAACGCATAAAAATGAATGAAAAACGTATAAAATTGACCAAAACGTATAAAAATGTAAGAAAATGGGCGAAAACGTATCAAAACGAATGAAAACGTAAGAAAACAAATAAAAACTTATGAAAACAAGAGATAGGAGCATTTAAAGTTTGAGGTGGAAAAGCAAAAAACGGGTCAAATGACCATTTTACCCATGGATCATTTTTTTGTATAATTTAGGGTTGGGGACATGTGTCGTTATATGAATGACTTTTTACACTTTTTAGATTTAAATGCCTTTGTAATTGATCTGCCACCTGTCAACATGTGGGTCCCAGACTTTATAAAAAAAAACATTTTATTAAAAAAACATCGATATTACAATACATCATTTAGGGTGTGTTTGTTAAAAGTAGTAGTAAGCTGTGTGCATTAGCCACATCTCACCGCTCACAGCTTTTTAAACTCACAGCTTTTTAAAGAAGCGTTGGAAACATGAGCATTCTTAAAAAATAACAAAGCTCACCGCTCATTTGCGAAACAATTAAACTCTGTTGTAAAAATCGGCCCAGGCGGCCGATTAATCCCCGCATAATCGTTGATCGCTCAGTAAGCGCCTTGATTTATCATAATCGGCCTATTTAATCGGTTTGGTCAAAGATCGCTTGAAAATCGGTCAACAAACCGATTAATCGGATAAAATCGGTCTAATCGGACAAAATCGCTTAAAAATCGCTCAACAAAATCGCTTAAAATCATACAAGACCGCTTAAAAATCAGTCACCAAACCGATTAATCGAACAAAATCGTTCAAAGCTCGCTTAAAAATGATCAACCAACTGAGTAATATCTATGTTTGACTTTGAACTTTGAATAATTATGTATTATGTTTATATTTAAACCCTTGAAATATATGAACTTTGATGCACTATGCTTATCTCATACATATAATATAATACAATTTCTAAAATTATAATTTTGTGCATAAAAATTCTAATCCGATTAATCCCCGCCTAACCGATTAATCGCTAGGCCCTACCCGACCGCCTCACTAGCGCCTAGCGATTTTTACAACATTGCAATTAATAAAAATCAAAATGCTCATTGCTCACTGCTTCAAAAAGCTTCGCACCGCTCCGCTCCGCGTCAAACATACCCATGCAACTAAAAATTTACAGTACATCATTTTGATAATATTATAGTAAGGATTCCTCTAATCACAAACTAGACTAAATTAAATAGGTTTTAAGATAAGCTAGATGCTGGATTGCATCACTATGCATGGTATGATGGTAACACCAAATTCGTTAAAAGATGTTTTTACATTAGCATGATGCTGAAACAAGCTAATAACTTTGGGCGTGTTTGTACTTGAGTAAAAACATTAAAAAAAAATAGAAATAATAACCTGCTAAGCCAAACACATTACATATCGTTAACTAAACAACTTGGGCAAACAAATGTGGTTTTTTGTTTTAGGCTAGACCAGAGTAAAAGTTCAAATGGTCACAGGTAAATAGGATCATTGATACGATATAATAACAAGTAGCACAAGGCCTAACATTAAAAATCTACTTACTTAAACAAGATATAGAAAAGATCCACAATCACGTAAACTCAAGTTCTTAAACATTTTCCCTCTAATTATGAGCCAGATTTTCCTTTTTTACCTCTCTTTCTTCCCTTAGATACAGTTTGCGGTTTCTTTTTCTCCCAAAATATGGTTTCTCCCCAAGGAGTCCCTTTGTCTAACAATTCAAGGCTTTCAACGTACATCTCCATCTCAACCTCGCAACAAGTTTCTTTAAATTTCAGAATTTTCGAACCCAAACGTGTTTTAGGATAATAAACTTCATACCACACGTCAATGTTTGCTATTGTTTTATCCAACAATAAACCGCCATTGGGGAGCAGTTTCTTAATTTCAACTCCTCTGAAGTGTTCGAAAATATCAAATTCATGAACCATGGACCAAGATGAAACATTACCATACTCCCTCATCACCCAAACCCTTGTATGCCTAGGCCTATCCCAATTAGATATCAATGCCAGACAACCATCAACGGTTCTTATTTCTCTTGCTATCCAATCATGGTATACTGCACAGCTTGCTTGCCGACTTGGTTCTGGGCCTTCTGGCAACGGAATTGTGCCAAAAACATGACTATTCAAACTAAATGTCAATATACTATATTCGTCTAAGTTTTGTGTTGTGTCTAAATACCTAGTTTCTACCCAATGCAATGCTCCATCCAAAAAACATGCTCTTTGGTCCCCATAAAATTTTCTATTATTATGAGGGAAATCAAGTTCACTCCAAGAGTTTGTCTTCAAGGTGTAAATAAATGAAGTATTTGCATTTTCACCTTCTAATATACCCACAATCTTGTAATCATGAGTGATTGAATCGAAACCGAACCCTAGGGATACAATATTTTCTTCTTGTATTGCTTTCATAAAAGGAGGATCGGGTATTTGTACTTGACGCCTAACTGAAAAGTTCCATAGAATAAAACCAATCGTCTCTTCGTAAACACACACAATTCCATTACATGATCCGATAATGTCCATAAACCCAAAAGAGAAATAATCTGGGAATCGAACTGGTGTTACATCCATGTACCCATGCCTTGGACGCAAAGGCAATCTGTCTTTAGAATGTAATGTATATATGTATTCATAGTTCGAACAGGTGTGTTGGATAAGGACTTTTTCAGGAGTATTCATAGTTCGAACAAGAGTGTACATACGTATGAAATCTGGGCTAGCAATGCGAGAATACCATGATTTGGAGATACATCTAAATCGGATGATGGATTTGGACGGTAATCTTGAAAAGATTTCAGCAATCAAGTCTTCACATAAAGAAGTGCAGACCTAGTAATTAGAATATATAACTATCAGTCGTTACAAATTTTTTTATTGATAACCTTTTTCCAAAATTACTAGTGAAGTTGCAACTGTAGTATACCTTCTTAGTAAGTCTTGTCTTTCTTTTCTTAGCCATTGTGGATTTTCGAATGGTTTTGCTATCACTTACCATTCCGTCTTCAGACTGTTCGTCTCGGTCGTTACTCTTCATCACCGGCTAAGCAAATATCTATGTTCAAAAAATGTATTAGATTCTTAAAACCTAAGCGATTTGTTTTCATGAGCCAAGTTACATGTATAAAAAAGCATATAAACATCGACGATTAATAAACTACTCACTAGAAAGAATACCAGTAACTTGAGTTATTAACTTGTGAACTAATTATACAATAAATAAACATCGACGATGAATAAATTACTCACCAGAAAGAATAGCAGTAAATTAAGTTAGGAACTAATTATGATAACAATCAAACGAATATGAATGATCGAGTATTTAATCTTTAATGCTTTATATAGATTGTGTTATATGGGCCTAGCCCGTGACTATTTATTATGTTAATAACTACTCATTATGTTAGGCAAATAAAGATAGTATTGTTTAAGTATATACTGTTGTTTTTAAACAGAACCAAAATTATTATTTTTTATCTCATGAGTATTGCTGACTTGTTATTGTTTAAAGGTAGTTGCAACACATATAAATAAATTGGTATAAGTATAGTTCAAGGCTTCATTCAAGCCACTTTTAGAGTGCCATACATAGAAAGTGGACAGTATCACAGATTTAAAGTTCAAGTAAGGGGGGTAATACATCAGCAATACTTTATTAAAACTCTTACATAGACGTTAGAGGATTAGGTGTGGGCGTTTCGTCAACCCTCGTTGTCTGACGTGGACGTTCGCCGTCCCTCTTCACGACACCGGAAAGACTCGCCGTAGCTCGCCGTTGTTGTGCTCTTCGTCTGCACGACGAACATTTGCTGTGTACCTTTTATTTTTATTTTATTTATTTATTTATTTATTTTTTTCTGTTTTAGAGTATGAATATTTTTGGAGGAAGAAAATATAAATTGTTTTTGAAGGTGAAGTGTTTTTTATAATAGAAGATCAATGACTTTGGAGGAAAAAAGAATGCAAATATAAAATTAAAAACACAAATTACATTGAACATTTAAGTTAAAATACTACATTAATTGAAGATTAATTGAAAACAGGAAATACATAATACGCTTAAACATTAAAACTACAACGAAATTGATGAAAATAAAACTACTAAAACTTAATAATACGAATCATCTGAGTTCCAACCCTCGTCACTCGAAGAGGAATAAAACTCGCCATTAAAGTACTTTTTTTTCATGATGTCAAAGTAGTTCTCCCTAAGATAGGTAGCTTTCCTGGCTTCCTATTCACGATGAGCAGCTTCCTCGCGTGCCTCCTGTTCCATAATCTCTCTATAACTTGTGTGTGTGAGTTGTGTCTGGTAGAGTTGTATATATAGGCACATATGATCCCGCTCAAAACTATACCATTTTGAATTTAAATAATCTCGCTCCTATTTGAATCTGATTTTGAATTTGAATTTTAATATGAATTTAAATAATCCAGCTCAAAAGTATACCGTTTATTTTGAATTTGAGCTTTGAATTTGAATTTGAATTTTGAATCTGATTTTTATTTTACTTGAATTTTATTTAAAAAAAAATATTTTACTTGAATTTTATTAAAAAAAAAAAAAAAAAAAAAAACCTTATACCACCCCTATGAATAACAAACCATTACCACTATTTTTTTCTCATCTTCATCAATTCCAACTTTCTATATCTGTAGCTCAAAATAAAGAAAAGAACAATGTCTCAAAATCCGAAGTGGAACAAGTTTGAAGAAATGTTGCTTGAGCAAATTTGGATAGAAATTTCGCAAGCTCGAGATATGGGAAATAACCATTCCGAAAATTTATTTTGGAACGAAGTTATGGAGAAGTTCAATGATCAGACTACCGATGACCATCGTACCAAAAATTCAATCACGGGTAAATGGTCGAGGATTAACGTTGATTGCCAAAAATTCAACGCTATTTACAAACATTTGCAGCGTCGAAGTGGTGAAAATGACAACGATCATCTCGAGAATGCGAAACTGAACTTTGAGCAACGCTTTGGTGGGAAGGAGTTCAAGTATGTTCACGCTTGGGAGATTTTGAAAAATTACCCGAAGTGGGATGCCGAAGATCCGATCCATTAGGATGTGTTGTATTTTTTTCCCCGTGTCGTTGTTTTTTTTACGTATCGTATTTGTTTTTTCTTATTATTGTGTTGTTAATGTATTTTAATTATTAATGAAATAAATTTAGTTTATTTGAAAATTTGAAAAAAAAAATAAAGTTGTATTGGTGGGCACCAAATAAAGAGGTTGAGGTTTGTTGTGAGTGAGGGGGGTTAGTTGTGGAGGTTTGTTATGATGGTGTGACAGTGACGTGATGGTGATGACTCTTCACCACACCTAATCCTCTTAGACCTTAGGCTTGTCGCAGTGGTTGACTTCAAATCGGTTGGGCACCGAATTTTTGCACCCTCAACCGATGTTCACTTCGGTTTGCTCGAGTGTGGGGAATGGTCGGCACATCGGACGTGTGTGGCAAAAGTGGCATATCGAGTGGTTTTCAACCGATGTGTGTTTATTGCTTGTGTCGTTTGGATTAAATACATTTTTAAAAATGACCGCTTGGTCAATTAAACTAAAAAAAAATTCAAACCCATTTTACCACTCTATAAATACCCACTTCACCTCAAACACAATTCACCACTCAACATTTCTCATCTATTTCAGATTGTAATGTTTTTTTTTTTTTTTTTAATTTCAGAATGTAATGTTTTTTTAATTTGAATGAAATTTAAATTTAATGTTAAAATGTTTGAATTAAAAAAAAAAAAAAAATCCTTGGGTCCTCGACCGGGGCATTCGGTTGTTCCGTGTCACGGAGAGAAAAGTTGACGAATAGCGCAGTTGTCCTGTGTCGTCCTGAGTTGCGGATGGGACTAGCCTTAGTAATGCAAATTGTGCCAAGAAAAGTAAAGAAGCCTTTTATAGCCATATTTGAAACGACTACAGAAGAATGAAGTGTATCACCTCTTATTTCTAATAACTAATATTCACTACAAATAAAAACACCATTCGTAACAACTAAGTCGTCACCAAGTTACACAAGGTGTCGTCACCACGTGTGTTTGTGACGATATATCGTCACGGATTTCACGTCACCAAACCTTTGTCACTAAAGAGTTTTGTGACGACAAACTCATTGTATTTAGTGACGACATTTGGGGCCCACTCTTTTCAACTCTAGACTTTACCGGATGTGGGCCATCGTAATTTAGTGACGACATTGTCGTCACCGATTATAATACTAGTTAAACTCGATACATTTTCAATCAAATGACTCTCAGAAACCTATACACGACTACCCAGACTCATTTTATTCTGCAATGCGGGGATTAGGCTGCAAGAAGAGCAGCACCGAGATCTGAACCATCATGAGACTGCTCGATTATGATGTTCTTACAAGCTTCTTCACCTAACAATTCCTCCATCATTTGACATTTGAGAATGAAATCTTTCATCACCAAGCATAGAAAAAATAACAAGATACATACCAGTTTTAAACAAGACATTTATAACAATGAACCAGAAAATAATCACGAACTGACTTTTCCTTTGCTTCTTTCCTTTTCCCACGAGATAGTGTTACCGCAAGGCCACAAGGGGTCCCTTTGTCTAATAATTCAAGGCTTTCAGACATACATTTCCATATCAAGTATCCTACTAGTTCCTTTATAATTCAAAAGTTCAGAGAGCACCCTTGTCTCTGGATAAGAAATTGTATAATTACTAAATTTTGATATGCCAAACAATAAACCACCGTTTGAGCGCTTTTATAACTCTGACTATATTAAATCGTGTCATATCCAATTCATGAACCAAGGTTCAAGATGCAACGTTATCATACTCTCTCATTACCCAAATCCATGTAGTAGATTTCTCCTTTGAAATCAAACCTAGACAACCATTCAGGATTGTTAGTTCTCTTGCTCTCCGGCTTAGTGAAAGATGTATTATAAGACGGAGTTAGTTCTAAAAAACACCCTTTTAAACTACCTACAATGGTTACACCCCATAAACTCTCACCTCTGCGCCACGTCACTATTCACTTCTTCTCACTACCTTTCGATAAATAAATGTTTCTTGTGACTTATATATACTTCTATTTATCGGTACGTTCCTCTATATTTCAAGAAGCACAAAGTAAAGCCGGGGGTTGATGAGTAATTAAGGTGCTATGTAGTTACTCGAACGGAATAGTATATAATGTAATTAACCATGTATTTTATCACCTAGGTTAATGCATAGGTATTTATCATCACTCAAATCTTATACAGAAAGGTTTATGGATAATTATTAATATATGTATGACCGGATTCGAACTCGAGACTTGGGATTGCACACATTACGTATGAGAATCAATGTATAAATAATTAATATATAAAATGTTATATTTAATTATTTGATCACGAAATAAATACTTAATGATATTTAATATTTGACGAGTTTTGATTATCGGTCATTAAATGTCAACGGATATGAAGAAAAGTTAACAAGTCAAGAGAAGGTTTTAGGAATCCTCTTTGGGCTTGTGTTTGGCGAAAACTATAGAATCCCACATCGGTTACTATAGCAATCTTGACATCTACCATAAGGCTATAAATACATCCCCATGTATTCATCCTTTGGGACACTTGATTTCAATAGAAGGCCAAACTTCTTCTTTCTTCCCTCTTGTTCTTTGGTCGACGAAGCAAAACCCCATGTAAGGGATTTGCGAGTGACCTTGAGCATAACAAAGGTGTTTGGTTAATCTATTGTGATCAAGAAACTAGCTTTTCTCATTGATTCGCTACTAATACGTGTGTACAAGAACGAAGAGCAAAGCTTGTGAATCTTGGTGGTTGATTTCATTGGTGGGTCGACATAGGTGTTGGTCGACATATATAAACCCTAATTTATTAGGGTTTAGGGTTTCTTGGTCGTTGATCTTAATTGGGGTTTTCCATAAACCCTAATTGCATTGATTCGCAAAAGTACGATATACTTTTAATTCGGTTAATTAATTTACAAGTATTATTCCTATTACTTCACGCATGCTTTGATGATGTTTACTTGTTTTCTATAATTGTTATGATTAGTAAAACCCAACAAAGGCATCACGAGCCGTTAATATGTTGTAATTAATTATCAAACACATAAAATTGAATCTTTATGATTATTATATGCTTTTATGGTTTCTAGGGTTTTGAAAATTGGAACCCTAATTTTTATTAATTGGGTCGATTACCCTTTAATTGTTTATTAGGTTTTATTTTTTGTAAAACTTGTAGAAACCCTAGGATTGCATGTATATTTTATGTGGTTTTCATGAATAATTGTTATGTGCCATGATTATATGCGTATCTTGGGATTATAATTGTTATGAGGAATTCATGGTGGAACATGCATGTTTTGCCATGGATTATTGTTTTGATAAATTGTTTAGTGATATACACATGTTTATTTATTTGATAATGATTGAATTGGGGAAGACCTCAATTATACTAATAAAAATTCGTTATGTGCTATTTGGTATACTATTGACTTTGGCTTACGCAATCGACTTGTCGATGTATGTGGCTCATCTACCTTGTAGTTGAAAGCCCTAGTTGATGTATGCATTTTTTACGCCTAGAATTGTTTATTAGGTTTTATCGAAATAATTATGCATGTGGCTAATTGTTTTTACATATGTTAATTGTTAAGTTATATGTATATTATTTGAGTGTGTTTAATTTTTATTAAAATGCTTTTTTGTTTATATAATTGTTTGACATGTTAGTAAGCAAAAAGGGTTTTTATGAATAGAAAATTAAATGGACTAAATAATGGCGAAACTGATTTGTTATCTAAGAATTAATTCTTGAACTTTTAATCGATTGATGCGATCAGTACTAAATGGTTAGAACGGCTCACCCACTAGAACAAACTATAAAGGGTTGTTTAAGAAGTGCGCACGTCTCACCGAATGGATGTCTAAGGTTATGCTTTTGCGCTACCGGTCCTCTCGCCTCGTGAGTTCGATTGAGCTACCTAGTATAACCATTCTATGTACGAAGCATCTTAGTGCAAAGTTGTAAGTTTCTCAACGCATCGATTAAAACTTTGTAGAATTTAATCTTAGCAAATTAAAATCTTATGTAAGGTTTTCAAAATATTTTGTTATAAAGTTGTATGCATGCTTCTTTATACATAAGTTTTGATTACACGTCAAAATTTGTACCCTTTAAATTTAAGTTTATGCCATCTAATGATATGAAACACTTGAAGTTGTAATTTAGTTATGTGAGACCTTGATCTAGATTACAATGACAAGGTGAATTATTTTGTTGTGTGAGACCTCGACTTTATGATTTGCGCTTCTAAATTAGACAACTTAATTAAGTTAGTTAGTGAGACCTATGACTTAAGGCATAAGATGGGATAAAACATGCTTACGCTTTTGCATTAATTGTTTTGGCAAAATTGTAAATCCCATATTTTCTAGGAATTGAAAACTTGTTTGTCAATTATTGTTCTTCGACAATTACCTATTCTATACTTTCATCACTAGCGATCAACCGATGTGGTGAAACTATGATAATGAGGGTCCTAGATTCAAGGAAAATTCTATGGTTAATATGAATATTAACCTAAGGGTATTTTATTTTCTTGAAAGATTTAATTATCGAAAATACTAAAATTGAATTTTGTTAATTCTTTTGATTGTATTAATGCAACATTAAACCGTAAACATAGTTTGGGCTTTGGTAAATTGATCTAGTTCTGTTTTCAAACAAATGTTTAATCAAGAAAAATTTACTAAAAGACAAACATAAACTCTTTTCCATGGAAGAAGAGTGAGACTCAATCCTATTCCTTTTCATGATTGAGAAAAGTATGTTAGAACATTAGAATTGTCTAAATTCTAATATAACTCATAGCAACTTTAATAGTTAAGAAAATTGCACACCATGTTTTCCTTAAGAGATTTCATTACCCTCTGTTGGTGATTGAATTCTTATATGACATTTTGGTCAACTAGAAAACATGTTTGACATTATATGAGTTATTACATTAGAATCTAGACTAATTACCGCAAAATTGGTAAAAGACAAACTAGTATATTTTATCTAGTTGTTTTGATTTGACCAATTAAAGGTGCTACACACCATTGTGGGGATAGTAGACCTATTAAGGAAGAAATTGCATGCTCAATTTTTCAAGTTAATAGCATTGATGGATGATCCATCATCTACAGAGTAGAATACACTCTTTTAGTACCTAAGTAATTGTTACGAATGGTCTTACAAAGGGGTAGTAACGTAATAGCACGCTATTTTCACTGGTTAATGAAACACTTACAATGTTGTCAAATCCAGTGGGAGTATTGTGGTGTATTACTGAATAAGACATTATTGTAACGTTGTCTAATTCAGTGGGAGTTACAAGATTTATTATCTTGGTAGATTTTCTTGTAATAATACATTACGCTCAAAATGTAGACATTCATATTCTCAAGGATAGTCATGAACGCTTCCTTGATAATTAAGTGTTCCTACATCTACTTGTAATGCTTATATATCTATGACACTATCATATTGCTCACATAAACAAATGAATGTCATGGTGTTTATCTATTATATGATGTTGTTCTATGCACAAGTGGGAGAAGTATTTTTTGTGTGCAAAGGAACAACACATACAAATATGATTAATGGATTCTCTTGATCGTAAGGTAAGAGATTAACGTTCTAATAAGATTGTCTTGCTTAAACAACATGTGTCGAGATTATAGCATAGACTACTTTTATATCTTATGTCATTCAAATTATAGAAACACTTGAAGTTACATTTTAGGTTAAGTGAGATCTTGGCTAGATTGTAATCTCAAGGTAAATCTCCACTTGTTGTGAGATCGGGCGTGGATGCTTTACAGTTTCTTAAGTTGGACACTTCTTGGAATGACATAAATAAATAAAGTAATACTATCTTAAATATTTATGTATTTTTAGAATGACATAAATAGATAGAGTAGTATATTAACTTGAAAATTAATTAATTGAAATCATGGTGTGGTGTTCATAATAACTTTAAATTATACATGGTTATGTGTTTTGTATAAACTCATAAACATGAAGTCTTTAAAGACTTATAATATAAAGTAAGATATTATAATCATATGTCTTTTGACTTGGTCAAAGAATACTTATGTTATAAAACATGCAATTGGCTTGAATATTCTATTATACCATTAAGTTGACTTAGTTGGTAAATAGGTAGGCCAAAAGGAATAAGTTTATCTTACATATTGTTAGATTGTCTTACAATATTAATTCTAATGAAATACTTGTATGTATATGGAATGTTCAGTTAGAAGAATCAAACATTTGTTGTATTGTTTGATTCAAGATAACTATATCTTATTTTCTTCCAAAAGTTATCAAGGTTATAAAATTGAGTATTGATTGGATATACTTAATAAGAACTCAAACCTAGAAGATTATTAAGACACCATTTTAGTATGGAATGTGATGAATCACATTGAGTCTTATATTGAAGTTCTGATTTGTTAAAACTACTTATGGAGTAGGTTATTAATGAACAAGATTTACGAACTGTCAATGTGTTTTGTAATAACTCAAAAGAAAACAATTTAGTGTTGTTCTAATTGCTAAAGTATTTATAGATAGTCTTTAAATTACAAAAGCAAGTGGGAGTTTTTGTTTAGATCTTGAAGAGATTAAATTACAATTACAAAACATATAATCTTCTAAAATACACTAGTAAATATCATGATGAGGTCAAATATGATAGACCTCAAGATGATGGAATTCTCATTCATAGATCCGCAAGGATATCTCAAATATTTGATATGATGAGAAATATGAATTACGGGATCATGGTAAACCCGTTAATCATAATGATATATTACCTAATCTTGAATTGTGGAAAATTATTCATACTATGAATGTTAAGATGTCATCAAAAGATAATCAACTTTGAAAACTTGGTTTATCTTAATAATGATGAGTTTCTTCAAAGGAAGGAAAACCCTACTGGTTTAAATCTTTGTGTAGAAATCATATGGACAAAATTGTACATGTGTTTAATGCATGACTTGTGACAAGATTATTAATCACATTTAAGCAATTAACTGTGATTGAATATTCTTTCCTTGACACATTAAATATATAATGATTATAATTGTCATACTTATTTTCATTGATATGAAAAATGACAATGGAATATTAAAACTCTTTCTTGTGTGATTGCTTTTGCGAGGACGATAAGTAATACAAATGAGTTTTATGAATTCACATAATCTTTGGAAATGTACAAACGGCAAGAATCCATAAATGGATATATGCATGCATCTAGGAGATGATTCTTATGTTTAACTATTAAATCAAAGTTTGGTTTAAAAATTAAAATAAGATAATTTCTAAGTATTCCCGAAAGCTAGTGGAGTATTGTGTTTATTTTCTTTAAATCTTATATGTTGTGGGTAGTAACATTCCATCTAAGCTAAATGTTAAGTTTTAGTTTGGAATGGAACTTCACATGAAAGATTTAGAAAATAAGACATACAACCTTGGAGTATATGTTTATTGTTAGTAAACATGGCGGTATTAAATTAATGAGTCTAATAGAACATGATATATCATTTGAAAATGGATATGTAGAACATGAATTAAATCTTTGTTTGACATAAGGATTTTCATGTACATCATGTTATTGTTGTATCATGCTTGAATGCAAGATGATTTGACAACATTGATATCTAATGAAGTTATTAGATAACTAGTGTAATGAATATTCTAATAGAATATGTTTGAATCTAGAATTACATTCCTCAGCCTGGATTTGCTCTCAAAATTCTATGGATGAGCAATACAACAATTGTTGCGAAATTGTCATAGCCAACAAACTTGAAAGTTTGGAAGGCATCAAACATTACACTATAGATATTGAAGTTTACGGAGATTTTAAAGAGCATATTGTTGTTTGTATACAATGATGCTGGTTTAATTGAGATGACACTCAATACTAGTCATGGGAGGATTTCATCCTTGAAAATGGCCATGTCAACTAGTTGTGCTTAACTAAGAGCATAGTTGCATTATACAATAAAGAATAAGAATACTTTAAACTTTAAAAATGTTTGAAAGTTTGATTGTCATAAATAGGTGCTTGAGGATGTCACACACTTTATGAAATATTATGTGGCAATATCAAGATATTTTGAATGCACACATACAAGAACTTCACTAGTTGAATTCTTGAAATAAGTATTCTCAAAATTCGATAGATCAAAGTTAGTTGAAATTATGCCTTGTCAACAAGTATGATTGTCATTACTTGAGGCATAATTCATTAACAAGTATTATCATGCATTGATCTATTTAGTATTTGGATAAGGGATGTTATGAACAAATATTATTTAAATGAAATAAAATATTGGTTATGTTTATTTTCATTTTCTTAATATTATATCCTATATTTGCATGTTTAATCCGTGAATAACTTATGTTATTCTAAAAGTCCGTTGTCGATCAATGATGTGGGAATGTCATTGAATTAAGACAAATCGAGTTTTGGTAGAATATACTTTAAGTATATTGATGCGTGGGACATGCCAATTACATGATATTCAATGAATTGAATATAGGATGATCCCAACTTTACATGATGATACTTTATGGATCTTTGTCATTAAGTATATCATGAAGTGTTTATCCTCGACTTGAGATACCGGATAATCATTATGAATGTAGTGCACTTGTGTAAGATAGTCTAACGCTATCCGTGAATCGGTAGTTATAAGGGCTATTTTCGGAAGTGTTACAAAGTTCATGAGTTATGTTTGTAGTCAAGAGAATTTGTTCCTTTGAATTTGTTTCAAAGTATAATACTATATTTGGGCCCTCGTAGGATTGGCAAGATGTTTGTAAGGCCTTACCCAAGATCTATCCGAATACGCTCGATGATTTGGTAATCTTGTTCAATCGAATACAACGAGAAATGAATATTAACTTATGAAATGACTTGATCCATATTCATAGTTAATGTAGTATTAGTAACAAAAGGATAAGTAAAATGATGAATCATTAAATGGTTTTTCCAGAGACCATACTCGATTCGATCTGGGGCATTGGCGTGTTAAAGCTAGACTAACCAATGTCATTACTATATTAAGTAATATCCAAGTGGGAGCTGAAAGGTTTATGGATAATTATTAATATATGTATGACCGGATTCGAACTCGAGACTTCGGATTGCACACATTACGTATGAGAATCAATGTATAAATAATTAATATATAAAATGTTATATTTAATTATTTGATCACGAAATAAATACTTAATGATATTTAATATTTGACGAGTTTTGATTATCGGTCATTAAATGTCAACGGATATGAAGAAAAGTTAACAAGTCAAGAGAAGGTTTTAGGAATCCTCTTTGGGCTTGTGTTTGGCGAAAACTATAGAATCCCACATCGGTTACTATAGCAATCTTGACATCTACCATAAGGCTATAAATACATCCCCATGTATTCATCCTTTGGGACACTTGATTTCAATAGAAGGCCAAACTTCTTCTTTCTTCCTCTTGTTCTTAGGTCGACGAAGCAAAACCCCATGTAAGGGATTTGCATTGAGTGACCTTGAGCATAACAAAGGTGTTTGGTTAATCTATTGTGATCAAGAAACTAGCTTTTCTCATTGATTCGCTACTAATACGTGTGTACAAGAACGAAGAACAAGCACGCTGAGCTTGTGAATCTTGGTGGTTGATTTCATTGGTGGGTCGACATAGGTGTTGGTCGACATTATACAAACCCTAATTTATTAGGGTTTAGGGTTTCTTGGTCGTTGATCTTAATTTGGGGTTTTCATAAACCCTAATTGCATTGATTCGCAAAAGGTACGCATATACTTTTAATTCGGTTAATTAATTTACAAGTATTATTCCTATTACTTCACTGCATGCTTTGATGATGTTTACTTGTTTTCTATAATTGTTATGATTAGTAAAACCCAACACTTGATTTGGACGGTAATCTTGCAAAGATTTCAGCAATCAAGTCTTCACATAAAGAATTGCAAACCTAGTAAAATATATACAGTAATTATAACTCGTCACACATTTTGATTGATAACCTTTTCTAAAATTACTAGTGAAGTTGCAAGTGTAGAATACCTTCTTAGTAAGTCTTGTCTTTTTTTTCTTAACCATTGTCGATTTTTGAATGGTTTTGCTATCACTTACCATTCCGTCTTCAGACTGTTCGTCTCGGTCCTTATTCTTCATCACCTAGGCAAATATCTATGTTAGAAAACTGTATAAGATTCCTAAAACCTAAAGGATTTGTTTTCATGAGCCAAGTTACATGTATAAAAAAACATATAACAATAAATAAACATCGACGATTATCATATTGCTCACCAGAAAGAATTGAATAGCAGTAAATTTAGTTATTAACTTGTGATAACAATTTAACGAATATCAATGTTCGAGTATCTAATCTTTAATGCTTAAATAGATTATGTCATATGGGCCTAGCCCAGGATTATTTATTATTTAGAGTAAATTACATGGATGGACCTTGTGGTTTGCTCAAAGTTTCACCCATAGTCCCTAATAGTTTAAATTTGCATGGATAGTCACTATCTCTGCAAAAAATAACATTTATGGTCTATTTTTTTAACTAGTGTTAAGTGATTTCGTTATCATTTACACATTAGCCCTTTAAATACCATTGCATCATTTATCCTTTATAATAACGACCGTTTTTATCAGTGTTCGTTTGTTTTTATATGCTTTCCGTTTTTATACGTTTTCGTCCATTTTAATACGTTATCATACGTTTTTATCCGTTTTCTTACGTTTTTGTCCGTTTTTATACGTTTTCATTCGTTTATCTTATGTTTTCATACGTTTTTATCTTTTTTCTTACACTTTGATACCTTATTGCACGCTTTTATACGCCGCCGCTTTCTTACATCTTAAACGCGTTTTATACCTTTCTATACGCTTTACTCCGCTTTCATACGTTTTTATTCGTTTTTAATCGTTTAATCCGTTTTCTTACGTTTTCATACATTTTATCCGTTTTAATACGTTTTCGCCTATTTGTATACGTTTTATCAGTTTTCGTTCGTTTTCATACGTTTTCATCCGTTTTTATACATTTTTGTTTGTTTTAATATGTCTTCATACATTTGATCCATTTTTATATGTTTTTGTCCGTTCTTATCGTTGCTCATTTTTTACGGTTTCGTTCATTTTATACATTTATATCCATTTTTATACGTTGTATCTTTTTATACGTTTTCTTATGTTTTATCTGTCTGCGTCCATTTTTATATGTTTTCATCATTTTTTATACGTTTTCTTACCTTTTATCCATTTGTATACGTTTTCGACCGCTTTATACATTTTCTTACATTTTTACACATTTTTCGTCCATTTTTATACGTTTTTATTGCATTTTCATACATTTTTATCCGTAAGAAAATGTATAAAAATGGACGAAAAAGTATAAAAATTGACGAAAACGGATATAAATGTATGAAAACGTAAAAAGCGTATAAAACATATAGAAATGGATGAAAATGTATAAAATGTTTGGAAACGAAGAAAACATATAAAACGGATGAAAACGCAGTAAAATGAATGAAAACGTTAGAAAACATATAAATGGACCAAACGTATAAAAATGTAAGAAAACGGGCGAAAACGTATAAAAACGAATGAAAACGTATGAAAAAAAACTTATGAAAACAAGAGATAGGTACGTTTAAAGTTTGAGGTGGAAAAGCAAAAAACGGTTCAAATGACCATTTTACCCATGGATCGTTTTTTGTTTTTTATAATTTAGGGTTGGGGACATGTGTCGCTATATGAATGGCCTTTTACACTTTTTAGATTTGAATGCCTTTGTAATTGATCTCCTACCTGTCAACATGTGGGTTCTAGACTTTTTTTTTCGTAAAAATAAAAAACAAAACACATTTTATTAAAAAATATATATATATTACAATATATCATTTAGGGTGTGCTTGTTAAAAGTAGTAGTAAGTTGTAAGCAGTAGCTACATCTCACCGCTCATAACCTTTTAAAGAAGCATTAAAAACATGAGCATTTTAAAAAATAACAAAGCTTACCGCTCCTTTTTCAAACAATTATAAAAATCAAAATGCTTATTGCTCACCACTTTAAAAAACTTCACACCGCTCCGTGTCAAACATACCAATACAACTAAAATTTTACAATACATCATTTTGATAATATCATATTAAGGATTCCTCTAATCACAAAATAGACTAAATTAAATATGTTTTTTTTTTTTTTTTTTTTTTTTTTTTCTAGAGAGAGAGGCAACATATAGTAAAGAAACCCGAAAAAAATTGAAAGACCAACTGCCAACTTGAAGAACTCATGCCTTCTCACATGACAAAAATGAAACCATGAATATTAAACCATGCATGGTATGATGGATTGCATCACTATGCATGGTATGATGGTAACACCAAATTCGTTAAAAAAAATGTTTTTACATTAGCATGACGCTGAAAATAAGCTAATAATGACTTTGGGCGTGTGTTTGTACTGGAGTAAAAACAGTAAAAAAAATAGAAATAAATAACCTGCTAAGACAAACACATAACACATCGTAAGCTAAACAACTTGGGCAAACAAATGTGGTTTTTTCTTAAGGGCTATACTAGAATAAAAGCTCAAATGGTCACAGGTAAATAGGATCATTGATACGATATAATAACAAGTAGCACAAGGCGTAACATTAAAAATCTACTTACTTAAACAAGATATAGAAAAGATCCACAATCACGTAAACTCAAGTTCTTAAACATTTTCCCTCTAATTATGAGCCAGATTTTCCTTTTTTACCTCTCTTTCTTCCCTTAGATACAGTTTGCGGTTTCTTTTTCTCCCAAAATATGGTTTCTCCCCAAGGAGTCCCTTTGTCTAATAATTCAAGGCTTTCGGCGTACATCTCCATCTCAACCTCCCTACAAGTTTCTTTAAATTTCAGAATTTTCGAACCCAAACGTGTTTTAGGATAATAAACTTCATACCACTCGTTTTTTGCTGTTTTATCCAACAATAAACCGCCATTGGTGAGCAGTTTCTTAATTCCAACTCCGTTGAATTGTTTGAAAGTATCAAATTCATGAACCATGGACCAAGATGAAACATTACCATACTCTCTCATCACCCAAACCCTTGTATACCTAACCGTATCCCAATTAGATATCAATGCCAGACAACCATCAACGATTCTTGTTTCTCTTGCTCTCCAACCAAGGGCCTTTACTTCCCTTGCTGTCGCTCTCTGACTAGGTTCTGGCAACGGAATTGTGCCAAAAACATGACTATTCAAACTAAATGTCAATATAATATATTCGCGTAAGTCTTTTGTTTCATCTAAATACCTAGTTTCTACCCAATGCAATGCTCCATCTAAAAAACATGCTTTTTGGTCGCCATAAAATCTTGTTGTGCTATTAGGGAAATCAATTTCACTCCAAGAGTTTGTCTTCAAGGAGTAAATAAATGAAGTATTTGCATTTTCACCGGCTAATATACCCACAATCTTGTAATCATGAGTGATTGAATCGAAACCGAACCCTAGGGATACAATTAAATTATAATTTTCTTTTACCTCTCTCATAAAAGGAGGATCGGGTATTTGTACTTGACGCCTAACTGAAAAGTTCCATAGAATCAAACCAACTGTTCTTCCGTAAACGCACACAATTCCATTACATGATCCGATAATGTCCATAAACGCAAAAGGTATTCGAACTGAGAATTGAACTGGTGTTACATCCATGTACCCACCTCTTGGACGCAAAGGCAACCTATCTTTAGAATGTAATGTATATATGTAATCATAGTTCGAACAAAATTGTTGGATAAGGACTTTTTCAGGATTATTCATAGTTCGAACAAGAGTGTACATACGTATGAAATCAGAGCTAGCAATGCGAGAATACCATGATTTGGAGAGACATCTCAGTTGGATGACGGATTTGAACGGTAATCTTGCAAAGATTTCAGCAATCAAGTCTTCACATAAAGAAGTCCAAACCTGGTAATTAGAATACATAATTATCAGTCGTTACAAATTTTATGATAACCTTTTTCCTAAAATTACTAGTGAAGATGCAAGTGTACAATACCTTTTTAGTAAGTATTGTCTTTCTTTTCTTAGCAATTGGGGATTTTCGAATGGTTTTGCTAGCACTTACCATTCCGTCTTCAGACTGTTCGTCTCGGTCCTTATTCTTCATCACCTTGGCAAATATCTATGTTAGAAAACTGTATAAGATTCCTAAAACCTAAAAGTTTGTTTCCATGATCGAAGTTACATGTATAAAAAAACATATAACAATAAATAAACATCGACGATTAATAAATTACTCACCAGAAAGAATAGCAGTAAATTGAGTTATTAACTTGTGATAACAATTAAACGAATATCAATGATCGAGTATTTAATCTTTAATGCGTAAATAAATTGAATATGTTATATAGGCCTAGCCCATGATTATTTATTATTTAGAGTAAATTACATGGATAGTCCCTGTGGTTTGCCCAAAGTTTCACCCATAATCCCTAATAGTTTAAAGTTGCTTGAATAATCACTATCTATATCTCTGCAAAAAATAACACTTATCGTATATTTTTTAACTGGTGTTCAGTGATTCCGTTATTATTTACACGTTAGCCCTTGTCGTTAAGGACCATTGCATCGCCTATCATTTATAATAACGACTGTTTACAACTAAAAGCTTTCCAGGTACGTTTTCATACGTTTTTATCTGTTTTTATATGCTTTTGTCCGTTTTTATATGTTTTTGTCCATTTTAATACGTTTTTATCCGTTTTCTTACATTTTCATACGTTTTTGACCGTTTGTATACGTTTTCATACATTTATCTTACGTTTTCAAAAGTTTTTATCTGTTTTCTTGCATTTTCATATGTTATTATCCGTTTTTATACATTTTCAGCCGTTTTCTTACATCTTCATACGTTTTTTCCCTTATTGAAACATTTTACTCCGTTTTCATATGTTTTTATTCGTTTTTAATCGCTTCGTCCGGATCGTGAATATTATGTTGTTTGATGATTCGGTGGTCTAGGATGATGATTAAATAAGAAAGCCATTTTAGAGATAGATGAAGAGAGTTGAGAGGAGGTTCTTTGTAAGAGAGTTGCTTAACAAATGAAAGGTTAGATTCAAAGAAGCCACACCCTTCCATGGATGGAAGGGGTATTTATAGTTACAAACAATACGTCCTCCCATCGGATCGTGGATCGTGCATACATTGGGTAAAGACCCGTCCTTCCTCCACGGTGTTACACTAAACTATTCTACGCTACAAACTAACTAATTAACTACATAATAACGTAAATAACTACAAATCTACGAGCTAACATATGCTAGACTATTATTGGGGTGACCGACACTTTAACATGGAATTTCCAATTCCTAACAATCTCCCCCTAAGGGAGGTCACCCCATGAAATACATTTTGCTTCCTAGCATTCTATCTTTGACTTCGTTCTTGAGCTCGTAGACTTGAATTCTTCATTTCGCAATCTTTGTGCTTTAGTAGCGATTCTTCAAAGTCCGCATTGATTTGTACTTTTAGTGGAGGCCTTTAATCGATCCACATCTTTGATGATCTTCGAGCTTTCATTGAGATCATCACCACAAGAAATCTCTCGGATCACCCTTTGTTGTGTTGCCATCATGTGATGTTGTGACTTTGGACCGACATGCTCACACTTTTGGATCATGACATCTTTCCATCGTAGTAGCGGAAGCTTTATCGGTTCATGATATTTGCAAAGCAGAAAGGTAACATAGTATAAAAATATCGAACCAAAGTTATGTAGATATGCACCACCATGATTTCTTCAATTAAGTGTGGATGTCGTGAGCATGCGGCTTTGATTGACTCCTCAATTCGATCACCGCAACCGTCCAAATGTACCGCAAACAACAAGCTAGCAATAAAACACACGAAAGTGTCTTTGATCACTTTCGTTGAATTGAGGTACACGCCCACGGTTCCTCGCTGATCAAGACAAGCATCGCTCGTGATCGTAGGATTCCTAAGAATCTCCTTGACAGGTTTCACAATGTGTCTAGCCGTTCTCAAACCGAACGCCTCAAAGAAGACAACACGGAGTGAGTGAACCAAATAATTGAGATTCACCGATTGATGAAAATTGATTTGAAAACAATCGCGTATTGCTTGAAGAAAGAGTTTTGCAATACGACGAAGGTTTTATAAGAAAGATCAATTTTCAATCAAAAATACTTTTGTATTTGAAATAGAATACACATTCGATGTGCTAGATAAAAGAAGAGATTCGCACATCGAACGGTTTTTCCAAAAGTATTTTTTCAATCGAGATACTTTTGTGTTTGAAAACATGAATACACATTCGACGTGCTAGAGAAAAGAAGATTTGCACATCGAACGGTTTTTCCAAAAGTATTCGCCAATTCCATTCTCGACCAAGGTTGATTCAAGATTGAATCTCCCATCGCTTTCTATCCAGCTTGTCACAAGCTTGATCTTTAGAAAAGATCTCACATGTCACCCACCAAGAGCTTGTTTGATGTTGGCTCTAGAAGGATTTCCATCTTCATCGTGAATATTTTACATATCACTTAGATGTTCCGCAATACCACAAGGATAATGCGAGGACTCTTAATATATTCTTACTTTCCACATTGTGTGAAACAACAAGTCTTCATTAATTTTGTGTCCTAATGAGATATTGTGGATGATCTCTTGGCTCTAGACTCAATAGTGCACATTTGGTTCCTATGCCGAGACTAGGGAGAGGGTCTCTTCTTCAATATCAACAATCTCTAAGAGAAAGTCGATAGATAATGTCGGTTCCCGTGAGAATGAAACAAGCCCTTTAAGAGGAACTTGAGTAGCTTGGGAAGTTAGTGCAAGCACCACCGGGTCCATGACGCCTTGTCTTCAATACCAGTGTTACCTTAGTAAACACCAAGAGTATATGTATTGAACCCGGTTTCGCCCTAAGGTTGAATTATTGAGGGCTATTTCTTTTCACCCTTTTCTCATTTCATTTCTTTTTCATTCTTCAACCCTTCAAGCTTACCGAGACTTCATAACTAGAACCTTGTTGGGTTTATTCCAAGACTAGCTCTATCTCATCCGCACTCTTCCCATATCTCACTTTTCTCCTTTTTCATCATACCTAAGGACTCTACACTATCTAGTGGATTGTCCTCGGTAGATCCCTCCGGTTCAAGCGGATCGTGGAACTAATACCTAACCTCACCATCCTTATAACTCCATGCATAAAGTAAAATGGTCGGTCTTTTGGTACAGTTCATTCTTTCTTGAAACCAATTGAAAATCATTTGAAAACAATCAAGGTACTTGTGATACGAGATCAAAGCATTTTGTACCTTAATAGTTTTGATCATTTAGAAAACCTCCCCTCAACATGTGCATATGATTTAGAAATTGTTTAGCACATGGAGGCAAGAGGACTTTGAAATATTTTCTTTGATCACAATTTTCATAGAAAAGCCATTTGATTTTCTTGGTAAATTCTCCCTCAATATGTGCATAGGATATTTGAAATCATTTTATCACATAGAGGAAAGAGTTCTTTTGAAGCACATCCACGATCACAAAATCCATTAAGAAAACCATTTGAAAACTCAATCAAGGTACTTTATGTTAAAACATAAAAGCTTTTGTACCTCGATAGTTTATTTTCTTTTAAAATGCTCCCCAATATATGCTTCGAGATTCAAAGCGCTTAGCACATAAAAGAGAGCAAATGCACATTTGAATCAAAACGATCACCTTTATCAAATTTCATTATTAAATCACAAATTCTCCCCGATCAAAAATATCAAACCCTTTGAGATTTTGGATCCCAAGTGATTTAATAAGGTTTAGAAAACATGGAAGAAAATGTGGCCTTGTTTAAATACTCATCTTGTTTTTGGATAAATGCTCCTCCTCAACATGTGCATTATGTATATTGAAATCGTTTGGCACATGGAGGCGGAGTGCCTTTGAAGGACTAAAACCAATTCCATTTAAAACAGATTTGAGATTTAAATCACGATCTCTCACCCGATCAAAGATTTCAAACCATTTGAGATTTGTGATCCCAATAGATTTAAATAATTTAGAAAATTTTGGGGAAAGACGTGCAAGATTTGATTTTGAAAATGATGATAAGGACCATTTTAAGACATTAAAGATTGTTAGTGTCGTATGATAGTTTTAAGAGATCTTTAAGTAAAATAAAACAATTTCACAATCAAACAAGAATGTAAAAATTTCATTTTGAAAGACCTTGATTCTAAAGAAAATCATACCATGACATAACATTAAATCTTTAGATCACCACTTTTTAACGCATAAACCGAACTTTTATGAAGAAATATTGTTTGAAAATATTATATTTTAAATCACTCTCCCCTCAATCAATGACCAAGTCGATAATTGAGTGACATAGGTTTTGATAAAAAGAAGTCCGTGATTTTCAAAATTTAGTCCAATTTATTTTCAAAACAATATTTTTCCATTTTCAAAACAATATTTATCAAAGTTTTAGAAAATGGTATCATCACTACTATCCCGCACAAAGATACATTAGTGGTTGAGAAGCTTCCGTTGTTGTTGTTGTAGGGTTTGGAAGAAAACCATCTCGATGCAATGAGACTTCTTCTTACGTTGCATTTTAATGCCAACCGAGGTCAAATTAAGCTCCGCTTTCTTCAATCACTTAGAAGAAAACCATCTCGATGCAAGGAGACCTCTTACGCTGCATTTATGCCAACTCTCCATAGAAGTCCAATTAAGCTCCGCTTCTTCATTTGTCAACCCAAGATATAGTTACCCTTTCCTTTCGCATCCAATCATCTTCAATTGTGGGATCCGGATCGGGAACATTCTTTTATACCAATATACCGCATACGTTAGTGAACACACATACAAATATATGGTGGTCGACATCACCCAAACAACAATCGACTAATAAAAGTCAATGCAACATATCAATCGATCATATAAATGTATGGGAATAATGTGTTCATCAAACTCTAATCATCTAATCCTAGCAATCATATCCTAGGCACCTAGTCCTTCAACATAGGTTAACATCATTTTTAATTAAGCATATTAGGATAATTAAGAAAGCCCGTTAGATGATGTAGATTTGAAAACATTATCCCTCAATCAATGACTCATTTTCTAAAAGTTTAAAAGCTACCAAGTCATTGATTGAGTTTTCAATTTTACGAAAACTCGAATTCGATTGATTTACAAGCAACTCATTTACCACCATTTTTGAAAACAACAAATATTTTTCTCAAGAATTTTAGACGGAAAACATTTGTGTAGGAACAAAGCCCTTCGACATACTTTCCTCAATTTTGTTTTAGGATAAGTGCACGAAATATTTGAAAATTGGTTTAGCGCAAGACTTTCCTTTCTTTAAAAAGCGGGTTGCTATCTCAAATAATAGCAAGCCATAGTTTAAGCACGGGTTACAATCAAGTAATCGCAAGCCATTTTTTGTGACATGTTTTGAAAAGAATATTTACACCTCCCGCTCGAACTTCATCTATGGTCCCGTGCCATTATTGAATGACATTTCTAAGACCGCAGATGTTATCGATACCGTAAGACATGTCTTGAGAAAACATATTTTGGTATTTTTCAAATTTTCTCGATTTTTATGGGTTTTGAAGGTTTTATATTTTTCTATTTTCTTTTGTTGGTTTTATATTTTGTATTTTGTTTTTCGATAAATATATACAAAGATAGAGTAGATGATATAGTTTAAGAAGATGATGATACGAGTACCGAGATAAGGATATCGAACAAAGACGTCGTAGAAGATAGAATTCATCATCTCTTAAACTTCCACCACCAAAGCTTCCGAGGCTCCGAATAGAAGATAGAAATTGAGCCATTGAGAAAGTGAGACTTTGGCGCTTCCCCCAAACCGAAAATCCTTTAGCATGAGCAGATTCAAGCTCTATTTCAAGCTTGCTTTAGCCAGTGCACAAAGAAGCACACCATTATCATAAATCCTGTTGCTCCTTTTAAGAATGATAATCGAGATTCTCCATTCGGGGTTATATCATCAAATAGAACAACAAAGAACGTATCATCCCACACTTAAATAATCTTCTCAAATTTCATTTCCATCAAGTCTCAAGCAATCCATTCCAAAAGGTGTCAAGAGAACAATTCCCCAAGTAGTTGAATTGATGCGCCGGCCTCTTTGTATAATGCTCAAGAACTCTCCCAAATACACATCATGAGGGAATGAAAACACCTCCCATGTTCACATTTTTCTTCCCCGATGATCGTGTATGAAGCTCAAGAACCAAGTACACCAATACCCAAGAGCTCTCCGAATACACATCATGAGGGAATGAAAACACCTCCCCATGTTCACATTTTTCTTCCCCGATGATCGTGTATGAAGCTCAAGTATCCAAGTATACCAATACCCAAGGAATGAATAATCGATAACATTGAAGAAGCAGCCAAGTCATCGATTATCTCTCGGATGACAATCTCTGCGGATGTCAACTCCAATAAGTGATTATATCTCGAATCACCGATTAAGCACTCAAGTGAAAACAAATGAGCATCCCCAATGTACACAATCTCTCTCCCGATCATTGCGATACCATCGAAATCACCACACACTTGTGTACCTCTTTATCTTCGTAAACTTTCTCTTACATCACTTCCCCACGTAGTTGGAATAATAACACTAAAAGCTTGATGAGTAAAACCTTGAGTTTCTCTCGGTCATGACATTTGTTTTCCCGGATATCTTCAATCACTTAGAAGTATTAAGTTCATCAAGTTTACTCGCCATGAGTCAAACCTTGAGTTTCTCTGCATTTGTCTTCCTATCTTCCCACTTAGAAGTATTAAGTTCATCAAGTTTACTCGCTTTGTGTTTACTCCTTGCCCCTTCTCGGTTTTGATACTCAATCAACAACAGTATAAGCCCAAATACTTGAAATCTTTATGAGAAGAACACTTGAACTCTTGTGAGAATCAACTTGTCAAGACTCTCTCGACTATTTTTATCAACCCTTATGTAGACAATTTGAAGTGACCACCGATGAAGAAAACCCGATATACCATACTTGAAACTAAAGTCAACTTCCCACATTTGTATCTTAAGCTTGCACCTAATGATGGAAGAACGGTGTCGAGAATTTATGCTTCAAGCAAATCTCTAAGTACTCACTACCCAAACAAAGTATGAGACATTAACACCTCTTGCGATTATCCACACCGACATATGCGTGTGACATCGAGTAAAACAAAGTAACTCCTAATAGTGATAGTTAACTGTGTCTTCAACCATCCACCTCGATCGCCGGTAACTAGATAAACCAAGTCTTCAACTCAAATTCTTAAGCCCGAGCAAGTTATCAAATAAGAACACGCCTTTGTGAAAGTCAACTTCAATCTCAAATAAGTGATAAATGATTAACTCAAGTAATCAACTTGTGTCAAATGTCCAACACGTGAATAAATGTACAACCGGATGTACATTGACCCACTTAATGAACCGGAACAAATGATTCCTCAACATCAATTCCATCTTCCTAAAGATATACATATAGAGACTGATCTGGAAGATTCACCAATAATGTCTTCAAGCGGATGAGGTAGTCATTTTCCTTAATGTTCATGTGGTTGATTTACAAAGTGCACAATAATCCGTGAAGATTTGGTAAAGGAATACCAAAGAGCGGATCATTTTTCATGAACAATAATCCGTGAAGATTTGGCAAAGGAATACCAAAGAGCGGATTATTATTCAATAGTGCAACTGCAATATTACAATAGTCAATATCAACGCCTCGAGGAGTCATCATCTAAAGAATATGAGCAAGTCTAATTGAGGATTGAATCGACTTATAACTCTCTCCCAATTAGTGCTCTCCCTAAACCGACAACTGCTTGATAAATGCCCGATTAAGAAGAAGTCTTTAGATAATCAAATGCAACTCGCCTTTAGTCTTCTAACATGTAGCGTAAAATGTAGAACCGATCAGACTCGACCTTCTTCAAGATTGTCCGAATGGGGAATAGATAGTTAACATCTTCAACTCACACCAAAAGCATCCCACCAAAAGCATCCCAATTAACTTACATCTTGCAAATCCCTTAACTAAAATCCTCCCAATCAAACAAGAATGTAAAGATGTTCATCAAGGAAATCAACAATCAGTGCCAAGAACGAACACACAAGATGGTAACACCAAACTACCAATCACATCAAACAAGAATGAGAGATTGTTCGAATCATCATGTTGATGTATACGTGAAGCATTAACCGAAGCACTTTGTCGATAAACTCATCAATCCGAGTGAAGATGTCAACCAACGGCTCTTAGAAGAGAAACTCCATGTGAAGATGACCCGATAAGAAGAAGCTCGGTTCTTACATGAGTTTAGAGCCGTATGACCATTTATATTCTCAAATATCAATCAACAATGCAAAAATTCACACTTCTTCTCCCTCAAGAATTGCATACGGAGATGCCATTCTTGATTAAACAAGTGAACATCATCCAAATGTATTCTATTCACACTTCTCCCCGCAAAATTAGCACATGATGTCGCCATCGTCATTATAGTTGAGCAAGTGGAATAAGAAAACAATCAACGGTAGTCCGGTTCACTTGATGACCAAGCGCATGGAAAAGTATGAAGCATGTTGATGAGAATGGTCATAAATGAGAAGATTTCTCTTCTTCCAAGATAAAGCGCATCAAGCGCATACATTTTCTTTTCTTTGGGGAACGAGGCATGAACTGTTGTGTTCATACGTCATAAGAAGATTTCTCTTCTTTGAAGATAAAGCGATCGAAACGCACACTTTTCTTTTCTTTAGAGAACGAGGCATGAACCGTTGTGTTCATACGTCATAATCTCTCTTTTCATAAATCTCTACTCTTGGCAAACTATGTAATCAACCCCATTATCATTCAAGAGGCTCTTTGTAGTGACAAATGATGGAGAAAACCCAATATGATGAATTTGACCTCAAGTAAACTAACCCGAACTCGTGACTTAAACTTGCACATATGTAACAAAGAGCGGTGCCGATTTCCATTAGCATCTCTAAGTACTCTATGTACTCTATACTCTTCAACCAACCAACCATCAAGTATAAGACGACATTACCTCTTGAAAATCCACAATTGAATGTGACATCGAGCACTACAACGTAACTCCTTAAAGTGATAGTTATTTTGTGGTGGTAAGAGCCCAATTCCCCAAGTGGTAAAAGAAAAGGTAAAAGACACCCAACAATAACTAGATTTCCAAGTCTTCGCTTTTTGATAATAAGCTCGAACAAGGATCATGAAGAATCTTCATCCAACCATCCCCGATACCTTCGTGATACTAAGTACACTCGCCCGTGATATTTCACTTCAACCTCAAATAAATAATAGTGAATTAACGCCGTTGTCACATCTTCTCGTTAATCGCTCAAATCTAGCCTCCTTTGACATTTTACGAACTTTGATAATGGTTTCATCCCGACCATGGTTAAAAGCACATAACCCCGTAAAACCATGTAATAACCAAACCGCCATGACGAATATCCAAACACACATCCAATTCATGAAGTACACCCTTTTATCCTTCTTCAAGCGTAAACCGTAGCACCAAAGATCGATAAGATCCCGAATACACTTTCCTTTCTCCGTGATGGTTCCATCATTACGGATTTTACAATTCTATGGTTTAAACCGAGAAATAGATTCTTTCATGGATTTTACAAAACCAAGAATAAACCGTAAGATAGATCCGAAATGCACTTTACTATTACCGTGATGTTTCCATTGTCACGGATTTTACAAGTCTATGATTTAAACCGAGAAATAGATTCTTTCATGGATTTTACAAAATCAAGACAAAACCGTAAACAATGTCGCCTTGAATGTGTTATGACAACTTTGGTTTCGTGAATATCTGCTTTAGGGGAACATGCAATGGTTCATCAACGGTTCAATCTCCAACATCAACAATATCATCAACCATCCAAGAAACACTTTGGTAAACACATCATTCACGATTCTCGACGGCTATTGTAGTGACCACATGGAGAAGTAAACCCGATATACCAAACTTGATCATGAAGTAGAATTCCCCATTTGTTACTTAAACTTGTACTAATCCTGTGAAGAAGAAACGGTGTACCCAATGTACAAAACCTCTTGACATTCTCAACTAGTGAGACATCAAGTGATAGCTACGTTGTGGGTTAAGCGAGAAAGAATCACAAACGTAACTAAATAGCCAAGTCTTTATCACACTCTATAAACGCCCAAACAAGTCATCTTCGCGAAGGGTAGAAAGAAAGAAGACGAAATAAGTAAACGCGCCTGAAAACCTCACTTCAAATCCAAATAAGAAATACCGTCCAAACAACCCCGTAGTCAACCTTGTTCAATAACGATTCAAGCCGTGACATAATATTTTTCGTGAAAATGTATAGACCAAAGTGTCGACCTCATAACTCATCAAATCTCATTATCAACTCTTATCAATAAATCTCATTGTCACAAGTCTCATCGTAAAATCTCTTCAACAGATCTCAATAAATCTCAATTTACACCTTGCATGTCTCAAGTCTCATATACGATTAACTTATGAGAACCACATCCACAACTTTGAAACCGATTCAATAAAATCAAAACCCATGTCCAATTATGCTCAAATATAGGTCTAAAAATTAGCTCAAGCCTAGTTAATAGAACACGGTCCAAATTCTCTTTTCAAAATAACACTCAATCTGTCAAGTCCATGAAACGTATAAATTCTCAAAGAGACATTCATGATATATCACATTTATCAAAATCTGACATTCTTCCATTTGTTCGTATCACATTTTATCTATGAAACTTAACAATGTGTTTTCGTAAAAACATTTGTAAGTTAACAATTATTTTTAGATCGTGTATGAAGAGATGAAAATCTGAGGCCCATACATTTTATCAAAATCTGAGGCCCATACATATCCGATCCAAAACACTCTACCCTAATATTCGGGGTATAAGTCTCCACTTAACCACAACAATCCCTAATCCCCATCTCACATTCAAACCCTAATACACACAAGAAAATTGTCCGCCTCTCTTATCAGGAGAAAGATACGCTCCTCAAAACAAATCCCTTTAATACCAATCCAGTAATCTCACGATTCCATCTCTAAAATATAACTCAAACCCTAAGAATACTGCAACATCATTAAGCACCCCCTTCTCACAACGCAGCCACACACAACCCAAACCTCCATCTCATTTTCACCTTAATCAATTCACACAATAGCTATGGAACTCAGTCCTGGAAACGATTTCTTCTTTATAGTGTTCGAACCAGCCTCACCACAGGGATGGTTAGAGGAGTGGTTTTGGCCACAGAGATGGCATAAGTGTGGAACGAATAAGCCACAAGGATGGCTTGAAACGAGAGACAATCCAGGTAGGTTTTATCATTGTGTGTATATTAAGTTTTGATTGTTTAATTTATAAAGAGAATCAAGGATTTGATTTAACAAGGTTGTTAAAATCATTTCTTTAACTTCGAACATAATCAAACACACAAGATCAATGATGATTATCTGAGATCATTTACTTTAGAACGAACCAAGGAAAAAGGAGCTAACATCCTTGTTAGTATCTTTAATCTTTTAGATTCGGATATTACATGAAGTGAAAGCATTGAAAGGATCGATGATGAGTTAAAGTTTGTGAACTTGGGTCTTCAAGGTCTTGATTATACTTTGATATACACAAACTTTGACTGAGATCTTGATTACTTTTCATTTTTATTGGACGAGTCATGAGTGAGATGTGATAGAGATAGATGTGGTGTTGTTTTTTTTTTGAAATATTGTCGAAGGGTTGAGATGGGATTGATGAAGGTTCTGTTGTGGTGTCGGTAATTTGTCTTCATGATTTTTAGTGTTATTAGATAATGACAGATGATGGTTTCGACCTGAGGTCACGAGTCATGATTATTACTTCTCAAACTGCTTTCTTAGCATTCTCAAACTGCTTTGTTTCATTAACACAAACTGCTTAGCATTCTCAACGAAATGCAAGTCGCTTTTGAAATTTTTGACTCAAAAGTCAAAAAATACTACAACTCGCTTTTGGTTTTGGTTAATCAACTCGCATTCAGTATTGCAAGTAAACAACTCGCTTTAGATTCTGCATACAACTCGCATTCTTTATAACCCGCATCATTTTTCAACATGACAACTCGCATAGCAAAAGTGCAACTCGCTTTTTACTTTAGTAAGCAACTCGCTCAAAAACAACTCGCATGTACACAAAGACATATGATCAACTCGCATTCAATAATGCAAGTAAGCAACTCGCATTCAACCAACTCGCATATGGCAAGTCGCTTAGTACAAGTTAACAACTCGCATCCATGAAAGACTAACTCGCATCCAAGCAGGAAATGAACAACATCCAGAAACAAAAATAACGGGCTCAAGTTTAGACCTATTGATTTAACCAGCTTGGACCATTTAAAACTGTTTAAAACTTTTAATCCAGAACCATTTAACCACAACAGTTGTTGAAACAATACATGAACACGTAAAAACAGGTTTGGACCATGTCAATCGTGAAACAATGACCACTCAAACTATTACCACTTATAAAATAAGATTCAAACAATAAAGCATAAAAATAGTTTTGGGCGTGATTTGAACCACAAATATCCATCAACAAACAAAACCCATATCAAACCGCATATTAAACCGCTTCAAAACTATGCAAATCATCAAAACAACACAACCTTGGCTCGGTACCAATTGTAGGATCGTGAATATTATGTTTTTGATGATTCGGTGGTCTAGGACAATGATTAAATAAGAAAGCCATTAGAGATAGATGAAGAGAGTTGAGAGGAGGTTCTTTGTAAGAGAGTTTCTTAACAAATGAAATGTTAGATTCAAAGAAGCCACACCCCTTAATGGATGGAAGGGTATTTATACTTACAAACAATACGTCCTCCTATCGGACTGTGGATCAGGCATACATTGGGTAAAGACCCGTCCTTCCTCCACGGCGTTACTCTAAACTATTCTATGCTACTGACTAACTAATTAACTACATAATAACGTAAATAACTACAAATCTACGAGCTAACATATGCTAGACTATTATTGGGGTGACCGACACTTTAACATGGAATTTCCAATTCCTAACACCATCTCAAGAATGTGTACTTACTCTCACGCCGGAGTCTAATCGTGGGGTCCGTCCCCACGGTAAGGCTAACGGTTTACTTTTCTTGTTCAGAGAAATCAATCAAACTACCTAGATTAGTACAAGGTCAGCCCATTAGAAGCTTGTTGGCCCAGTCCGGCAAACTGTGTCCATACCCATTACAACCCGTCACACTTTTTGTACTAACAGTAAGTTTTCTTACCTTTTATCCATTTGTATACGTTTTCGTACATTTTTATATGTTTCCTTACGTTTCTATATGTTTCTATCCATTTTTATTTGGTTTCTTGCGTTTTTATACATTTTTATCCGTAAGAAAATGTATTAAAACAGATAAAAAGTAAAAAAATTGACAAAAACGGATATAAATGTTAGAAAACATAAGAAAACCGTATAAAAACAAATAGAAACGGCTGAAATGTATAAAATGTTTGGAAACGTAAGAAAACATATACAAACGGATGAAAATACATAAAAACGGATGAAAACATATAAAATAGACCAAAACGTATAAAATTTAAGAAAACAGGCAAAAACGTATCAAAACGGATAAAAACATATGAAAGCAGATAAAACGTATGAAAACATATAAGGAGAATTGCATATATCCCCATTTAAACTTCATTAATTGCATATTTACCCAATAAAACTTTAAAATAACAAATATACCCATTTTGTAAGTAAAACTCTCATGTCTACCCATTTCATCTATTTTACTAAAAACAATTTTGCATGTGACATTTATACCCTTACAATCCAAATCATAACCTCTTATATATTTCAATGAAATCAACATATTAGATTTCAACCAAATCAAAACCTTCGATCAAAGTCAAACTTAAAACAAAAATCACCAACTTTTTAGTTTACACATCACCAAATTCACATAGCCATCTCTAAACCAACTTAGATTTCCTAAAGAAAATCATCAGTTCCAGTCAAATATTACTAGCTTTACAAATTGTTGTTTCCTAGGTTCTCATCAAAAACCCGTCACTGGACCAAATCAGTTTATGTTGTTGAATGCTTCAACTTCGATTTCTTACTTTGAGTACCATTCTTCATTCGTTCCCTGTTAAACAAACAATTCTTTAGGATTTATCAAGTATATGCTTTAGGAAAATAAGTTAGAGAAGGAAAAGTGTATAACCTTTAATGGTAGATGCTTGAAACTTGTTGGAACTTTGAGATGGTTCGAATGCCGGATTCTTGCAAGTCCTACTATGATGTCCATATTACGTAGCGGATATTTGTGTCTTCTTTTGGACTCGTCATGTGGTACGATTCTATTCTTTCTTGGTCATCCAGTCGGGCGTTTGATAATAGGTGGGTATATTTTTTTCTTCAGTTTCTATGTGCACCCATTGATCCTTTGTAGGCAGTGGACCAATCTCGAGAGCATATGTTCGCATTCAATATGTATATTGATAAGATGGTGCAACTTCTTTGCATGAAGAAGCAGTAGACCAAATAGAATTGATGTGGTAGTTTCATACATATATGTTGTCCACTTAAACCTCCCATTTGGAAGAAACAAAAAACTCAAGAAGAAAAGCTGATGAACATATGAACACCAAATGGCTGAAAGACCTCAATTCCAAATATAACATTAAGAAATTAAAAATAAAAATAAATAAATAAATAAGTTTGATGATAAGCTCCGCTCAAATAGACAATGAGAACAAATCAAAATCCAAATGAAAGAAACGAACAAGAGTCATCAAGTAATGTGTCAAGTTAAGTTATCATTCCCTACTTGATAGAATACTACTTTGTGTTATTATTTCTGAATAAGAATCTAAATGCGGATAGACATCAACAACATAAAAGTTCTTACTAATTCAAGTGTTTGTTAATAAGAGGGGATCATTCATGAGCTCCCCTTAAGTTTGATGACCGATCACCATTGCGAATTGAGGTAGGGCTAGTAGATACACGCTCAGGTCTTGTGACAGCCACATCGTTTGATGCCGGTGGAACCTCCTCTACATGATTTTGCACTCCACTATCACTGGTGGATCCAATTTAACCACCAACGACTCCCTACTCGCGCTTAACCTATCTTTAACTTCATGAGTCACTTTTTTACACTTAGTTACCCTAATCTCTGCAAAATTCGGACAACCCAATGCAAAAGCCTGAATCCCCTTATTAGGTACATCAATAAACAAGATCTTCAAAGCTACACATTTTCGGCAATACATATCATCTCCACATTAGTTATCATCTCACTCCTACAAAGCTCTAACCTTACCAAATTCTTGACAATTTGTAGCAATCGTTGGTGGTTGTTAGGTAGTTGGATATTGAAGCTAAGCAATCATGAGTAAGTAAGTTCGTGTAATCTGTCATATTGTCGGATGGATGATTCAGTAGGTGTGAAAAATTGGTAGAGATTGTGGTGAAGTTGATCGTCAAAAAGAGAAAACTGGTATGGGAAATTGGGATTGATTGGAGGTTGAGAGTGTGGTGATAGTGGTGGTGGAATGGCCTCGGTATAAGCACGCGTCTTCAATCATATAAAACGAGGACTCCTCGGTCGTGAATGAAAGTTTTGTAAGGGCGAGCTCATACGCCGATTAGGCGACTTCTCATTTGAGTCGAAACTCATTTTTCATAACATCCCTAAATTCCATTGGGTTACATCTTGCGGTGCTCAACGTGGTTTCCAATTTATTTTTTCTAAAGGACGTGGTTTGCCGGGGGACGTGGTCTTGGATCATCTCCGAATAGCTCGGTATGTCCGGTGAGATCAACCGTTTTAACGGGTTCAGCCGCTTCCCACTTGGCGTGTTTTTTTTTTTTTTTAAATTTGCTACGCATCGTCTTGAGAAAACAGCCTCCCTTTTGACTCTTCATGATATGCGGTCCTAACACGGTTAAAAAAATCAACCTCGTTTTCCCCACTACGACCCATACCCATACGTTTGAAATAATTGTAGATAGCGTTGAATTTTTGACAATTATGGCTCAACATATGCCACTTACTCGTCAACATGTCCTTGTTACGTTTTTGAAAATTAGTTTTGTTGAACTCATGAGAACCTTATTCCAAAACGAATCGTTGGTTTTGCCACTTCGGATTTTGTTATTGACAGATACAACAATGTAACACACGGCTAATAACGTTTTCTCGGAAGGCAACCAACGAAAGGAAACCGGTGCGGATTCGGTTTCGGTTGTGGGTTTCGAGTATTTTGCTCGTTTTGCGGGTCGTTTTCCTTTCGTTGGGTCTTTTGTTCATGGGTTTCGGTTGGTGGTTGTGGTCGTGAGGTTTGTGGTTGTGCTATTTGCGGTGGTGGATTTTGTTGTAGATTTTGGAACTGTTGGTTAAGTATTTGTTGTTGTTGAAATAGTTGTTGATAATATAGTTGTTCGGGTGTGTAAGTCGGCATAGTGTATTGGCTACCGAACCCCAGAAATTGACAATGTGATGATATTGAGTGCGGATGAAGGTGTCAGAGGGTTTGACGAAGATGACGAGTTTGATTGCGACATCCCGATGTATTTGTTGAAAAACGATCGTTATTAGGATATTGAGACATTTTTTTGTGTGTGAATATAGAAATGGGAATGGAAGTAAAGTATTTGTGTATAAAAGGGTTTATATAAAGTCATTGTGCTTAGTTTTTAGAAAAAAAAAAAAAAAAAAAAAAAAAAAAAAAAAAAACGTTATAGCTATTTAGGGTTTGAAAATTCATTATTTTTTCTTTCTTTCTCCATCAACACCCATGATGCTTTAACGCAACACCCAATGGCGTTGGTTTTTGCTCGTGCCCGGTGTGGTAACACCGACAACGCCAGTCCACGTGGGCATAACGACCCCCCGGTTTTATGATATCATGAGTGATTGTACAATAATTCGTACGACCAGGCCTTCGATGGTGATCGAAGGGTATGAGGGGTGATATGCTTGCGCCAAACTTGTAGTAAATCTGCAATAAGAAATAGTAGACACTTCGTTTAGTGATTGCACGGGGGTTGGGCCACGGGAACTACCTCCGGCGTGAATAAGTATATGATATGAGTTGTGGATAATATGATGTATGTGAAATCGTGTTGAGTGAACATACCATTGAAATGACTCGTCCAACCTATTTATAGATGATGAAAATAGCTTGAGTGTTAGCACACGTTTAGAAGATCATGGGGCGTCCCCGATTTATGGTAACCGCTGGGGCTTCATCCCCACTATCTCGGACTTGGCGGGAAGCTAAGGACATAGTGGGAACGTGGGAAGACCAAGTCAAGGTTCTTATTTGTCTTGGTATCTTCAAGGGAAGACACCGAAGGGTATAGGCCTTGGTGGCGGATTCCCAACCGGTAACCATGTCAATGATGAATGGTTTTACGCCACCAATGACTTATAAAGAAAGACTTGGGTCTTCGTAATGCAATTCGATCGAGGCCGAAGGGGGTCCTTCGACCGATCGGAGGGTACGTCATCAAGCTCCCGGTCGAAAGTGATATGTACGAACAAGAAATATTGCTTACGACTCGAGTAAAACGAAACCTCCTCTTCACAAAAAGCGAACGAAGATGAAAAGTCTTGTAATTATTGACCGTATTAAATGCAAGATTAATCCTAACTACCCTGTTTCCTCGGTAAAGTAAACATCCTTTCAAAATTTAAAAATGGTTTGAAATCCGGTAGGAAAGGGATAAGTCCGGACACGTGTAGGGCTGAGATTCAACATTTGAAGGGTATATAAAGCATAAAAAGCAGTAAAACCCTAACAAAGTTTAACTCTCACCCAAAGTTTTTCACCTATTAAAACTTCTTCCGATCAAGCCTTGACCAAACAAGGTAAAGCGCTCCTCTTCTCGTATTTCAAATACATTGTTGTGTTCTTTTAGAAGGTATCATATCTACCAATAAAAATTTGTGATAAAACAACAAAATTTTGACACTAACCGGGGAGGAGCTTAAAGCGTTCCTCACCGATTATCCCATTTCAAAGGAACATAAAATAATGCTACCGAGTAAAAGTCAAGGGATATTTGATGCCCCGAAAATTATGTAGGCACAGTATACCCATGCTTTCACCATCGCCAACCTTAGGATACCTTTGCATCCTTGATCTTATAATTCCTCCGGTATTATGAAGTACATTTCTAGGTTCAACCTTTTGGCCTAGCCAAGCTTACAACATACATTGTTATGTGCAAAGCTTATGGGTTTGAACCATCCTTGACCGTGCTTAGGGTTTTTGAATCTATACCCGGAGGAGATTGGTTGACCTTGGCCAAAAGGGTGAAAGGGATGTGCCCATTTTGATAGATAGACCTTTTACGAACATAAGGAATTGGAAAGGCAAGTTCTTTTATATCCAAACTACCATTATCCCTCCCGCATACTGCGTTGTTAAACCCGGACTTTCAATATGATGAGAAAAGATTCAACGATCCGCCCTATACCGTGAGAAGGAACCCTTTGTATCGGTGACTTGGCTCGTCATCCGGTGATTGCCAAACATTCCCGAGCCCATCCTGCTCATGGTGGCATTCTTTGAAAGATAGGAGGGTCTCCGTTGGTACCGAGATAATTTGTGATGGAGAAAGTATGTACTTTTTTATTAACATAAGAAATTAAAACTTATCTTTCTGATATTTATCTTATTTGCTTCTTTGTGCAGAGATGTCGTTCAGGAATTTTGTAGTAGCTGGTGGTGCAAAGGAAGTAAGCTTCCTTCCAAAGAATCCCAAAGAGACAAGCTATGGCGTGGGCTCCCCATCAGTGTCCGTAAACAACAACGATGTGGATGCCCAGCCCATCGAGCCTGTATCCTCTGCTCCTCCATCGAAAGAACCTATAGATGTGGAAGATCAACTTGTGGAGAACGTTCTTGACTCGACGAACCGGTTTTGAAGGACCATTGGCCATCGTGGGACCCTCGGCATAGGTGAGAGGGTCCGAGCGAAAGGTTCGATGCAAAGCCGTGAAGTCGCTCCAAAGGAAGCTCATCCTACCAACCCTCCTCTCGAACTACCCGCAAAGAGTGCCTGGTAAGGCAGTGAATTTCCGACCATCGAAGGGCCCAAATGCGATGATATTCATGGTAAAGTTTCTTTCTGCAAAACAAAATTAGCTACCAACAATAATATATTAACGAATGTACATATGTTGCGGGACTCCACGATCGAAGGCGCTTTCTCCCTAGCTTGTCACCAACTCGTGAGCCATGTAATCCCACCCAAGTGGAAGGGGTGATGGATAACATGTCCATAGAAAGGCTCTGCGACCTTCATGATAAAAGTTATGTCCGCGGATGCATGCTTGACAACCAACTCAATGCCGGGACAAGGGAATTGCTCCGTCTTGTCACCAAAGCTCGAGAAGAAATGGATGTTATCTTGATGAGGAGAAGGATAGGGATCAAGTATGCGGACACGGAGAAGAAGTGTGAGGATGCATTGGAGGATTTTGACAAGAATCCTTGGTACAAGATCTCGGTGAGAATGAAAAGCTCGAGGTCAACCGGCAATGAAATTTGAATCACGGTGATTGACCGTTGAAGGCTCAATGGTCGTTGGCTATAAGGAGCGATATCATCCTTTCATCCAAGTGTGGAGGCCTCGAACAAGAGAGGCGAGTTCTTTGGACCAAGAGATCAAACTCCGAGAAAGGTGGATGGGTTAAACCTTCGTGCGAAAATCTTTGAAGAAGGATAGAGTGGACTGGTAAGCAAGGTGATTCCCTATGTTGCTATGGAACTTTATCATAGCGACGATGTGGGGATTCTCATTGGGAAAGTGGTGAACTCAGCCATTTTTCATGGCAAGTGTACCACTTTGGAGGAGATAGCTAAGACTGGGAAACCGGTGGAGCTGGAGATAGTTCCTTATTATAGGGCAACTCATGAAAAAGAGTATGATGATGCAGGTAATCAATTAACTGCTTTAGAGTTTCCTTTCCTTGCAGATGTGACGAAGGACCCAACGGCCTCGATTGAGGACCTGCGGCCAAGAAGCCAAGGGCGATCCGACCTCCATCTTCCTCCAAGAGGACTCCATCACCCTGTGTTCACTGATCCCACTCATTTCAAGGTTTAATGAAGGCAACCATTTGGTTGTAATTTGATCCCAGTGGTATGTACCTGTTTAAAACAATTATCATGTTCCTTTCCAGGCTTCATGCCTGATGAAACAATTAACTTGTAGTATGTGTGATATAGGCTACGGCCTAAGACAATATTTTATCTTGTTGGATCGTTGAGGCTACGGCCTGTTTTAGACTAGTTAGACTAGTCATAAATCTACAATGAAGCCACTAGGGCTCGAATTTTGCCATGTGTGATTCTTCTCTTTTTATTTTTACTTACGTAAAAAATATTTGTTACAACCTAAGGCGTATGGTAGATGCATAGCCTCATTGAGTGTAGTTACTTCACCAAGAATATTAGCAATCGTATAATTTAGCTGGACGGAGGGTCGCGACCCACTCCGTCTTGATCCTTTGGGCAGCGAAAGGCTTAAAATACCTTAAGGCCATATAGGAAAGTTAATGTGAAGTTGAGATGGATGTTATGCATATGAGCAAGACATGTTGTTTAGTCTTTGTACATCCCTTCGACATTCAAACTTATAAAGCGACTTGGTGGGCAAATCTTTGTTGTATTGAACGAAACAAGAGATTTGAGGGAAATGTGTTATTATCATTAAGTGGGTAGGGAGGATTACATCATTTTAAGAAATGAATACTAGACGCCTACCATTAATGCTTCTTTCCCTAAGTGAGAAGAATGCAAATACATTGATTGAAAGCGAATAAAATGTGTCCTTAGACATTGTAAGTTTCATACGTAGAACTTACAAGAGTAGTGCCATTCCGAGTTCTATCAATAGCGTCTCCTTCCAAGGTTTCCGCTTGTAGGCTCCGTTGCCATATGCTTCCTTAATAACGTAGGGTCCTTCCCATGTAGGTCCTAGTTTACCACAGTACTCGACTTTACTTGCCTTTGTTGGTCGGAGGACATATTCCCACAGGTTTGAAGGTCGAAGGCGGACCGCTTGTTATAGTACCTTTCAATCTTTTGCTTGTGGATAGCCTCTAATTGAGGCTATTTCCTCGTTCTTTAAGTAAGTCCAAGTTACTATGGAGTCTTTCTTCATTGTCTGCTTTGCTTCAAAGTTCATGACCCTTCGCTTCGATACTTACTTAGGAAGGAATGACGACTTCCGTGCCATATGTCAAGTGAAAGGTGTTTCTTCGTGACTTGACTTCGTGTCGTTCTATGTGCCCAAAGTACTTGAGGTAGTTCATCTACCCAACCGTGATGATTATCCCGCCTTCATTCTATTCCTTGTATGATATCTCTGTTGGTAACTTCTACTTGACCGTTACCTTGAGGATGGTAAGCGAAAGTGAAAGATTGTTTGATATTCGGACCTCTGCAAAACACTGGAATACCCTTTGGCAAACGCTTCCCATTATACGAAATGATGATGTGAGGTACTCGAACCCACAAATAATATGTTCCCACACAAATTTTTCCATGTGTCTTCTGTGATGGATGCCAAAGGCTTTGCTTCCACCCATTTAGTGAAGTAATCGATGGCTACGACCAAGAACTTTACTCCTCCCGGAGCAACTGGCGGAGGCCTTCAATATCTATCCCCATTGGTGAAGGGCCATGAGGACGTTCTGAAGTCATATCTTGCTTTGGTAGCCTTGGGACTCTTGAGTGGACTTGACAGGCTTCACTTGAATGATGTCGATAAAGTGTCCACGTGCATCGAAGGCCGATAATATCCGACCCTCATGACTTTAGAGACAACAGAGCGGGGTCTGCGTGAAGTCCGCAGATCCTTCATGCACTTCTTGGATGATGTTGGCGGCTTGCCTTGGTCCTACACAGACCAAGGGGAGAAAAAGACCTTACGTATAAGGAATTTCCCATGATTTTGTCTTGTGGTGCTTTGATGCGCACCTTCGAGCCAACTTCGATCCTCCGGCAAGTATACCACTTATTAGATATTCTCTAATTGGAGTCATCCATTCGAGTCTTCCTCGATATTACGTCGACACCTCCTTTCGGACGATGGACCTATCTCGCCAATACTTGACCAAAACTTCCTTAGTTAAATGAGCAAATGCCATTGATGCCGGTTGCTAAGTGCATCCGCTTTCTTGTTTTGGTTTCTCCGAACATGCTCTATGTTGTAGGATGCGAAACCTTGAGCATTTCTTTGGCCTTATCCGGTATTGCTTGATCACGGGTTGTCTTGCCTCGTAGGAGCCTTTTATCCGGTTGGCCACTAGTTGTGAGTCAACAAAAATAGCCAAGTCTTCCACTTCCATATCTTTGGCCAATCGGAGACCCGCTAACAAGGCTTCGTACTCGCTTCATTGTTCGTAGCATCGAATTGAAGCGGTGCATAAGTGTACTCCTTCCCATTGGGATCAGCGAGCATGAGACTGCGCGGAACCATCGGGCTGGAGGCTCCGTCAATATAAAGTTTCCACCCTTGATTGCCTTATCGGGCTTCTTTTCAACAACCTTTGTGTCATGTTTCGGCTCGGAGGTGTTTACGCTAAAAAGTCTGCCAATATTTGCCCTTTGACCGAGTTTACGCCTTGTATTCAATATCATGTTCTCCTAGCTCGATAGCCCATTTAGCTATCCTTCTAGATTTCTCCGGCTTTGAAAGTATCTCGCTTAATTGGCTTGTCGATGAAATACGGTTATGGGGTGAGCTTGGAAATACCTTGAAGGCGTCTCGCGGCATGAACCAAGGCCAAAACTAGCTTCTCCAATCTTGGATAATTTAGCTCGACTCCAGAGAACCCACGACGAAGTAGATAGGATTTGCTTCTTCTCCTTTACGCCAACAACACGTGACGATGCTTTCGAAGGAGGCTGCAATATACATGAACAACACTTAGCCTTTGATTGGGGCCGTAAGTGTAGGTAGAATAGTCATGAACTCCTTGAGCTTTTGGAAGGTCGCATCGCATCTATGCTCCACTGGAGCGTCTTTTGTCCGTGCATCCTTTGAGTGTTTTGAAGAGCGGCAAAGATCATGCGCACCCTTCGATAAGAACTTCTTGAGGTGCTAACTTTCCGTTAAGACTTTGCACTTCCTTTAGGGACTTAGGAGGCTGCAAATCCGTGATGGCTTTGACTTTCGAAGGATTGGCCTTAGTACCCTGCTTGGTGATCAGATGCCCCAAAAATTGTCCTTCTTCTACACCAAAGGAACACTTCTTGGGATTTAATTTCATATTGATGGCACGAAGCTGGTCGAAGGTTTCCTTAATGTCGGAGAGCATATCCTCCTCCGATCTACTCTTGATGACCATATCATCTACGTAGGCCTCCAGATTCCTACCTATCTGCTTGTGGAAGGCTTTGTCCACTAATCGTTGGTAAGTGGCACTGCATTTTCAAACCAAAGGCATCTTTTGTAACAATAAACGCCTTTTCACCGTAAAAGGTTGTCTTCTCTTAGTCTTCTTCCGCCATTTGTATCGATGGTAACCTTTATAAGCGTCTAGGAAACACTTTAGCGAAACCGACAAAGATTCCACCTTCCAATCAATCTCGGCGGAGGTAGCGATCCTTCGGATAGGCTTTGTTAATATCTCGTGAAGTCTCGCACATTCTCCATCCTCCGTCATGCTTCTTGACCATCAACGGATTGGCCACCCAAGTTTGATACTTCACCTCTCGAGTATGCTGCTTTCTACGAGCTCGTCCACTTCTTTGCATGCGTGACATTTCTTTGAGAGCAGAGCTTCAACGCTTTTGTTTGATGGGTTCAATATGTTTGAACTTATTGAGCTTGTGTTCGATCTTGAAGGGCTTCGGTCTATGGTGAGAGTTACGGGACCCGGTCATGTCGAATAGGTCCATGCGAAGACATCTGCGTTAGCGCGAAGTACCTTTTCAATTACGCTTTAAAGGAGGTTGGTAGGCGCTTTCCGATTACCACCGTCGATCGGGGTAAAGATCATTTACCACAATCGTTCTTGACATCGGTACAACCGAGAACGTCCTTGAGACTCTTACGAAACATGTTTGATCCTTTTGCCTACTTCGTGGGCTCCTTCACCTTATAATGGAGAAAACCGTTCAAATACCGAAGGTGTTTGGAATTTGACCGCGGCATGTATGGTTGAGACTACGATGCCCATCTTACGCATTCTTGTTCTTCCTATCAATAGGTTGTAGGAGATTCGAGACCTTCGATCGTAAAACCGAGTTTCGTTCTTTTACCCTTCCTTCTCCAATCGTAACCTCTAGAGACTTCTCCCAAGGGCCATGAATGTTCCCCGAGAACCCTACTAAGGGTACCTTGAATCTACTCTCTTGACCTAATCGAAGGCTTGAGCTTTAAAAACAGCGTTCGTAGATTACTTCACGGGAGCTACCGCGGTCTAGGTAGGCCTGTTTACTTCTCTGTTGGAGATCAAGACCTTGATGACCACGGGTCATTTGAAAGAACTTTCCCATGATTGAAGGAAAAGTGACATCTCTACTCCGCATAATGCTTCCTCTGTTTCTTTCCTCTTTGAGCTAGAGTCCCTTTGTATACCATGAGGATGGGTGCTTGACGGTGTGGTATGTTTCCCCATTTGTGTGTCGGAGGCTTTGTCTTTACCTCTTTTATACCCTTCACCAAATGTCCCAATTGACCGGACTTCTGACCTCTTCTATCTCTTCTTGAGTTCTCTGCGGTTGTTGGTGTCGTGTCCATAATCGTCATGGAAGTAGCAAAATTTGGAAGTATCTCTGGGCCTTCCTTTGTTTGCCAAGCGAGGAGGAGGATCAAAGGCCTTGCAGACCTTTTCCGTAGCAAGTATCTCCTTGGAGATTTGGGCGGATTAGCCAAGAGCCCATGGTTGATGTTTTGTGGTACGGTGTGAACTGTCCTTATTTTTGTGCTTGTTCCTGAACCTTCCCACGAAGGATGCTTGGGGTTTCTTTGTGACTTTCTTTATTTTCGTAGGAGCCCGTTGGTAGATACTTCTTTTGCTTGATCCGGTGTAAGCCTTCTCCACCAAACCCTTGTAGGTTGCGGGAGATCGGTGGAGAGGAATTCGACCATACTTCTATTTCAAGACCATGCACAAAACACGAGATGCGTTGGTCTTCGTGCAAGCCCATTATTTGTAACGTGTCATCGGTGTATCGGTAATGAAAGCCACAGTGCTCTCATTCTCCTACTCGCTTGATGTTGTGCCTTTGTCGGTGTGTCCTTGTAAACTTTTACATTGGTGAAATGTGATCTGAACTTGGCCTTGAGATCATCCAAATTCACAATGCTACCGGTTTTGCCCGTTCCACCATATCTGAGCGAGTCTCGTAGGGTGTATGTAAACATATGACAAGCGGCAGGCATAACCCACTTCGCATTCTAATAGCCCCTTCAAACAAGTGCAAAAGTTATCGGATCCCCTTCCCATCGTAGGTACCAATATGCGCGGGCATTTTCAACCCATCGGTAAAGGGTAGTCTTCATCCATCTTACGAAGGGTGTTGTGGAGCCCATGGGCTCGAATAAAGGCGATTATAAAGTGGTATGTAGGTAGGGGCAGCATTGTACGGGTTATGATTTGGAGGTATTCCAACGGGGTTTTGGTTAACATATTGAGGGTAAGCGGTAGGTATATAAGGTGGGTGACTTCCTACGGGTATGAAGGATATACCATAGGTTGCCGTAGGGCATACTTCGTATGGTTGAGTGGCGGGGTTACTAGCACGCCCATTAGGTAGGGGATAAACCCGCGAGGGTAGATTGAGCACGAAAGGGGGTACATACCATGAGGAGAAAGATTTCCTCCCATTTATTTGAGGTGGATTGCCTTCTCGCGGATCGTGAGAAGGCTGCAGTGGAACCCCGCAGTTCTTCCCGGATGAGTGCCAAGAGTGGTGGCAAATTAACCTCCGTAGCCTCCTTGGTGACTCCTTCCATTGGAGCCTTCTATTTTACCTTCCCGCCTAGTCGGACCTCTCGGGCGTCTTCAAACCAACCGACCTTCCACTAGGCCTTGATGCCCGGAGACCCTATCCTTAGCAGAGCGAGTGGCAGGGAGCCAAGGGCCTAGTCTCCATTTCCAACTCTTCGTCATACTCATCGCTTATGTATTCTAACTCCCTACGCATCTCCACATTCCGAGCTTGCCTCCTTGAGCTCTTAGTAAAGATTCTAATGCTTGATGTTAGCCTCGACAAACGCCGGACTAATTACCGGTTCGGGGTTAGGCGAGGTTGAAGCATGGTTTTGGGGGTTATTTCGGGTGAGATCGTGTGGTAAAAGTGGATGCGGTTATATTGGGAAGGTTGTTAGGATCGTTGGTGAGATTGGTGCCAAGGTCGAGAAACCCGGAGGGTGTATCTTCTTCCTTGAGTCATGCCGTAAAACTAGTGAGAGTGATTGATTTGGGTGTAAGTTTGGAATAACGAGACCAATAGTAGCGGGTCCCACGGATGGCGCCACCGATTGTACAATAATTAGACGACCGGGCCTTGATGGTGATCGAAGGGTATGAGGGTGATATGCTTGCGCCAAACTTGTAGTCAATCGCAATAAGAAATAGTAGACACTTCGTTAAGTGATTGCAGGGGTTGGGCCTGCGAACCACCTCCGGCGTGTGAATAAGTATATGATATGAGTTGTGGATAATATGATGTATGTGAAATCTTGTGTTGAATGAATATACCATTGAAATGACTCGTCCAACCTATTTATAGATGATGAAAATAGCTTGGAGAGTGTTAGCACACGTTTAGGAGATCATGGGGCGTCCCCGATTTATGGTAACCGCTAGGGCTTCATCCCCACTATCTCGGACTTGGCGGGAAGCTAAGGACATAGTGGGAACGTGGGGAAGACCGAGTCAAGGTTCTTATTTGTCTTGGTATCTTCAAGGAAGACACCGAAGGGTATAGGCCTTGGTGGCGGATTCCCAACCGTAACCATGTCAATGATGAATGGTTTCACGCCACCAATGACTTATGAAGAAAGACTTGGGTCTTCGTAATGCAATTCGGCCGAGGTCGAAGGGGGGTCCTTCGACCTGATCGGAGGGTACGTCATCAATGAGCCTTTAGAGTCTCCTTGTTACATCTAGCTTTAAGAAAAACATCGCTTAAAATATACCATCTTTAACAATGTGTTTTGCCCTTTCTTGTTTTTCTCTTTTTTATATGTTAGGCAACTATATGTGCATAGCGGCGAAAATACCATTTGGGACCATGAATTAACATATAATAGTATGGTTACCATAAAAAAACGGGGACTATTGCCAATAAGTTAAATGGGTTGAGATCTTCTCTAGTACTTATGAACATGACCGGCAATGATTTTTCACAATCAAAAAGAAAATTGCGTCCCTCAGGTTATGTTTGTGAGGAAATATTTGAAAGGATCTCAATCCTAAATTAAAACCTTTTTGCCATTTGCAGATCGTTTAAAAACATGTTAATAGTATTAGCATCTTTTCAATCTTTTTCTTTTTTTTTTTTCTTTTTTTTTTCAGTATTACAAGTCTATGGAGGGTTCTCAAAATCCAAACCATGTTAGTATTGGGCACTAGAGCATGAGCTATATTACAAGTGCCTCAAGTCCTAACCAAAAAATCAGCAACAAAAACAAACAAACAAGCGACGGAAAACTGGTTATAAGACATTTGCAAGAGAATGAAATCGTATAAGCTGACAACATGTTTAATTGTTCTACTTTGAAATGCTTCGTTGAAAACCTTTATTCGTTAAATTCATTTTCTTTGTCGAAGAATTTCAATGCAATCCACACCAATCTTTAGTTACAAAACTAACAAACAATTTTATTGGACAACAGAAAATCAAGTGGCACAGACCTTCACACTCGGATCACTGAATGAATACATTGTTTCCAAAGAGGGTATTTACATATACTGCAAAATTGGCTATTATGAGTTGCAATAATCAGTTTTGTAGAATCGACAAAACTGGTTATGATCATTTGTGGCCAATATAACAAGATTCGGAGAAAAAGTAATGATCTTTTAACGTAAATGTAAAACTATGTAACTAACCCAGACTTTAATCAAATGATTAACAAAGCTATATTACTGAAATCCCAATAAGCAGTATGAAATAGCACATATAAGACCACTATTTGTAAATCAGGCATATATCATACCATTTCCCATAATCCTGAGCAGAGAACTTAAAAATGGAGTAACAGGAACATGTAAGGGGGGGTACTTGGTGTGTTTTTCGAGCCGTGATAATCAGCTTATAATGTTTATAATTAGCTGCAACAAAATTGCTTTGATACTTTGGGAGTAACTTTACATATAATTCCTTAACTAATCATAATTTGCCAAAAATAACTAGTGATTATCTCAATATTTCACAACTTCAAACATATATAATAGCACATCCAAGCAATAACTCTATGACTAGGAACAGACCCACATGAGAGCCGGTGCCACACCTTATTTTATGCTGCGGATACGACCCTTTTTGTTGCAACTCTTTTTCTAGTCAAAGATTAACTAGGTATATAAGCTACAAGATGATCTAATCCGATAATATCTTAATGCATACAAAGATACTCTGCTCTGAATATATCTTCAAATTAAAGAACTAGATACTCAAACTCGAAAACATTTAAATTTTCAGTCAATCTTATAAAGTAAGTTCTCACCAGATCAAATTCACATTCATTTATAATCAAAAGTTGGCGGCGTAGGCGGATCAAAGCTCTCTATAACTTCATCTTTCACATATGACTTCACTTCCTCTTTCGTCGCTCCAAACAGACCACCAAACCATGACGGCGCAGCACCCTGCTGCGCCTGGTCTCCCATCTGTGGCGCCACGGGCGCCTCTTCAACCATAACCGGCGGCATCTCTTGTTGTGCAGTCCGCTTAGTAATCGTAATACCCACCCCTTCTATTAAAGCGAGAAAAGCAGCAGTACCCATAACCGCCTTACCCATAGGCCCAAAACCTTGCCGCAACGAAAGCAACCCACCAGTAGCTCCACCAGCGAGTATCGAGTTCCAAGGATCTTCTTTTTGGCGAACGTAAACACAAGCACAGTCAAAGGTGGAAAATAATCCGCCCCATACAGCAAAAGTCCCACCTAGACGTGGCGCGTTCATGCGTACAGCTTGTGCTCCACCCATGAAACGAGAGCCACGCGGGGAGTCGAAAAATCCTTTTGGGAAGTGAAATACTGATCCACCTATAGCGCCCATACCGAATGACGCACCCGTGTCTTGAATAATTCGGTCTGGACATGGATCTCTTTGCATATCCGCCATGATTTGGATCGACTTTTTGGATTGATCAGGGTTTAGAAGGGTTTAAGGATTATGAGATTTTTCTTTTTTTTTTTGGTTGGAAGTAGAAAGTTATATAACTTGTGAAAAGGGTAAATATTTCTTTGAAAGAAAGTTAAGTATTTACAAAGCTTTTGAATGAAAATTTGTTTTTATATATAGTCCAGTTGAGGTCGGTTATAATTTTTAGTAAGAAAATATGTTACAAAAATAAATTTAAGATGGTTTTTATGGATCACTCCGTATGATTTATTCATGGGAATTGATATGTACACATATCAATTTTATACATACACATAAAACCAATCTTGAATTGACCCTTATACCCCTATAGGGTTTTTAACCCCTCTATTGTTTAACGTGAGATCTTCTGCCTCCTCTATGCAGTTACCGATCACATCCACCATAAGCATTTAATCCATCACAAAACACAACTAAGTTACTTATCTTTTTTACATATTAACTGATTACTGAGTTTGTACTGCATTAACTAATCGAACACATGTAATGGGTCTTCATGCGTCGCCATTGATCTAAATATTCAAAGGCATTTTTTTATTGTTTACATGATTTTTTTTTCCTAATTTTTGAAAGAATATTAACTACATGAAATAAATATGTGTTTATTGACGTATGAAGAAACTCATGTATAACAGTAATATCTTCATGTGAATATTCAACATAGTATTTGCACTTTGCAGGCAACAAATGAACTCAAAGAATTCGTCAGGTCGAGTAATTCAAAAAGAAAAACTTAAGCTTAATAGCTTTACACCTTTACATTTGAATCAAGTGATGATTTATTAAAGAGTGTATGGGAACTTTTTTACGCTAGAAGAATGGGATATCTATTTGTGATTTGAGAAAAGACAAGTATATCAATTTGTAATGTGACAGAAGTGGTGCGGTGGTTCCTATCGAGATGTACGTTTTATCGGAGAAAATCGAAAAAATAACTGATTGTCCTTGGATTTAAATTGCATGAACACCGGAAGTGATGGTGCATGTGTTTTAAAGGAATATGTTGAAACTTTCTTTGGGTTTTGGGTTGATATTTAAGCATGTATGTTGGTGTTCACTTGTATTTTTTGGACCTGATGAAATGAATTGACGACATTGTATGTATTGGGCTAGTTTTTCTTTGATGAGATTTAAAACATAAAAAGTTATTATGATCTTGATTTTATGTTACGGTCATGGTGAAATTGTAACGGTCAGAAGGAAATGACTGGTTAAATTTAAAGGTCGTTAAACTGAGGCCGAAAATTTTGAAGGGGGCAAAAATAAAAAATGGCTGCACTAGAAGCTTTTTGAAGAGGTCAAATGATGTACGTAGTACTAAACATAAGGGAGGGTACATCAGTCTATTTACAATTGGTTTTATGTGCAGGAATCAAATTCATATGTGTACATATCAATTGCCTTTATTCATGGAAGAGCTTAATTACTTAGTGTGCAAGCTGGAAACATGCGGGAAACTAGGCCATGTTAGCGGGGCGAAGCGTAACACCCCGCCTCACTTTGCGGGAAAAGAGAATCTTTTTCTCTTGCGGCACTTGAAGTGTGACAGAGAAACAAGTGAGAGAAATTTGTCTAGATGAGAGAGTATTACTTATTAGGATGGTGTATATCTATGTTTTAGAGGTATTTTTAAGTGAAAAAATTCAAGAAGTTGAGATAAAGAGAAAGAAGTTGTTGTGAGGGTTATGGAAGGTGTGGTGAGCGGATTTACCTTGTCACATCAGCTTCACGTCCACTAAAAATTATCTTTTTAACGATTGCAACATTTTCTCCTTCTTTTATTAATTTTTTTAGTAATCGTTATCATTTCAAAATACCCGCATACCATAAAAATAAATCAACTAACTCATTATGTTATCTAGATATTGAGCTCATAAGTTATTTTGTTAATAGTTTTTGCAATTAAGCCCTTTTATTTATATAGATAATTTTGTTCAAAATTCAAAATGAATAACTTAACTAATACTCTCTTCGTCTCAAAAAAGAGTTCACAAACAAAAATAGGAGAAATTATGATGTGTAATTAATGCTAGTTTTGATTGGTAAAAACTCATTTTTATCCTCATAGCTAATATAAAAATTAAAAATGAGTAATTAGTGCAAGTTTTGATTAGAAAGGGTAAAACAGTAAAATCGGTCATAATTACTGTCCGTAAATAAAAACTGGACACTCATTTTGGGACAAACATAAATAGTAAGATGGACACTTTTTATGGGACGGAAGGAGTACAATATAAGGTTTTGGTTATTAAATAGCCACATACTTTCTCAAATGTACCGATATGGTACGTATACTAATTTTCGTTCCAATTTGGTACGTGTTCATTTTGATTTCGTGCTAATATGGTACGTGAGTGACCGGCTACCGGTAAAACCCGTTACCAGCTTTATTTTAATGATTTTTTATACAAAAATGGTCTGCAATTTGTTTCTTTTGCAAAATAGGTCATTTGAGATTTTTTTTTTCAAAAATAGTCCCTTGTGATTTGTTTTTTTTGCAAAATAGGTCCTTTGTGATTTTTTCAAAAATAGTCCCTTGTGATTTGTTTCTTTTGCAAAATAGGTCCTTTGCGTTATTTTCATAAATAGTCCCTTGTGATTTGCTTCTTTTGCAAAATAGGTCCCATCCGTTTTCATCAGTTTTTATATGTTTTCATCCGATTTCATTCATTTTCGTCCGTTTTTATACGTTTTCATTTGTTTTCATCCGTTTTTAGACGTTTTCATCCGTTTTCATTTGTTTTCATCTATTTTTATCCGTTTTCATATGTTTTATACGTTTTCATATATTTTTATACATTTTCATTCGTTTTCATCCGTTTTTATACGTTTTCGTTCGTTTTATCCATTTTTATATGTTTCATCCGTTTTTATATGTTTTCATTTGTTATCATCCGTTTTTATTCGTTTTCATCCGTTTTTATTCATTTTCATACGTTTTTATTCATTTTCATACATTTTTATTCGTCATTATCCGTTTTTAGTTGTGTTTATCCGCTTTTATACGTTTTCATTCGTTTTCATCTATTTTTATGCGTTTCTATCCGTTTTTATTTGTTTTTATACGTTTTTTTTTTTAAATCTGTCCATTGTGATTTTTTCAAATAAGATTTTGTGCACTTTTAGGGTGCGTTTAGTTGGTGAAACCGAATATAAAGGGATAAAAACAAATGAAAACGACTTAAAACGGATGAAAATGTATAAAAACGGAAGAAAACGAATAAAAACGGATAAGCACATATAAGAACTGATGAAAACAAATGAAAACGGATAAAAACGTATAAAAACGAATAAAAACGGAAAAAAACGGATGAAAACGTATAAAAACGGATGAAAACAAAGAAAGTAAAAGTATCTTCATTTTTTTTAAAAGGAAAAAATTTCACCAACTAAACGCACCCTAAAAATGCACAAAGATTTATTTTGAAAAAATTGCAAGGGACCTATTTTGCAAAAGAAACAAATCACAAGGGACTATTTTTGCTCAAAAAATCACTTTTTAACATGTGTTACCGGTCAAAAGTTACTCACATGCCGTATTAGCACGAAATCAAAAAGTACACGTACCATATTAAGACGAAAATTAATACACGTACCATCACTACAACTAAAAAGACCTTTGTTGATGACAAAGTAGTCACCAATTTACATAGATGTCGTCACAAAGAGAATTTGGTGACGATAAATCGACACCAATTTTTTGTCACAAAACCTTTGTCACTAAAATATTTGGTTACGATATTTTCTTCATATTTAGTGACTACATACGAGGCCCACTATTTTCAACCCTAAGACTTTGCAGTTTGCACTCAGAATTAATGACAACAAAGTCGTCACCAATATTTTCCAAAATTAAAATGTTTTGTTTTAAAACAAAAATAAATTACTTTTTATAAATAAATTTAAAAAATTTAGTGACAACAATTTCGTCACCAACATTTTGTTTTTTATATTTTGCTATTTAAACATCTACAAATGAAAACAAAAATAAATTAAATTATAAGATTGGTGACGATTTTCTCGTCACAAATTTGTTTTTTATTTACAGAATAATAAATCAAATAATGTTACTGGTGACGACATTTTTATCGCAAAATTTCCCCCCAACTTTTATTAAATGAAAAATAATGCATTAAATAACTAAATTGCGACGATGTGGGATACACATATTAGCGACAACATTGTTGTCGCTAATTTCACCTGGACAGCAAAAAAAACAGCAGCAAAAATGCTAAATTTCCAGATTTTTTTCCGGAATTTTTCCAGAAAAAATCTACCAAAACTGAACCTGTAAATGACCAAAAAATATGAAACAAAACAATTCAACTTCGTTCGTCCATTTAATCATTCCAAAATAACCAAACGAAAGCCTCGTTTTGACATAAATACAATCGACCATACTTGTCAATTACTAAACAAAGTCAACACAAAATATACTACCATACTACATACCTACTTGTCATCCGATTCATACTACAAACACTTAAGCTAATACCAAACAATGTCAATACAAATAACACACCACATACCTACTCGTCATACTCATCAGATTCATCACCACTTTGATCATTATCATTTTCATTACCATTTTGATCAACTTCATTATCTTCATCATCCTGAACATATTCGTCCTCTGTTGGAACGCGTTGACAACCGGGATTCATTGTACGGTAGTATTTGTAAACATTAGCTGGTGGATCGGGTGTGTAGACAGTACTCGGACCAGGATTGAGGGGAGCAGAATTTTGTAATGTAAAGGGAGTAGGGACGGGATTGGTAGCAGAATTAGGGACGGGATTGGGAGCATTGGGAGCAGAATTGGGGACAAGATTGGTATTAGTATTAGCAAACCATTGGGGAGCGGGAATGTTAAATGGAGTAAAACCTGGTTGGTTTTGATTTTGAGTATATGAGTTGAAGTGCTTCATAAACTGCCCAAGAAATGCTTCCACGTTTGAAACCCGCATATTAGCCTGGTTAGACTGCAACTCAGCATCCTCAGTGCGTTTCCTCAACAATTCTTTTTCGCGTGCCTCTTGCTTCAATATCTCTGTGACTTGATCCCTTGTAACAATATTGCCTTCTCCAAACGTATAATTTGGTACAACGCGAGAACTAGAGCCGGTTCCCGGTAACCTCCTGCCCCTGCCCGCTAGATTCTCACGGCTAGTACTTTCTGTTACAACATCAAAGATTTCTTCATTAGTAAGGAAGCGGTGAAGGCCAGTTCTAACTTGCTCCTGGAGAGACTTCATCCGGTTCTGTGCAAGTTCAAAAAAAAAGTTAAAAAAACAAGTAATTTGATCATGATGATTACGCGTGTTAAGAAATAGATTACTTACATAAAAGTTCTCGTTTTCCTCTTTTTGAAAGACATCATTGCTTGAGTGAGTCTTTCTCCCCGTTTCAATAAGGTCCTCAAAATACCCATTATCTTTCATCTATACACAAACACATAACATAAAAAAAATTAATAAAGAGTTATGTATAAACAATACAAACTGAATAGGTTGTAAGAAACCATAATCAATATATAATGTTTGGAGTTGTTTCTTCAGTGACCAATTCAAATAAGCATTTGTTTGTTTAAAGTAAGCAATTCTAAAACAGGTTATTTGGCTCTAAAATAAACACATAATAAACCCTAATTTTCATTATCGATTAGCTTCATTGAACCATCCCTTATTGCCATGTTCACAAATTTAATGTCATTACTAATCTTGATTTCTTGTTCTTGCTTTATAACTTTTTACACAAACCAATGGTTCACCTTCTTGGCTCAATGTGTATAGTTCGGGGCTTATTGGTTAAGCCATTAGCAAACCATTCACCCAATTTCTCCTAAACAACCGAGCACTACGAGAATCAGTGTTCACTACAAACTTTTCCTGAACCAGAATATGTCTCTCCCGAAGAACTTATCTTAGTCAGCAAAGTTACGATGTGGCTAGTACAGCTAGTACTTTACAATGTTCTTAAACATGATATATATCAAGTTTTTACTAACAGAAAATATGAGCAATTAGCTGATAGCTAAATAAATCTATAAGACTTTCATGGTTAGTAAATTAGCAACACGGAACAATAGCAGCACCATAGAAGCAGATAGTAGAAGAAAATGGATGGTCAATATGTTAAAAAAGACTAAGAAAATTGCCATCACAAGTAACAGAGAAGCAGCGAAGAAGGTCACAATCATTACCCCGAAAAATGAACTTTCAATACAGAAGAGTTCATCCAATAATTTAATAACTACAACTAACAAAGACCCACAAGTCACTATACAAGCATTTACTTATCGTCACTAGAATGAGACCATGACCATCTTAAATTCAATCAAATAAGAAAGTAGAGAAAGTCACAATCAACACATATATGCCTTCAAAAAAACACACATATGCTACTATCATTTTTATTCCTAATTCGGTAAAGTAAAAGAACGAATTATATTGTACATATATTCCTAATTGCTACCCTTATTTTCTCAGCAATTGATACGTTCAAAAACCATTAAATCTCAACCATAGAAAAACAGGCAAACTTATTACATAAAATTCACATACAAGAGACCTGGTTTCCTCATGGCCTCGTGAGCTTAAAAGAATAACGAATGTTCAACCTATATCTAGTAACTATACTTTGTATCTACTTAGTCAGTTCCATCTGGATACTAAACGAGCTTCTACAGAAGCAAAGGAGGTAAAAGAGCGAGCATTGACACTCTAATCAGTAATCATGATTATCAGCTAAACACTTTTAAAATTAGGGATAATCCCATATATCCCCAATTTAAACCTTCTAATGACATATTTACCCAATCAAAACTCCTAATGACATATATATCCAATTTAAATTGGGGATATATGGAATTATCCCTTAAAATTATCATAAAATATATAAAGATACTTACAAACTCATGTCGTCCCCGAGCCAATGATTTCGAGCCTTGATGGGTTTTGTTTTTTTTTTGCTCTGCTTTCGGCATTTTTCAGCTCTAGCCATCCGATCCGGTCGGCCCACCACCAATGCACAATTGCTCCCATTCCTCTCGGGTTCTCTTCCATGATTTTGCCAGTGGCGGCTCCCGCCTTGCATGCTCGGGCGCCTCCTTTGTATCAAACCACTTACTCTTGATCTTGTTTTTATGCCCACGATATGCTTTCCTCAACTGATGATGTAGCCCATTATTCACCATTCTTCCTACTATTTATGTAGCATTCTTCCCAACTTCAACTACAGTTTGATTAGTTAGGTGTTCCCGGAGGTTGAAATAGCCCTACAAAATAAATATATGCATTTAAATAAACACACGATTTAAATATAACACGAATATCTAAACAGCTGTTAATGATAAAAATAGATATAAAATAAACAAGACCTCGAGTGTGGGCATTATATGCACTTGAGCCGTTGGGGGAATTTGTTCCCAGGTGCAAGCAAGGGGAAGTTTCTTGACTACTTGATAACGCTACACGCGTCATTCGGGGTCAAAGGAACTTCCTTTCTTCGAGCAAGTTTTATAACACCTAGGCGATGAACCTAATCGTTGTAGTGTAGTAATTAGGGTAAGCCACGGGTATTGATATCGTTCTCTAGGGGAATAGGAATGCTAGTAGGGAGTTACTACGCTAAGGTTAAGGTTGAGGAAGATTATTTTTTATCTTTTTATATTTTATGAAAATGGAGAGGTACGAATCTCGGGTATTGGATTTGGGGGTTGGTATTTCTACCGATTACTCTACTATTATCTAATTATCTAAACTAAGGTTGTGGGAGTCTATGTCTAATTAATGTGTGCTCGTATGATAGTTTAAAGATGTGTTTACTTAGTTTGTATTACTCCTTAATTATCTCCTATTGATGGTTGAGTGTCACGTCTTATTCCTAGTTGCGTTGTGTTTCTAAAGTTGTAGGGTATGCGTTTCTCCTAACTCTTTGAACTTACCAAAGGGTCTTGTCTACAAATCCACTTAGAGATTATAGACTCCTACTCTAAGGCACTCTTCGGATGTTTTAGCCTACAATCACTCAGGTAATCATACTCTAAGGTTCACAAAGATGAATCAAGCATTAAGTACACAACGAATGACCTATCGCATTACTAGATCATTAATCAACTAAGATAAGAAACAACCAATCAATATTTAATAATTAAGTTTCATACTTCTAAGCAAACACACAAATAAATTAGCCGGACATGGAGAACATGCAAGCATACACACAAATAATCAAAGACATAATTGAATTAATGAAGCAAAGACTTATCTTGGTGTAAGATAGGGTTAAAAACCCTAAAATACTGTACAAGACACCTTAGGTTCGGTTTTAGGTTTTACTCCAAAGACTCTCCACACAAAGACTGAAAAATTCGGATTCTATATATAAGATTACAATTGCGACGGCGCACCTTATGTTTAGTGACGCCGTCGTGTCGCCGCCATTAGGGTTTCGTCTTGGCCACGTTAACCTTGCGACGGCGTCACCTTATGTCCGTGACGCCGTCCTCTTCACTTCGGACGTCGTGCGGATCGCATCTAGGCCGTCCCGAGTAGCGACGGCCTACTCTTTCACAACTAGACGCCGTCTCTTGAAAACACGAGTTTTGAGTTCGACCGTCACACAATTCTCCGACGGCGCGCACATAGCACCGACGCCGTCGCCTTATACTTTCAAAGAATCGTGAGTGTCTCGATTTCGACTTTGTCCATTTTCTTCATATATTCGCCTTCTGTCCAAATAAGTGTCATTCCAAAGATTTTGCCTTCACGAGACCTAAAAGTGAAAAGGAACGATATTAAGCAATAACGGATACAAAGTGATCAAATAAGGACTTAAACGACCCTCAAAATGGTACCTTTTAAAACCTTATCAAATATCCCTACACTTGTTATTTGCTTGTCCTCGAGCAAATGTGCTTTTAGCCAATTAATTTATAAGTTAGGGTCATTCAAAGATTAATTCAAAACGGTCCACAACACATATAAGCCCATAAAGTCATAACAAGCACGAAATTACATACTAGCACCTCACATGGGGTGTTTGGATACTCACATCTCTCTCGGTGTATAAATGAAATATAACAATATACGAAATGGAAGATAAACACTCATTAACCGGTCCTAGTACATAGATTACCATAGGCTTGAGAATAGATCAAACCTCCATCGCTTTGGCGAAGCACCTAGGAAAGACTATCAAAGAGGTCTTTTAAAGGGTTGTAATGTTAGGCTTACGGTAGGAAATAAGGGTTTGGTGGGATAGGCTATTTAGTGGTGGTAAGTTAAAAATCTTTATGTTAATCGCATATGAAGAATGGCGTTGCTAAGCCAAGACTCGACACTCTAAACTCTAGATAACCTGAAATAAACAAACATAAATTTAAAGGATAGATGTAGGATGGTAGCAGTATGTTTTTTTTTTTTTTTTTTTTTTTTTCACTATTTTTTTTTTCTCTTTTTCTTTTTTTTTTTCGATTTTTTTTTTTTTTTTTTTTTTTTTTAATACGCTTTTACTCTACCATCCTCTAAGATAACATCAAAATACTAGGATTTATAAGCATATCCCTACACTTGAGTTTTATTACTCTAATACTAATTTGACCCGATTTGAAAAGATCAAAACACTTGGGGTACATTATTACGTAAACAAAGGGAATTTGAATTTAACGTTCCCTTCCCGTCATTTCATAAACTTTAACTTTTCCCATGAATCCCAATCATCCCATGATAACGTCTAAAATGAACATGTTTTTAGTAGCGTTATTGTCGGTTTGTGCATGATATTCGCTATATTTACTCATAATCATTGCAAAAGTGCAAAGATGCGTCTTGTGTATGTATATGTAGCCGGTGTCGCGAATATTGAAGAAATGAAGTTTTATGCACATTTGGAAGCGTCTAAAGGAAGGAAGTTGAGATTGGAAGCTTGTGGACTCAATGATATGGAAGCGTAGTGATTTGAAGCATCTACAAACAAGGAAAGATCAAGTTTGGCTTTGGAAATCATCAACGTAAGCAAAGAATGAAGCGTAAAGGGAAAAGTCGACAAAAAGTCAAAGGAGCAAAACCCACCGCTCGGTCGCAACCCGCAACCGGATCCGGTGGGCTAATGGTCAAAGCCATGACCGATTCGGTCGACATAAAACCGATCCGGTTTACGCACTGCGATTACACAATTCGCATTTATTGTTGTCTTAACTCCCATAATCATTGGAGTCCGATCATTTCTTGATATTAACTTGGAGAGAACGTTTTTGGGCGATTAAGCAAGTGCTTTGGCTATTTAAAGGACCTAGTACTTGTATACTAAGTGTGACACAACCAAAAGAGTATTAGTTTACACCAAAACTCATACTTACCCATTTTATTTCAACCCAAAAGCTTAGTAATTCTTTGGAAAACGTCCGGAGCAAGGAAGGAACCATTCTTGTCCATTGTTTCGGTAGTTTGGGTTGTGCGGTGATCCTAGGTGATTGGAGGCGTGGTTGCTACATTCCACGATTTCTAATTCTTGTAATCACAAAAGATTAGGTATTCTATGAACTTTGTTATGGAAATCTATTCTCTTGAATTGTTTGAATTACCTTGTTATGACTTGTGTTTAGATATGATTGTTTTCATGGAGTAGTTTGTGATATACTTGTGTGTTGGAATGTGATTAATCATAATAATGTTCTCAAAATGTGATGCATGTATATATGATCTTGTTTAAATGAGTTTGTTGGAAAAATACTAGTCTTGGATTAATTTGTCAATAAAACATGTTTTAAGAAAAAGGACCGAAAGGATTTCTCTTGTGTTTTATTCCAAAAAGTGTTGTGACAAACTAGTATGGGGATATGGTGATCGACAACCACCATGTTTTGCTTATTAAAACAAGACTAGGAACGTTTTCATCACGAAGGGTCGAAAGATTCGTAAGAACAAATTTAATGAGAACATGTTGCAAACAAATGGAACTTTTATAGGATAATCATTGGGATAAGGACCGAAAAGATTACCTAAATGTTTTTGTTCTTAGAATGATTTTTACAAACAAATACCATGGTTGGGGAATCATTTGCTTATGATTTGTGCATCATACTAAGAGTATACACCAAACCTTTATGAACATTATCTATGGTTGATTATGAGACTTCGCACAAGTATATATTTTTATTCTTGATTCAGATTTTCACTAGAACACTTATTCGAGGGAGCCTTGACAAGCTTTCTTGTTAGAAACTTTTAATAAGACCTATTTCAAAACAAAATCCTTGGGACGATCTCGACTTACCTAACTTTGCTATTACGGACGAGTATACTTGCTCGTATGTGTTAATAGGTTATACGGTTAATTCGTGATTATAAATTTTTAAAACTTGCACCAACCGGAGCACATCAAGTTTTTGGCGCCGCTGCCGGGGATTTTTCTGTAATTTTCTTTGAAATTAGTTTTTTTTTAAAAAAAAAAAAAAAAAAAAAAAAGTTTTGTTACAAACTAACCGATTCGGTTGGTTAGCCAACCGAATCCGGTTAGACATTCTGTGAAAATTTTTTTTTGGTTCGAATTTTGATATCTATCTTCTTAGTTTATTGTGTTTTGATTTCTAGAGTAATTGTGTGGTTTAATCAATTCTTAGATTTATTATCTTTATTTTATTTTATTTTTCTTTACATTTGTTATTTATTTAATCTAGTTTTGTTAATTTTAATCTTATAGTTGATGGTAATGGTTAAGAGTATCTTATTTTCAGTTATAGTTTATTTTATGATAGATTTATTAGTAGTTTATTTAGTTTTAGTTTTAATTTTGGTTTTAATTAGATTTAATGAGTTATTTAATTATTAGTTTATGAAGAGTTTTATTTAATTACCTGGAGTTAGTACATCCTTAATGACATTAATTTGCTTTAATTATTATTATTAGTCTAAAAAAAAAATTAAAAAAATATTTTTCGATCAACCGATCGGTTGCAACCCGCAACCTGATCCGGTTCGTGTTTCTGTCCTAGAATTTTTCAACCAACCGATTCGGTTGGTGATCCAACCGAATCCGGTTGGAGTTTCTGTGCTGAGTTTTATCATTTTGAGGTTTTGAGTTTTTATTTGATTTTTTTTTTATTTTGTTAGATGTCTTAGTTGTTTTATTATATGTTTTTTATAGTTTGTTCTTGTTTTACTAACTTTAACGCTAATCGTTCGTGATTTGTTTTGTTTTGCTTTGTTAAGTTGTCTAGTAACATGGATAGTTTGAGCGGAATCTCGGAATACCTTCGTACTTTGGATGACATGTTCAAGGATACGGGAAGTTCATTAGAAAAGATTGGAGGAATTCTGGAGGAAAGCAAGAAAGAATTGGGAATTGACACGGGTGATATGGAAGAAGTATGTGAAAACAAGGTTCAACTACCCAAAACAAAAGAGTGGTAGTGTTTACACAAGCACCATCAACGGTGTATGATTCACCGATGATGAGATTTGGAACACCTTGTGAAGTGGAAGGAGTACGTGCTTGGGATGCCTGACTTAATATGGCGTATGGAGAATTATATCTTGGAAGAGGTTCTTGACGAAATCGGTCATGTTCGTATGGACTATGAAGCATATGGGAGAAAGATGGTCAAAATCAAGGTCAATATTCATGGGCATATGTTTGAAACCGATTTTGTTGTTTTAGAGGAAGGTAATGCGGATGAGCCAAATGTTTGTTTTGGTCGAGATTTTCTTGTCACGACCAAGTGTCAAGTAGATTTTGGTATGGGAGAAATGCGGATTAACATAACCGAGTTGGAAGAAGGAAAAGGGATCAACGAGATGCTAGTGGAAGTTTGTGCAAACATGGAGGAGAAAAATGTGGAAGTGGTTAAAATGGGGAAAGCAAACCGAAAGAAACCATCATCGAATAAATTAACCCCAACAACAACCTCCACCACCAAAAATGATTACACACCATCATCACCTACTACTACTATCAAACCCTTAACCGAAAGCCAAAAAGAAGCTATCTTAGAGAATCTAGAACCAAAATTTCTAGAGCTCAATGAAAAGAAACCGGTTATTGAAGTTCTCCAAGATTATGTGCTTTACCGAAAGAAGTTGGATGCATTGATGCTAGCGAGGGCTAGGTTGGAAGATAAGAATCTCACGGATGAGGATCGAGATCGAATTTTGTTTAAAGGCATGCCAAGGAAAGAAAAGGATCCGGTAATTTTGTGTTGCCAATCAAAGTAAATGGAACTACACCGGTTTATGCTTTAGTCGACACGGGTCGAGTGTTAACGTGATGCCGTATCCATTGTTCAAAACTTTGGGACTAAGTAATCCGCAACCTAATCATTCTAAGCTCACTATGGCGGATAACACTCAAGCAAAGGAAATGGGAGAAGTTAAGAATGTAAGAGTGCAAATTGGCTACCAACCGTATTTGGCGATTTTCTTGTCTTGGATATTCCGGTGGACAAGAGTTTACCACTATTTTGGGAGGCCATTTTTACGAACTTGTGGAGCAATTATAGACATGGGAAGAGGCACCATGACTATTGACGATGGGATTTGAGGCAAACATACTACCCAAACCAAGAGGACCAATTTTGGAATGTATGGAAGATTTGGAATGGATGGATGCAAATGATGATTTAACTTGTTTTGAAGTGGGACGTGATGTCCACGGTAATCCAATGTACGGACCTTTAACTCCACCTTATTTCGATATAGAGGACGAAATGGAACGTGCATTCGCGATAGAAGCTTTCTATAACCCATTCAAAAACATTTTGGTTTACAAGAAGTTGACCGACTTTTAGGATCTTTACCGTGCAACTTAAGAATTTGGAGTGGAAACCCAAGGATTGGGGACTTACAAGAGACAACCCGGAGATGGAGCATGGCATGTTAAGTTTGATATATTATGCCCGGACGGACGAAGATTTATGAGGAAATTTAAAACTTTTGAAACGTTCCGTGAGTTGACCGGAAAATTTCAAAGCGAGGATATTCTTAGGCAAGAATATTTTGAGGAATTTTGAGGAAAGGCAAAGATCGTAATAACAAGCAATCATTTGCTTGAATTTCATGAGCTATTTTATTTTATTTTATTTTGATTTGATGCATTAGGATTTTTGTTTCTTATTTATTTTTCATGTTATGATTGAGGTGATTTGGTTTAAATGCATTATGACTATGAGTTTTGAGTTGAGTTTGGATTAGTTCATTTATATGATGAGTTGAGTTTTTTTTTGGATTGAATGATTGTTCAAAATTTCATTTGGTAAATAAATGTTGTGTGAATTTTTAGCAGAATTTTGAGTAAAAATATGTTGCTTGGAGGGTTAATGCCTAAGTAACATGTTAAACAAGTAAAAAGCAAATTTGGCAAAAGCATACCGAATCGGTTGTGTCCTTGATCGAACCGGTTGCACCAAAATATAAAAATTTCATTTCTCCAAAACACACACACACACTAATTTTCCAGTGGGTTTTGCAAAATTCATCCAAGAGAGCAGATTGAAGTTGTTTGAATTGTAGGATAACATCATGGCACCCAAGCAAGTAAGCATTTACATTCAATTTACTCAATTAAGGTTTTATTAGAACATTTGATTCGAATTGGATTTTAGGTCACCAATTTGGGGGTTTTTGTTATAATTCGAATTAAGTGGTAATATTTTAGGATTGAGTGGGTAATTGATATAGGAGTGCATTACAACAAGAGATTGATTGATTGATTCACCATAAAATGGATTTTAGATGATAAGATTTTTCGGAATTAATTGGGTTATGCTTATGAAATGAGATAAGTTACAATTGGTGATTCATTTTGATGGATGCTACACTATTAGAACTAATGATTTTTAAGAATGATGAGATGAGTTCTAAGATGTTAGATGTTTGATGATTTGGAAGCAAGATAGAGTAATTCTAGGATGTGGGAAATCATTGAGGATGATAGAATGCGTTCTAAGAGTGGTTTGAGCGTTAGAAATTCGAGATATTGAGGATTTGAAGGTAAAATACCTTATGCAGTCTGCACAACCGATTCGGTTGCGCATGGCAACCGAACGGTTGTTGCCTGATGTTAGGAAACCGATTCGGTTGGTGATCCAACCGAATCCGGTTGTGGTTTCGAGAGGATTTTTGTGAAATTTTGAAATGTATATTAGAGGGTTCTCTAACCTTCTTGTTTGTTCTAACACTCTTATATGATCTTATTTTTGTGATTTCTCTGAGAATTATTGTAGGAAGCTCGAGTGGGAGGAAATTCCAATTAACCCACTTGTTACGAAGTTTTGTGAAAGGAACGAGAAGAAGAAGGTTAAGTATAGTGTGAAAAGGAAGCAAATGCTAATTTAAAATTCAAAATCTCACCGATGGAGAAACATGCTTTTCGAGAAAGATTGTCAAGTTACAACATAGGCAATGTTTGGTTCCAAGGGTGATTGATTGGGATTTATTTAACGAATGTGAGTGTGAAGATGAGTTAAGAAGGATGATGCGAACGTCTTATGTATATCCGGGGATGGAGATTCGTTCAATGATTTGTCATGGGAAAGAGCATTCTGTTAATGAAGAAGTCTACTGAGAATGGTGTATGGAATTCTTTTCAACCATGTATTTTGAAAGAAAGGTGGATGTTCGAATTTGATGTCGGAGATTTGTATTTGGTTTAGACTTTGTGGAAGGGATCATGCTTACATTGCCACCTTTGGTGTAGCTCTTGGTTTGTATGAGCCACATGAGGTTAATCATCGATTATTTGAAACTCATTTTTCTAGACTTGGAGGTTTGAAAAAGATTACCTAGTATTCCCGCTTATTGGAATCAAGTGGGAGATCCTACTTGTGCTAGGAGGAATGCTTCAACCATCGTGAATCCGTTGATGAGGATACTTCACAAGTTGATTGTGACCGCCATTTAATAGATTTGGGCGAGGACAAATGTCGAAACCGGACTTATGGATTATGAAGTTCTTTGGAAGAAACTAAGGACGGTAATGCCATTTGGCGAGATAGCCGAATATTTGTCTAGGAGAGCCCCGGAATCAAGAGCAACAATAACATTTGTGGAGGACATTTTGTGACAAGATTGGCGAAGAATCTTGGGTATTATGTTGATGAGGAATTGGCTAAGTGTGGAGCCAAAGTATAGTGAAACGTGATCATGCGAAAGATTTTGGTAATGCTTTGAGCAGAGATTGGGAACCGTAGGGTTATGGATTGAACTAAGACCACAACAAAGAACCACCACAACAAAGAAGGAATATACCAATGGAGAACGTGCAAATGGGTACGTCCGAAGAGTTTTGATTCGGGATGGGAGAGTGGAACCAACATCTAGATGAGATTCAATGTAGGGATGTGGAGAGACTCGATGATGTTAAGGAACAACTACATCAATGATTATTCGATGCCTATCTTTCAACACATGGCTCGAGAAGCCAATTATGAGTTGCCACCCTACAATCCACCAAATGTTCCACCATATCCTTTTCCTTACACTTCTTATCCTCGGACCCTATCCGTATCCATATCACAGGCACGCACCGCTTCTGATCCAATACCCCATATGGTCGATTGCTCAAGTCGGAGGAACAAGTTATGAAGTTGGAGGATCATCATCGAGTTGGAGGCAAGAAGAAAAGAGGAGAGTTCATTAAGAAATCATAGACGAAAACTACGTAACCGAAAGTGATGATGATGATGAGTTTGATGATGAGGAAGGAGAAGAAATGAGCGAGGATGACGAGTGATTATGGGTCATTCGCGAAATTTGGTTTCAAAAACAATGGTCATGATGTGTTTTAAACTATTTCTATCTTTTGATTGATTTTCTTTAGGATGTTTGGTATATTTTGGTTTTATCTAGTTTTTAGTAGTTTTGTTTGTTTTGTGCATTTCGTGTTGCGCTTTTGTTTGCGGGATGGATATGTTGGAAGCTTATTGATGGTCAAATGTTTGAGTTGGATAACTCACGTGCTTGCTAATGACCCAATGTGCTTATTGCATATTTTATCCGTGGTATCTTTTAACTATCTTTTCCCATTTTCTTTACTTTGAAGTTCAATTTTCATTACATTGAGGACAATGCAAAACTTAAGTATGGGGAGGGAAGAAAATAGGAAAATGATACGATTTTTATTTTTTTAGATAACTTTTGGATGCAAGTGATTAGAAGAAATTAAGCCCTTGATGGTCTAATGGTTTTCGCGTTATTGATAATTAAAATACATAATTTGGGATTTCAATGGTAAAATGAGGTTTTGAAAATTTTAGATTTGAACCAAATTATCAAATAATTCATTTTGGATTCGATAGCATTTTCTAGCATGCATAATAGTTTTTTACCACATTTTTGTGAGGTTTCTTTTGTATGAAACATCTTTTGTTTTATATTTGCTATGAGTGTCTTGGTGATTATGTCGATTCTAGAACTTATACTAGTTATGCATTACGGTTAAAATCACTTTCGAGTGATCTAAATATTTTCAAGTGATAAGAGGCACTTTAGGAATAACCCAAATGGCATTCCATTTTTACATCTAATGATATATTAGCTGACCGCATCGGTTATTTAACCACCCATATGGACCCATTTTGTTAGTGCTCATTCTTAGCACTAGATACCCCTAGTTACACCTTCTGAGCCATTCCTTTTCGTTTTTGATAAATCCAGAAAAATACAAAAATATTTTACACCTTTTTAACCTTAGCCAACCCTTATCAAGTCTAATGGTTTGTTGCTAGTTATTTGAAATGATTGGATTGTTTTGATGATTATGAGTTAGTTACACTTTGCCATTCGTGTGTGCCATTTCGACAAAGACGAAGGATGCATACTTTTATTTGTATTTTGTGGTGATGCTTATAAGTGTGGGGAGTTGTGATATTTAAAAAAAAAAAAAAAAAAAAAAGTTATAGCCAATGTGCTATATTATTATTATGAAGATGAAGGAAGATGAAGTATGTTTGAGTTATCGATTAGCCAATGTGCTAAGACGTGATATATATATATATTTGGTGATCGATATGAAAAGAGGAGTAATAATCATTTTTCGGGATTGTGGTTTGTATGATGACTAGCACCATGGAGGTTTGGACTTGATTTTATTTTTATTTTAAACCAATTTCATAAACTATCCCATGCCTTATCCATACCTATTATGAACCCGTAACCTTGTCGTTATAACCCGAATAAAAGACCTCTTTGATGAATTTATTTTCTTTGTTTTGATACTTGTACAAGCTTATGGTAAAAAGCATTGATCATGACTAGGCATTTTGTGATATACCCACCAATATATGAGTGTTGAGTGAAATCTTAAAGCCATTTGTGAGGTATCCTAGTTATGTTATCTAAAGTGTTTGGTTCATTTTAGAAGATTTTCTCATATTATAAGCAAAATAATAATTATCTTTTATGGTAATTGTTACATTTTCTCAAACATGGTGTTATGGACCATTGAAATCAATCTTTGCAATGTTTGACCTACTCGAGGCGAGTAGAGCTTAAGTGTGGGGAATTTGATAACGCCTAAAATGAACATGTTTTTAGTAGCGTTATTGTCGGGTTTGTGCATGATATTCGCTATATTTACTCATAATCATTGCAAAAGTGCAAAGATGCGTCTTGTGTATGTATATGTAGCCGTATCGCGAATATTGAAGAAATGAAGTTTTTATGCACATTTGGAAGCGTCTAAAGGAAGGAAGTTGAGATTGGAAGCTTGTGGACTCAATGATATGGAAGCGTAGTGATTTCAAGCATCTACGAAAAGGAAAGATCAAGTTTGGCTTTGGAAATCATCAACGTAAGCAAAGAATGAAGCGTAAAGAGAAAAGTCAGCAAAAGTCAAAAGGAGCAAAACCCACCACTCGGTCGCAACCCGCAACCGGATCCGGTGGGCTAATGGTCAAAGCCATGACCGATTCGGTCGACATAAAAACCGATCCGGTTTACACCGCTATGATTACACAATTCGCATTTATTGTTGTCTTAACTCCCATAATCATTGGAGTCCGATCATTTCTTGATATAAACTTGGAGAGAACGTTTTTGGGCGCTTAAGCAAGTGCTTTGGCTATTTAAAGGACCTAGTACTTGTATACTAAGTGTGACACAACCAAAAGAGTATTAGTTTACACCAAAACTCATACTTACCCATTTTATTTCAACCCAAAAGCTTAGTAGTTACTGAAAACGTCCGAAGCAAGGAAGGAACCATTCTTGTCCATTGTTTCGTAGTTTGGAGTTGTGCGGTGATCCTAGGTGATTGGAGGCGCGTGGTTGCTACATTCCACGATTTCTAATTCTTGTAATCACAAAAGATTAGGTATTCTATGAACTTTGTTATGGAAATCTATTCTCTTGAATTGTTTGAATTACCTTGTTATGACTTGTGTTTAGATATGATTGTTTTCATGGAGTAGTTTGTGATATACTTGTGTGTTGGAATGTGATTAATCATAATAATGTTCTCAAAATGTGATGCATGTATATATGATCTTGTTTAAATGAGTTTGTTGGAAAATACTAGTCTTGGATTAATTTGTCAATAAAACATGTTTTAAGAAAAAGGACCGAAAGGATTTCTCTTGTGTTTTATTCCAAAAGTGTTGTGACAAACTAGTATGGGATATGGTGATCGACAACCACCATGTTTTGCTTATTAAAACAAGACTAGGAACGTTTTCATCACGAAGGGTCGAAAGATTCGTAAGAACAAATTTAATGAGAACATGTTGCAAACAAATGGAACTTTATAGGATAATCATTGGGATAAGGACCGAAAGGATTACCTAAATGTTTTTGTTCTTAGAATGATTTTTACAAACAAATACCATGGTTGGGGAATCATTTGCTTATGATTTGTGCATCATACTAAGAGTATACACCAAACCTTTATGAACATTATCTATGGTTGATTATGAGACTTCACACAAGTATATATTTTATTCTTGATTCAGATTTTCACTAGAACACTTATTCGAGGGAGCCTTGACAAGCTTTCTTGTTAGAAACTTTTTAATAAGACCTATTTCAAAACAAAAATCCCTTGGGACGATCTCGACTTACCAAACTTTGCTATTACGGACGAGTATACTTGCTCGTATGTGTTAATAGGTTATACGGTTAATTCGTGATTATAAATTTTTAAAACTTGCACCAACCGGAGCACATCATCCCAAAACTGTATACAAAGGATATGACTCGACTTAGCAACTTATGCAAGCAACCAGATAATTGAACTAAGGGTTTAAGGTGATAACAAACAATTGCACTAAAAGTGAGTGCATAAGGGGTAGGCTAAGGCGATTTGGGTGTATATTTGGGGTGGGGTGTAAACAATGCTCTTCATTGATATTCGGAAAAGCCGAAACATCACGAGAACCGCGAAAAGGATAGGCTCGAGGGGTTAACTAGGGGTATCGTGTACTAAAGATGAGTACAACGCAAAGGGTGTGGGGAATTACTCAACCGATGTGGAAGAAGTAATTATATTACGGTATCAAACAAGGGTTATCCTAATGCCTCTTATCATTTAGTTATTCCTAACTACACAAGTGTAGCCTCACTTGCGATCTCGGAATGCATCACAAAACAAGTTCTAGAATCTAATATACTACGGTTCACACTCTAAGCATTAAAGATGAATGCTTTAATTCCTACTAATCTAAGGGCGATCCTCACATTTTGGGTGGAATTTGGGTGGTAAGGGTTTTTGTGCTAGTCATGCAACTTCCTATCCATGAGACGCTTTTGTTAAGACTAATGGCCCACTCCTATATGTCATGGAAAATTTTAAATTTGGTGCCAAAATTACCCTAACCGACATTTCTCATGGTTTATTACATAAATACAATTAGACAAAGCAAATAGTCAAGGATAAGCATAGTTTCAAAGTTCCCGTTTTATTTTCCCTCCTACACTTAAACCGAACATTGTCCCCAATGTTCCCGAAAGTATCAAAGTTATGATAAAAGAAGGTAATTAAAACGAAAGAAACTAATACTCCCTGATTAGCTCGGTAGGATCCGTAAAGTGGTGGTTAAATTCTTTTCAAGAAGAATTATTGCGTGAAAAGCTCCTTCCAATCTTATGTAACTTCTTCTTGACAAACTAAACTTGCACACTTGAAGAAAACAAACGAAACCTTCGCGTAAAATCATGGTAATAATATATATAAGACTCGATTTAAACTAGGATATAATGCTTGTGGAATGAATGTTTATGAATTTCTAAGAAAATTAAGACACGAAAATTCCAAAATTTATAAGTAGCTCGAAAACGAGAAAAAGTAATCGATGTTTTACTCCTTCCCGACGCCGTCAGTTGCAATCTCGACGTCAGTTATCCCGACAAAAAGCGGTCTGCGATTTTACGGAAAATTTCGGAAAATTTACATCTTTAGAATCTGGAAAAATTTCGCAAAACATCCATTATGACTCGATACAAGCATTTGACTCGAACAAACAAACATATATATCTTTTAGTTAATTGTTATTCTCATGTTTACGTTTCTTTTGAAAACGTGTAATCCTCCCTACACTTATCCCTTATGTAAAATACCTTTATATGTAATTAAGACGGTTAAAACAAAATAAAGCATTTTTACAAATTTAAACATGAGGATAAACAATTAATAAAAGATATATGACACTAACAAGCAAACAATTAAGCATGGGTTGCCTCCCACGAAGCGCTTTTCTTTATTTAAGAGTCTTGTAGCTAGACTCATAGTCGTGCTCCTACGTACCGATATACGTAAGTCTATCCTCAACAATGTCGTAAGGATCAAACTTATCATTCAAGTTCCTAGTAGTACGTTCGGTTAAATATGCCTTTTCAAACATCTCACCATCGGGATCATAGATTTGTATCCTAATGTGCCACCTTCCATTACCATCACTAGGTGGTCTATTCCAATTCCACATGTGTTCGGATTTCTCAACTATCCACTTATTCATGACAAGGTTAACGGGCAAGCTTCCTAGGAACTCGGTCATCTTCCTTAATACTAAGGCGTCCTCGAACGGGTTCACTTCTATATCCCTAGCCAATTCTTGTTCTTGGAAAGTTCCTGCACTAGCAAAGGCCTTATCTAGGTAAAAAGGTCTTTGGGGCCTATGATGTTCTTCTCAATCCAAGGTCCATATCGAGAAGGCTCTCTATCCAACCCTATCTCTTGTGAGATTTCCTCATCCTTATAGTATGTATGTTTTTAACATCGTAAACGGACCTAGCACTCCCTCTCCTACCACTATTTTGGACATCTTACAATCGATGATGGCACTAGCGGTAGCTAAAATCCTCTTCCAACTAGTAATGGGCATGTCGGGTCCTTATTCATGTCGAGTACATGAAAGTCGGCCAAAAGAGTCAACTCTCCTACATGTACTACCATGTCCTTTATTATTCCAACCGGACGTGCTATACTACCGTCCGCTAATCCTAAGATAGTTTCCGTTGGTTCAATTTTACCTAGGTTGAGGCTTCTATGAAGGGACAACGGGCGAGATTGATGCATGATCCTAAATCGGCTAAAGCATCGAGTGGCTTGGAAGTTCCAAGTCTACACGGAAGAGTGAATAGCCGGGATCATCTAACTTCTTAGGTAAGTTGTTTCGCATAAAGGCGGACCCATGTTTCCCAAGCCTAAGTTCTAACTCATATTTTTCTTTTAAAGCATTATAATAAGGTGCATGAGCTAAGACTTCAAGAATTGGTTTCTCTTGATAGAGTTCCTTGTACTCTCCTCTAAACTAGGTTTGGATTCTTGGTGACGGGTTTCTCAGAGTAGGCTTTACCAAAGGTGCCGGCCTTGGTATCTCTTGGATGACTTGGAACCCTTTTTATAGCATTTACCGAGTGAACTGCTGGGTGAGAGGGACATGGATGTGCACTTTCCCATGGTGAATCTGGAATGTGAAGTCGATGCAATCAATTCACTTTGGGTTCTTAATGGTATCACTTGGGAGTGCTCCAACTTCCCGCTCATTGAAGGCTTTTAAGAGGGCATCAAGCTTGGTTGTCATCTCGCCTGCTTTTGCTTAAAATCGGCTTCAAGCTTATTCAATCGAGTTTCTTGAGATGACAAAATCTAGATGCAATTTCCTCGAGATCAGTGGGGTTCCCAAGATTAGAAGAATTGAACCTATTAGGCTAACTAGATGAGTTTTGGGTTATGCTTGAGTTTTGGTTCCACTTAAGATTAGGGTGATTTCTCCATGAGGGTTGTATGAGTTTCCTAAGTTGTTTTGTTCGGGTTTGAAAGTGTACCACTTCTCTCCCGCCTCCATCGGTACGTATGGAGGCGTAGTCCGCAAAAGCTTGTTCGAGAGCCTTGAGCGATCCACGAGTGTCATGGGGACCACCGCATAACTCACAAGGTAGAGTGATTTGATTCACTTGTCGTGAGGACTTAGGATTTTGTAGGAACTCATGAGGAATTTAACTTGATCTTCAAGTTCGATCATCCCACGGTCGGGAGGAGGCAAGGAGATTGCCTTGACGGTTTTGGGCAGCTCACGAGGGTCATCCCAACTTTCGTTGTCATAGAGGCGAGGTCCTCTATTATTTCCCATGATTCTTCTGCGGTGAGATCATCGAAGTTTTCCACCGCCGCTTGGTCAATGGATCGCTTAGTGGGAAAGTTTACATGATCATAAAAGATTTGGACTTGGAGCCAAAGATCAATGCCGTGATGAGGACTTTATGAAGTAAGTCCTTGAATCGGGTCCATGCTTCAGAGATTCACCTGACGTTGTTGGAACATCAAGATGTCATTCCTAAGCTTAGTGGTTCTCCCGTGGGAAAAATTGAGCAAGGAAGCGAGAAGTAAGATCATCCCAACTTGAGATGGAGCCGACGGAAGTCGCTCAAGCCAATTACTAGCTTGGTCCCGTAGAGAGAATTGGAAGAGACGCAGCGCGTGGTCTCGAGTAGTAGCATCAAGGTCGATGGAATCGACGATTTTGAGGAAATCCTCGATGTCGATTTGGATCTTCGTAACGAAGTCCATGGAATGCACATCCGCTTTGCACCAACCGGATGGTGTCGGATCGCAGGCCGTAGTTTGGGCTTGGTCGGGAAGCTCAATGGTGTTCCTATAGCCTAGGTGGCTTGGTCTCGAGTATTCACCAAGAGTACGGGCTCTTGGCGGGTCATTTGGTGGTGGGTTGATGAATGGTAGTGGGTTATCACCTTCCATGATGAAAAGTGATGGAATTACTAACAAAGGTCACGAAGAAGGGGATAGACTAAGAGAAATCTAAAATGAGAAAAAGTTTACTTGATAGGAATCAAGCAAAGAAACCTAAACGAGGTGGACTACTAACTAGTTATTCTATTCCCGCACGCGCCTAAAACTTGATAACGCTACACGCGCTGTTCGGGGTCAAAGGAACTTCCTTTTCTTGAGCAAGTTTTATAACACCCTAGGCGAGTGAACCTAATCGTTGTAGTGTAGTAATTAGGGTAAGCCACGGGTATTGATATCGTTCTCTAGGGGAATAGGAATGCTAGTAGGGAGTTACTACGCTAAGGTTAAGGTTGAGGAAGATTATTTTTATCTTTTATATTTTATGAAAATGGAGAGTACGAATCTTGGGTATTGGATTTGGGGGTTGGTATTTCTACCGATTACTCTACTATTATCTAATTATCTAAACTAAGGTTGTGGGAGTCTATGTCTAATTAATGTGTGCTCGTATGATAGTTTAAAGATGTGTTTACTTAGTTTGTATTACTCCTTAATTATCTCCTATTGATGGTTGAGTGTCACGCCTTATTCCTAGTTGCGTTGTGTTTCTAAAGTTGTAGGGTATGCGTTTCTCCCTAACTCTTTGAACTTACCAAAGGGTCTTGTCTACAAATCCACTTAGAGATTATAGACTCCTACTCTAAGGCACTCTTCGGATGTTTTAGCCTACAATCACTCGTAATCATACTCTAAGGTTCACAAAGATGAATCAAGCATTAAGTACACAACGAATGACCTATCGCATTACTAGATCATTAATCAACTAAGATAAGAAACAACCAATCAATATTTAATAATTAAGTTTCATACTTCCTAAGCAAACACACAAATAAATTAGCGGGACATGGAGAACATGCAAGCATACACACAAATAATCAAAGACATAATTGAATTAATGAAGCAAAGACTTATCTTGGTGTAAGATAGGGTTAAAAACCCTAAAATCTTGTACAAGACACCTTAGGTTCGGTTTTAGGTTTTACCCAAAGACTCTCCACACAAAGACCGAAAATTCGGATTCTATATATAAGATTACAATTGCGACGGCCACCTTATGTTTAGTGACGCCGCCGTGTCGCCGCCATTAGGGTTTCGTCTTGGCCACGTTAACCTTGCGACGGCGTCACCTTATGTCCGTGGCGCCGTCCTCTTCACCTCGACGTCGTCGGATCGCATCTAGGCCGTCGAGTAGCGACGGCCTACTCTTTCACAACTAGACGCCGCCTCTTGAAAACACGAGTTTTGAGTTCGACCCGTCACAATAATTCTCCGACGGCGTCGACATAGCACCCGACGCCGTCGCTTTATACTTTCAAAGAATCGTGAGTGTCGATTTCGACTTTGGCCATTTTCTTCATATATTCGCGCCTTCTCGTCCAAATAAGTGTCATTCCAAGATTTTGCCTTCACGAGACCTAAAAGTGAAAAGGAACGATATTAAGCAATAACGGATACAAAAGTGATCAAATAAGGACTTAAACGACCCCTCAAAATGGTACCTTTTAAAATCTTATCACTACTTCCCTGATAAGACTATTCAAGTGCTTTGCATAGGCGCCGAAAAGTAGGAAGGTTTTTTGATCATTATATTCAAAGTCAATCTTTAAAGAGCGTCCTTCATTCTGTCTATAAGCCTTCCTTAAGGCCTGATTTTTCGTCTCGCCCCGTAGGCCCGAACCTACAAATAGAAGTTATTGAGTCATGAAAAGACAAGTAATCAAATTAAGTTTTATAAAAATAAAAAGCCATAATCTCTTACCTTGGCATTGGCTAGGTAACTGTCTGCCCCTATCAGGTGGATCACACCCGCATCCCCACCATGTGAATTTGGAGCTACAGATGCCATCTGTAAAAATGCAAGTACAACAACATAGAAGACCATTTAATTAATACACATATAGACATTCATATAAATACATACAAAAGCAAGAATGTGATGTTGATAAAAAGTCTTATTTCGAAGTTCTATAACCAATACAAAGACTTTTTTTTTGACAAAATACAAGGCTGCGTATCTCTTTAATAAGCAGTTTAAACATAAGCAGTTTGAAAATTGTAGGATTTTTAACACAGAATTACAAGCAGAATGACATTAAAAACTTAAAATTACATGGCTTAAAAAGGAATCAAAAGCTTTAAGGAAAAAATTACAAAATAGTAAATAAAACTAAGCTAATTTAATCCTACTCCTAATTCCTAATTAACAACAACTGTGAGGTGAGGAGATGCTATTAACACTTTATTTTGCAAATTACAATTGATCTCTCTCATCACTAGAATCATCGCTAGATAAAACTTCAACATGAGTGGGGCCAGCTTCATCATCAGACGCGTTATCATCTTCTTCATCATCATCTCCAAGGGCATGAGCAATGACATTATCTTCATCATCAATAAGATAAACATCTTCTTCATGATCATCTTCATTATCCGGCGGGGCGTCCACTTCCGTTGATTCATCATTTATACTCAAATTCGTACACTCCAAATCATCTAAACCAGCGGAAAATGAAACATCTGATGAGCTGCTGCCATGTATAACATCTTGATCGGACTCCACCACATCCCGATGCCAGATTTTTCGATGATGAACATCTTCAACGACCTTCCAAAGAGGTGGACGTCTAGTCGGGTTGTTACACATTGGATTTCACAAACACATCAAACCATGATCACACAAGGCGTATACTATTAGGTTTTAGAGAGAGAAAGAGTTAGAGGTTTGGGAACTTAGTGAGAGAAAGTGAAAATCTTATTATGAGCTCCAACTCTCTACCTTGGGAGGTAGAGAGTATTTATAGTCTTACATAAAACGCCACCTACTGGCTGTGGATCAGGCATACAGTGGGTAAAGACCCGTCTGTCCTCCACGGTGTTACATAATTAAATACTACTTAACTTAAAATAACTACGACTATGAGCTTTCTAACCATTACATACACTTGAGGTGACCGACACTTTAATAACTCGATTTACTAAATCAGAACAATCTCCCCAAGGAGGTCACCTCAAATTACATTGAATACAAACAGATATTACATTAAGATTGTTCTTGGATTCTTGTTCTGTTCTTTGCTCAAGAACTCGTAGTCTTTGATTCTTCATTTTGCATGTTTGGATAATCCAAGTGGAGGTCTTTAACTGATCCACGTGATAATGAGTTTTGAGTCAGCTTTGAGATCATCAGGTACCATAAATCTCTTACTCTTCCTTTGTAGTGTTGGTAGTATGTGATGTTGTGACATTTTGGACCGACATGCTCACATTCTGGATCATAAGTACTTCTTATCAAAGTAGCGGAAGCTTTAGTTGATTCATGATATTTGCGTGAGTAGCGAAGCATGGAGTGAAAATATCGAGTTGTTGATGCACTTCATCATGATTTCTTTAGAAATGAATGTTGTGTGAGCATGCGGCTATGGATTGATCTCTCCATTCTTATCAATCGCAAACGCCGGGTGTACCCGCATACAACGCTTAGCAATAAAACGCATGAAAGTGTCTTTGATCACTTTTGTTGAATTGAGGTACACGCCCACGGTTCCCGATTGATCGGTACAAGCATCGCACCGTGATCGGTATAATTCAAGAATATCCTTGACGGGGTTTCACAATGCTCTAGCCGTTCTTAAACCGAACGTCTCAAAGAAGACAACACGGAGTGAGTGAACCAATGAATTTGAGATTCATCGATTGATGAAAAGAGATTTGAAAACAATCGTGTCGCTCAATAAAGTGTTTTGCAATACAACGAAGGTTTTAAGAAAATCAATTATCAATCATAAACACCTTTAATTTTTGAAACAATAATACACGATCGATGTGCTAGAGAAAAGATTTTTAAGCACAACGACCGGTTTTCAAAGGTATCTGTCAATCCATAACTGAACTGAGATTGATTCATAATTATGAATCGCCTCATTGTTTCTGCTCGGTTGTCACATGGTTGATCTATTGGATAGATCTCACATGCCACCCACCGAGAGCTTGTTTGATGTTGGCTCCAAGGCTTTCCATCTTCATTGTGAATATGTTTGCATATCACTCAGATGTTCTGGCAATACCACAAGGATAATGCGTAGGACTCATAAGATATAATCTCTCTTTCCACATTGTGTAAAACAAAGAGCCTTCATAGACAGTGTCCTAATGAGATTTATTTGATGATCTCGAGGCTCTAGACTCAATAGTGCACATTTGGTTTCCTATATCGGAGACTAGGGAGAGGGTCTCCTTCTTGAATATCAACAATCTCTAAGAGAGAGTCGATAGATTATGTGGGTTCCCCGAGAGAATGAAACAAGCCCTTTTAAGAGGAACTTGAGTAGCTTGGGAAGTTGTTGTGCAGTGCGTCACTGGGTCCATGACGTCTTGTCTTCAATACCAAGTGTTACCTTAGTAGCCACCAAAGAGTATATGAATTGAACCCGATTTCGCCCTAAGGTTGAGTTATTGGAGGCTATTTCTTTTCACCATTTTCACATTTATTTCTTTTCATTCTTCAACCCTTCATTGCCTACCAAGACTTCATAACTAGAACCTTGTTGGGTTTATTCCAGTTCTAGCTCGTCTCGATCCGCACTCTTCCCATATCTCACTTTTCTCCTTTTCCATCATACCTAAGGACTTCTACACTATCTAGTGGATTGTCCTGGGTAGATCCCTCCGGCTCTGGCGGATCATGGGAACTAATACCTAACCTTATCATCCTTATATCACCATACATAAAGTAAATTTGGTCGGTATATTTGGTATAGTTCATCCGCCATTGGAACCAATTGAAAACCATTTGAAAATCAATCCGATACTTGTGATATATTATCAAAGCATTTTGTACCGAATTGTTTTGATATTTTAGAAAAGAGCTCCCCTCAACTTGTGCATCATGTATTTGAAATCGTTTTGGCACACGGAGGCAAGAGGAAGGATTAACTTCTTTGATTACCATTTTCTAAAAGATATCAACACCACTTCCCTGATCAACTCAAGTAGATAAAGAATATTGGGGAAGGATGAGGTTTTCATAAGTTTGCTCCCCCTCAATATGTGCCTCGGGGGTTGAAAGAGTTTTACACATATTAGAAGGAACCTGCACTTAGAGACAAATCAATCACATTTCAATTCTTTGTGGTTTAAAAAAGATGCTCTCCCTCAACATGTGCATGGAAAATTTGAAATCGTTTGGCACATGTGGGGAGGAAAGCTTGCTAAACACTTGTGAAACCATTTATCGAATCATCAGTTTAAATCCAATTTAAATCACAAATTCTCCCCCGATCACAATTTTCAAATCATTTGAGATTTGTGATCTCTGCAGATTTAAATTGATTTTGAAGGCTTATGAGGGGAGATGTGACTTGATTATGAGAAACATTTAACCGATAAGGATCAAGTTTGAGACTTTAGACTTCAAAGATTAAACATGCTTGAGTATCTTTTGAAAACATAATTATAACAAAGGTCTTGTATCAATTGTATACAATATTGTAAAACATTGTTCTTTTTTGATTATTCAAGAGTATACCTTTCTCGATTACGTGTCAATTGTTTGAAAAATACTCTTTTGATTGAAATCATTCTCCCCTCAATCAATGACATATGTTGTTGATTGAAGGATAGAGATTTTGACAAATGAAAAGCCCGGATGATTTTCAAAAGTAGAGTCCAAGTATTTTCAAAGCAATTTTGTTTTCATTAGATGACAAATATTTCTCGGAAGAATCATTTGAAGGAAAAATATTTGAAAGGAAACATTTGTCCTTTTAACGATGACATTTGTTTTAGAATCGAGCATGATGTTTGAAGATTTAAGATAAAGCATGGCTCGCTTCTTTCTTTGAAAACGGGTTCTTGCTGAAATGACAATAAACCATAGTTTTACTTTCTCCTAATTTTTTTTTTAAACATTCGAACAACATTTAAAGACCCGTGTCATTCTTTGAATGACAGCACAAAGACCGTAGATATTATCAAATCGAGAAAAATATGACAAAATGACAATATTTTTTGAAATTTTTCAAGATTTTCAAATTTTTATGGATTTTTGAAAGTTTTATATTTTTTCTATTTGCGTTTTGAAGGTTTTATAATTTTGTATTTTGCTTTTCGAATAAATATTTACAAGAGATGGATGAAAAAAGACCTTTACTCCTCGTCTTCCTCTTAAAGACGTTTGAGTGTTTCCGGTTGTAGACTCTTTAGACCAAGTCTTGGAAGGATAAACTCAAAACGTTCTCTAGGAAGAGCTTTGGTGAAGATGTCTGCTAATTGGTCTTCAGTCCTCATAAAATAGAGTTCCAACACACCGTTCTCCACTTGCTCCCTGATGAAATGATGTCGAATGTCGATGTGCTTTGCTCTTGAGTGTTGAACATTGTTGCATGAGAGCAATAGCACTTTTATTATCACAAGATGAGGTATTTTGTTGAATTCAAAGCCATAGTCGATAATTTGGATCTCATCCATAGGATTTGAGCACAACAAGATGACATGGCTATGTATTCAGCCTCTGTAGAGGATATAGAAGTACTCACTTGTTTCTTTGAAGACCGCTCACAAGCTTATCGCCCAAAACCGAGCACCTCCAGCACGTGCTTCGACGTGTATCTTGACATCCTACATGATCAAGATCTCGCATAGGTCGTTAGTGACATACCGTGTCCTTTGGGTACCAAAGTCCCATATTGATGGTTCCTTGAGATACCGAAGACTTGTTTAACCGCTTCAAGGTGCTTTTGGTAGGCTTAGCACGATATCTAGCACACATGCAAACAATGAATGAATGTCTGGTTCATCGGTGTGAGGTACATCGAGGATCCAATCATACTACGATATTTCATTTGGTCTACCATGATCCCCGAGTGGTCCTCATCCGCTTTAGTACGCCTATTATGGGAGTGTCAACAGGTCACAAGAATCAAATCCAAACTTCTTTAAAATATTATTTGCATATTTAGAATGATTTATAAAATGCATCCGGACTTTGTGAAATTTGTAATCCCAAGAAAAATGAAATTTGTCACATCATTGATATTTGAAATTTGGAACCCATTTCATTTGAAAACGGTCACATTCATTGGGGTCGGTCGAGGCAAAATAATATCATCAACATATATTTGAACATGGATTAAATGTTTGCACGACTTTACGGTGAAAATGTCGGATCAACTCGCTCCTTTCTTGAATCCAAGAGAAAGAAGAAACTTTGAAAGCGATCATACCATGCTCTTGGAGCTTGCTTCAAGTCAGAAAGAGCCTTCTTCAAGCGATAGACATGAGTAGGATGCTTAGGATTCACAAAGCCTTCAGTTGGTCGACGTATCGACTTCTTTAAGATCTCCGTTAAGAAAAGCCGCCTTCACATCCATCTAATAGACTACCATATTCTTACTTGCAAGATTAGCCAGAAGATTCTCGATTGCCTCGATGCGTAATCGAGCAAATGATTCTTCAAAGTCAATACCTCCTCTTGACGATATTCTTTTGCAACCAATCGAGCCTTGTTCTTTAAAACATCACCATGCTCATCAAGTTTTACTTTGAAGATCCACTTTAGGGCAATGATCATAGCACGATCGAGAATGTGTACTAATTCCCATACATCTAGTCGATCAAACTCATGAATTTCTTCTTGCATGGCATTGAACCACTGCCTTTATTCATAGCGCTTTAACGCCTTTTGGTTCGATCTTAGAGAGGACGAGTTGAAGAAGCACCATAAGGCATCGGTTGCAAGTTGTCGACGAGTGGATACCGGACGAGAAGGGTTTCCAATGATGTTGTCCAATGGATGATCATGTGTCCATTTTCAAGGTGTTCATGTGGTTGTTGTTGAGGAATGTAGCAGAGTCGATTTCTCGATGAAGATGGTTCGGATGATGATTCGTGAACAAATATGTTTTCAAAGGGTTCATCTTCCGAGGAGCAAAAGGAATTTCATCATCATCAGAATCGCAACAACATTTCCATTGTGTACACTTGATGATTGAGGCATTGATGATGAGACCGAGTGATCGATATAAGGCGCTTCTTGACTTAGTGACATAGAAACCGAAGGTTAACTTCATTGACGGTATAGGAGCGACCTCATTGATGGATTTGATGATCATTAGTAATTGGCTCATAGTGTTCATCAAACATTGGATCAAATAGTTTCTTCAATTTATCTTCTAAAGGGGTACATATGGAGTTCTTTGGTGAGGAGTTTGGTACAAGAGAAGAACTAATGGGACTATTTAGAAATGCGGGTCGAATCGATTGTCCAGAGCCATTTGACCGGTCACCATCAAACGTAACATGAATTGTTTCCATGATATTTCGAGTTCTCTTGTTGTAGATTCGGTATCCTTTTCTGTTTGGTGCATATCCTACAAATACTCCAATGTCCGCTTTAGCTTTCAATTTACCTAAATCTTGACCCTCATTAGTTGGGTAACATAACGCACCAAACACACGAAGGTATGATAGATTAGGTTTTCGATTGTGGACAAGTTCATACGAAGTTTTTCCATGAGTTGTGTGAATTAGGGACCGATTTTGAGTGTAGCATGCAGTGTCAATGGCTTCAGCCCATAGAAATGTTGGAACCTTTGAGTAAATAAGCATTGTTCTTGCGGCTCAAGAGTTCGATTTCGCCTTTCAACTACACCGCTCGTTGAGGAGTTCGTGGAACACTTCTTTGAGGACCGATTCCAATAATTTCATAAAATTCACCGAGTTCTCTATTAACAAACTCGCCCATTGTCGCTTGGAAGATTCTCGATATCTTGTTAAGTCGAACCTACAATTTGTTTAATAAGTTTAATGATGACATCCGAGTTTCATCCTTTGTCCTCAAGAACTTAACCCAAGTGAATCAGAGTAGTCATCAACCACAACTAACACATATTTCTTACCATTAATAGTTTGCACTCTCCTCGGTCCACATAAATCCATGTGAATGGTATGTAGAACTTCCATAACAGAATTTGTGGGTTTGGGTTTGTGGGCATATTTCTTGCTTTTTCCCAATTGGCATGCTGAACAAAGATGATCCTTTTCATACTTTAATATGGGTAAGCCTCTTACAAGGTCCTTTCTGGAAAGATTGTTAATGGTGTCGAAGTTCAAGTGATTGAGACGACAATGCCATAACCATGACTTTGTTTTCGAAGCCTTTGATAACAAGCAGATTGGAAAAGACTTCATCATGTCTTCGATAGAGATGGTGTATAGATTTGAACCACGAGTTCCTCTTAACAATTCCACACCATCAAGTTCTCTAACGAAACAAGTATGTTTTCTAAAGGCCACTTCTAGATCGGAATCACATAATTGACCAACAGAGAACAAGTTATGACCAAAACCTTCAACATAATATACCCTGGAGATTACACTTTTACCAACAACATAGTCTCCATAACCCATAATTGCACCGAAATGATCGTTCTCGAATCTAACAATCCGATGAATTTACTCACGAAGTTCATGAGCGCGACCGGTCTCCAAATATATGCTTGGAACAAACTGAGTCCGTGTACCACGTAACGATTTGAACGATCTGCAGCTGAACACAAACAAGAATGGATAATCGATAATTGGGATCCCCATGCAAGAATGGGTTCCATTTGGTTAGTAACATTGATTGGAACACCCACATCGTAAGTAGAAACAATGGAATCATCGTGGATAGATGCAGTGCTAGTGTCCATATTAGACCTATTCAAAGTATGTTCACTTCTTAAGGGAATAGTTCTACCAGTAGGCATCCATTTCCTAATGGCCATTGATCTAGATAATTTAGTGCACATCTCATTAAGGTTGAATTTGCGGCCAATAGGTATCCACTGATAACCTATGTTACTAAATTTCCTTCCTGTGGGTTTCCAATATTTTCTAGCCTTCTTCCGCCATTGCTTTCTAGCCTTCTTAGCTTGATTTTTTGCATTAACTATCTTAACTGGGCATTTGATGCAGGTTTTACTGACCAGGTCTTAATATTTATAGTGTCTCGCTATACCTATGGTCAACCCTAATGCACTAACGGGCAGTGTACCCGGTCGTGTGTAGTGTAGTAAATGGTAAAGCAGAGGTCGTCCCAAGAGCTATGTGTGTCGGATAACTACTAAGTCTAATTGTCACAGAATATTAATGGTTTGATAGGGTTTTAATTAATTAAACTACTAATGCAAAAAATAAAATAAAAGCAAATAGATGTGTGAAGGGAAATCAATAGAGGAATAGTGGTGCTAACCTAATTAATCCTCCTAGCTAGTTATGTCTACCTCTACCTACTTCCAATTACTTCAGGTGGGCTCAAATTTGAGAGGACATCATTTGGTCAATTTGCCCTAACCTATCAGAAAAGATGCCACCACAGGAGAAATCAGGCGCACCGTCATAAGTCCTGTTGTTCCTGGTCCCCTAAGCCGAGTCATTAAGTACCGCTACATGCTAGATTCTAAATAGTGAGTGCCCACCGTTAGGAACTTAGACACTACACCCCTAATTCTTAAGTTCATCCAAACGATAGGTGATCGGTTGGTCAAATCGCACAAGCGTAAAGGGTCGCCGCTTGGTCATATCTTACCTTCCCGTCTCGGTCCGCTCACCTAGGGTCAGCTTGGTCATATCTCCTAGGCAATTGGCCTCTATCGCCATTCAAAACTACCAAACCAAGGGTGACTACCAAAGAATTGAACTATGCATGCATACACTTAGAAATAATTGTACGGAAGTAAAGGTAAACGCAAACAAAACAATTAAGGAATCATAACTAGGCTAGCACCAAAGGGTGCTTAGCTCATATTAATCATGCAAATCAATTCAATATTCTAAGGTACGAAATACATGAATTGAAAGTAAAGAAATAATAAACGCTAAAGCTTATCGTAATGGTGTGACTTCTCCTCGAAACAACAGATGCTTCCCTAGACCTCCTCGAGCTTTTTCCCACGCTCTCGAGTGTTGTGTGGAATGGGATGCTTTGAAACACCGGAATTGTGGGTATTTATAGGCTGTGTCCGGGTTACGGCGTAACTAATAGAGGAGTTACGCCAGTAACCTTCTATTTCTTCGTAAATGCACTAGATTTGCTAGTTACGGCGAACCTTATAAGTGGTTACGCCGTAGTCTTCAATAAACTCGGTTACGCCGTAAGTGATGCGATAGTTCTCGTAAGTATCACGCCGCGTGGAACCTCTTTGACCTAATGGAGTTACGCCATAATCTATGGGAAAAGTTACGTAGAACCTCTTGATAAGTTGGACTTCGGGTCACGCAATAGTTACGGCGTAATGTAAGAGATGTGTTACGCCGTAACTTCTTCAAAATAAGCACACCGGTAAATCTTTAGTAATGTTTCCATTTCCGCTCTTTAGCTCCAATGCTCGTAATTTACCCGAAAGTGGAAAACAAGCGTAAATCCATATAAATGATATAAATAACGAGCATTATCGGGAAAATGACACTTAATAATCGTGACTATTTGATGTTATCAAATATCCCCCACTGAACTCTACTTGCCTCAAGTAGACCTTATTAGATAGATTCCTAAAAGATATCTCCCAAAACCTCGAAAATATGAGTTTAAAAATCCCTTATGCTAGAATAAAACAAAGCCGAACACCTCACTAAAGGGAACAAACACTCAAATATCTCAACTATTCTAAGTGTCAATTTCGGGTGATCACCAATCACACAACATAGCATGTATTCTATCATAAGCTTGGCGGTTACACAAATCTCCACCACTAGAGTTAAGGGCTAAACAATTCTCAAGGCAATATGGGTAGACACGACAAAGGTTAAAGGGTGACTCATCATTACTAACATGTCACGCGTATGCGCAAAATCAATGATACATGACCAAATCCATGGCCAAGACACCAAAGATTGCTCACGCATTACCTAGACACGCTTCTTGACTAAAGGGTAAGATAAGATATGGGATATATAATTGGTGTAAATGAAAACAAGGTGTAGTCTAAATCTATAACTAAGTCATCACCACTTCACCGTCCGCCTAAAGTTCAAGCTTAGAAGTCTAGAGACCGAATCATGAAATGCAAGGTAGATGTGTCATTAGAGGACGCCGTGATGGGCACACTACCTTTTCTTCTTCAGCTTGGTATAACTCAACTCCAATATTCTAATGTGACCGGGTGGTCTCCTCGATACTAAACAATAAAGTTTCATACTATAGTGCTTATAACATCGCACTTTACATAAATCAATCAACTTTTTTTTTTTTTTTTTTTTTTTTTTTTGAACATAACATAATAACATAACATCCCCACTTGAGATGAACAATGGAAATTGGGGTCTTCAATGATCTTCATAATTGTTGTCGATGAAAGCGTGATTTCCAAACCTTTCCACTCGAACCTTGAACTTAGGCAAATGATGACTTCCCAATTACAAATAAAGACTACGGGGTAGGCTAAGGTGTAAGGTGTAACGAAACAATAAATTGGGTTGACAAAATGAAAGGAATGGCTCAGAAGGGTCTATATAGGGGTATCTTGCACTAAAGGGAGTGCAATAAAAGGGTTTCACATGGGGTCGAAAAGTCGAGGTGACTAATCGATAGACTCACAATGGTAGGTCGTTTGGGTGATAATCCTATAATACGCCTTCTAAAACCGAAAAGTCCAAATACATCGAGCTAACTCAACATACCTCGTCGATGGTCTCAAATGATGCAAAGACCAAGTTCTAAAGTTTACAAGCTACCCAAGACACTCATAATTTGGTGGATTTGGGGTAAAATATTGGAAACGGATAAGTCTAATCTCACCATGTAATGTCAAGGGTTGTATGTGCTCGCTAAGGTCTAATCTAGTTAGGTTCGAAAAACATGTCAAAATTTTAAAATGGCATAATTTTTCAAAATAAACTAGAAAAATGAGGGCGAGATAAAGTTCAAGAGATAATTCTACCCCGTCCCCCACTTGAATTGTACAAAGTCCCTTTTGTACTAGGCATTAAAATAAAGGTGAAGAGAAAGGTAGAATTAGAGCGAGAACTTCCCCGAATTTGCTCCAAAAGAAGAAGGCCCACGAGAAAGGATCGTGCCTTCGTTTAAGCGTCATGAACAAACTTCAATCCCCGAAATCACAATACCGACAAGCATAATTCTAAAAAGAAAAAAATAAAATGAAAACAAACCTAACTCACTTTCAGAATCACGGTTGCATTTAGCGAATGCAACAAGTTTTTAAACCACTTGGTGTCCCAAGTGGACGAGTGAAGTCTCGTGAGGATTATAGGAACACAGACAAAGTTCATTTAAAACTAATACAAGGTTACCGTGTTTTAAAATGAAAGAATTAAAGCAGAGAGTTTCGTCAGAACTCCTATGAGAGAGTTACGCAGTAACTAGCAAAACCTCGGTATGAGTTGTGAAGCGAATAGTTACGACGTAACCACCGAGATGGTATTACTCAGTAATTGGTAATGCGTCAAGAATTTCTGCGAAAATGTTGGTTACTGCGTAATCACCAAGATGAGTTACTCAGTAACTCGTTCGATCAAGAATCGCAGTAGTGAATTACTTCCTTGTCTCCTGCAAAATGGTTAGAAAACACAAACCCAATGAAATGAGAATAAAAAAAGCAAAGAAAGGGATAATTCGGGTTGTCTCCGAAGAGCACTTTTCTTTATTAACGAGTCTTTAAGTTAGACTCAGAGCCGCGGGGCTCTATGGGGGTCTTTGGACATCCCCGACTTCTTCAATATCCTTCATCAAATTGTGTCTCATCCATGCAACATTTGAGGCATTTCGGAGGTATTCAATGGTTTTGATCTTTCAAACTTTACAAAATTTCTCCTCCGGACCTAGGTGGTAGCGAGTGAATTCAGATTTTCAACAATAATTGAGGTGGTCTTTGTAGGGTATCCCTGGAGTTTGCACCTCCTTTTTTCGTAAGCTTCATCATCGGATCGATGAACTCCTCATTTCCTTGCAACTCAAGGTAATCTAGCATCCCTTCGATATCATCGTCATCAGAAACAGTGCCCTTGAACCATTCTTCATCGAGAAAATTCTCCACTAGAACGCGCTTGCATTCTTCTTTATCATTACTCACCCGCTCTATGTCATCGTCAATTGTTATTTTACTCGTGTTTTCGAGACTTTTGTCATTTGAATTTTTTTGATCCATGTATTCCTTCCAAATCTTATCTTTTGTTAATGTGTCCACATGCCCATACTTAATTTTTACCCAACTATCGAACCCTAGGTAGTCCATCCAAGGTAACCTCGTTCTCTCCTCATCATTGGTTGAGGACCAAAAGAATTCATCTTTTCTAATCTTTCGAGTTTCTTCCAAAGATTACACATATCGTCATACGGGTTGCATGACGCCTTGAAAATTTCCCCGAGATTTTACTTTTTGCACCAATGATGCGTAGTTCCTTGTTGTCGCTTTACTTAAATGCTCATCCGCAGTATATCTTTATTAGTCTCTTCCTTCCGAATGTGCTCCGTAATCAATTTTTAGCTTCATAAGAAGATTTGGATTGATCTTGGCATTCCCAAATTGAATTATGCACCAATCTTTAAAGGCCAAATTACCGAATTTAATCATCGTGTCTTTCACGCTCATGAGGCATGTCCATTCTTCCTTTCTTTCATTGTATCCTCCATTGCAATACTCGTGGAAGGGGCTGCATGTGGGCCATGCCCTTGTGGTTTCTTCATCGAATGACGACAGTGAGTACACCGGTGAGTGATAAGTGGCTCTTCTTCATCATCAATGGAGAGTTCCTCGAGTTTTTCCGACTCGCCCATGTCAAGAATTTTTCTCCCATGTATCCCAATTACGCCAGAATCGAGATTCTTGGTTACGACGTAATTCATTAGAGTTACTTTCTCAAGATTCTTCACAACCCCGTTGTCGCTTGTTAAACACAAGGTTACGCCAGTAACTCATTAGGCATGTTACGGTGTAACTCGATCTATTGACGAAATCGCCCCTAAACCCGTATCACCGGCCTCGAACCTTTGAGTTATCATCCGAGAAAATCACCTTACATTCCATAGCTGGTTTAGATCCTTCGTGTTTATTGTTATTTCTCCTTACTTTTTCACCGAGCTTTATCACCATGGATTCAAGGTTTTTCGAGTTGAGTCGTGTTTGGAAATGTTTATGTCGTTGTTTTCCGAATTCCTTCAACCACTCATCTTGCTCCTTTTGTCTTTGTGCTTGAATTTTCCGGAAATTTATTAAATGTTTCTTCAAGACTGGCTTTCTTTCTCCATAAGGCCCACGGTTGTAATTTCCACGATAACCATTACTATTTCGATTATCACCGTAAAATGGTCGATTTTCTCCATACTTAGCCTCTTCAATAACCTCTTAGTCCATATGAGGACAATTCTTCGTAAGATTTCCTCCTCCACAACCCACTTGGATGGCATGAACGGTTTCTTTGACCTTCAAAGATATCTCGACCGAGACTTTCAATTTTACTAGTGATTGCCGCAATTCATTTTGAAACTTCCGCCTTGGTTTCTTTTTACTTCCACCGTCGTGCCATTTTTGAGAATGGTCCGCCATTTTTGAATGGCTTCAATTGCGTAGTAGGAGTCATGTTCGGATAGGTCCTTGATAATCCAACATCTGCCTTGTAATTACATTTATTCCTTTGTAGAAAATATTGACCTTCGCTAGTTATTTAGATCATTGGTAGGACACTTATAAAGAAGATCATTGTATCTCGCCCCAAGCTTGATACGTAGTTTCGCTGCCTTCTTGTTTGAAATTATGGATCTCAAGAGTTGATTAGAAATCTTTGATGGCGGGCAATATCTTTGAATAAAGTGTTTCTTTAGTAGCGCCAAGTATTAACCGCCTGCGGGCAATCTTCGATCCATCTTCCGGCTGCTCCAAAGTGCGAGTCATAGGAAACACTCTAAGCATAACGACATCATGAGACATGCCCGGAATGTTGAAAAGGCTAGCGATGTATAGGACATTTTCAACGTGCTCATATGCGTCTTCGTCCTGCTTCTCGAAAAGGGTTAGCGCAAGCCCTCATAAATTGGTCTTTAATATTGAAATGAACATCCGCTCCGATTGCCGGTCTTACGAGACCCGCCCTTGATCCGCTCTAGTCAACGCCAAGTATTCCTCAAGAGTGAGGTCATCGATGTTAACAACTTCCATGGTTCCCGAAAACTTGAAATATGATCGTGAGAAACGCTTAAAATGAAATGAAAGACTCAATAATAATCCTAATATAGCTCTCCGCAATGCCAAAAACTTGATGCGTTTTTATCGACTGTGTCTTAATATTTATAGTGTCTCGCTATACCTATGGTCTATCCTAATGCACTAACGGGCAGTGTACCCGATCGTGTTTAGTGTAGTAAATGGTAAAGCCGAGGTCGTCCCAAGAGCTATGTGTGTCGGCTAATTACTAAGTCTAATTGTCACAGAATATTAATGGTTTGATAGGGTTTTACTTAATTAAACTACTAATGCAGAAAATAAAATAAAAGCAAATAGATGTGTGAAGGGAAATCAATAGAGGAATAGTGGTGCTAACCTAGTTAATCCTCCTAGCTAGTTATGTCTACGCCTACCTACTTCCAATTACTTCAAGTGGGGTCAAATTTGAGAGGACAACATTTGGTCAATTCGCCCTAACCTATCAAAGAAAGATGCCACCACAGAGAAATCAAAGACGGTCATAAGTCATGTTGTTCCCGGTCCCCTGCCGAGTCATTAAGTACCGCTACATGCTAGATTCTAAATAGTGAGTGCCCTAATCGTTAGGGAACATAGACACTACACCCCCAATTCTTAAGTTCATCCAAATGATAGGTGATCGGTTGGTCAAATCGCACAAGTAGAAAGGGTCGCCATTGGTCATATCTTACCCTTCCCATCTCAAATCCGCTCACCTAGGGTCGCTTGTTCATATCTCCTAGGAAATTGGCCTTTATTGCCATTCAAAACTACCGAACCAGGGTGACTACCAAAGAACTATGCATGCATACACTTAGAAATAATTGTACAAAGTAAAGGTAAACGCAAACAAAACAATTAAGGAATCATAACTAGGCTAGCACCAAAGGGTTCTTAGCATATATTAATCATAAATCAATTCAATATTCAAAGGTATGAAATACACGAATTGAAAGTAAAAGAAATAATAAACGCTAAAGCTTATCGTAATGGTGTGACTTCTCCTCGAAACACTCTCAGATGCTTCCCTAGACCTCCTTGAGCTTTTTCCCACATTCTCGAGTGTTGTGTGTGGAATGGGATGCTTTGAAATGCCGGAATTAGTGGGTATTTATAGGCTGTGTTTGGGTTACTACGAACCAATAGAGGAGTTACGCCGTAACCTTCTATTTCTTCGTAAATGCACTAGATCATAGTTACGGGCGTAACCTTATAAGTGGTTACGCCATAGTATTCAATGAACCCGGTTATGTTATAAGTGATGCAAGAGTTACGCGTAAGTATCGCCGCGTGAAACCTCTTGACCTAATGGAGTTACGTCAGAACCTATGGAAAACTTACGCCAGAACCTCTTGATAAGTCGACTGGTCACGCAATAGTTACGGCGTAATGCGAGAGATGAGTTACGCCGAACTTTTTCAAAATAAGCATACCGATAAATCTTTAGTAATGTTTCCATTTCGCGCCTCTTTAGCTCCAATGCTCGTAATTTACCCGAAAGTGGAAAACAATGGAAAACAAGCGTGAATCCATATAAATGATATAAATAACGAGCATTATCGGGGAAATTGAAACTTAATAATCGGGACTATTTGATGTTATCAAGATTTAACAAAGATTAATCAAATCATTCACACCACATTCAAGATTAGTAACAAGAATCACGCAATCATCATTACATGTTTTGCCAAAAGTAGCGTAATTCGATTAATTACAAAGACGCTTAGAGTCGACACTAGAATCAACTCGATTCCTTTTATTCAAATTCTCCCTAAGGTGATCTTCTACTCTTCCACCGAACATTCCTAGCATGCAAGGTCCTATCATTCTTTGTGTTGCCTTGAGGTTTTGACCGCTTGCTTTGGTGTCACTTCTTACTCCTGTAGAAGGAATTGGAACATTAGTTGGTTTTGCTACTTTTTATGCTCCCGAACTAGAAGTGCAGGGATCCGAACTATTGAAGGCACTCTAGAGTTTACTTGCTTAACATCGGGCATAGAATGAGTTGCATACTTATTACTAGGCATCGAGCAAGGCATCACACTTTGCCTTTCGCACCTAAGGATTTAGGACATGTTGCTATTAAACATTCTAATGCTCTTGAGATCGCTTGGCCCGAATACAAGCAAACCTAATTTCTATCAAGTGGTTTATTTATGAAATCCTCTTCTACAATCTCTGAGACATTCAAGACTATCCTTAAGGCGAGCAAAATAGTTATGAAATAAAAGTTCGTTATTCCTTAGATGAGGAGGAATGTATTTAATAATCAAAGATATTTGCAATCAGAGATGACTTCGATGCAACATTCTCATTAAAGACAAGTGGCATTTTCCTTTTTCCCGACTCTTCGATTCTCAATTTCTTTTGTAAAGACGTTATTTTTCGTTGTTCTTGTCACGAGTGACTTTCATTGAATCATATAACTCTTTAAAGTGTTGTTTAACTTTTCATTTTCTTCTAGAAAACTCTCATTTTCCTTTTGTAAAACATTAACCAAGTTTTGAAGATGAAAAGTTTGAGAATACCGAGAATCTAAAGGAGGAGGAATTTGGGAGCCACCACATTGTTCTTTTCACCCTTTAATTGTGAAATTTGGGTTCTCAATTTTCTAATCGTGTTACAATGAGCTCGAATCTGTTCATCACATTTCCTAATTTCAAAAACTACATCAAATTCAGGAGCATCCAAGGATGTCTTGATATTTGAGGTTTTAACATTTTCTTTTAGATGTTGATATTTTAATTGCAAAGCAAGATGCTCAACTTCCAATTTAGAAAACTGTTTCACCAGGTTATCATGATCATCCTGTTCAACTTTATCATGCAATTTAGAGTTTGTTTTTCAAGCTCAATGACACGATCATGGAGACTTTTAGAGCAATGTGATAATTCATGAAATTGAGATGCATTAATTGAACAATTCGTGGCGCAGTAAAACACATCTTGAGTGATACATTCGTAAATCGATTCTCATTTAAGGTATGCAAGTTCTTCCTCTCAATCTCATTATATTTTAATTCTCTTCATAGTCATTGACCTCAACTATCATTGCATCAAAATCCTTTTCATTTCTTTAATATCCGAATCCATCCCTTTTAAGACTCTCAAATTGACCTTTTAATTGTTTAAAGAAAGGCATGACCTCGCTTAAATAGCATTCTTTAGTTTGCTCAAACCCTTTCCCTTCGCTATCCCAAGGTGTGATCGCTTTCTTACATGTTTTCTCAAAATCAACAAATAACTCGATAAATAACATACCGACCGATTAAGGTCTTGCTCTTAGTGGAATAGATCTAGGAACTAAATGCATTGGTGTATTGGGGATATATGTGGTCGGAAACATTCTCCTACATGGGGATTCTGCTCAACAAACTCATCGCCTTTTTTCATGTCCATATCCTTTTCCGTAACACTTGTTCGTGGGTCACCGTGTTTGAGGTCTAAACTTGTTAAATGCAATCCAATTATCCTTAGCATAGTTGGGTGTTTTAAAACTGATGTTGTTTTCTATGCATGAGGGGCTCTTAAGTTTTTCATCCAATTTCTTCCTAGTAACCTCTTCTAATTGCTTATCTTCCTCAGTGCACTCAACGCAACTAGGTTTCTGCCTAGGCTTAAGGATTTCATAGCCATCATAGATTACCTTCTGAGCTTCTCTTGCTTTCTTACCATACTGTGGTCAGTTCCTTAATAATGGGAATACTATGCTTATCGCTAAAACTCTATGCTTAGTGACCATGTGAGCAAATCGAATGGTGCTCCTTGTACGCATAACTTATTTTCAAGCTTGTTTTCAAAGTTTTTAGATTAGAAAAGTCATTCAAAAGTTTTGATTCCTTAGCGTTAAATTCTTGTTTAAGCACTTTAACATTTTCTTGAAGCTCTTGCTTTTGCTTAACAGCTTTAGAAAGCTTTTCTTGTAAGGAGTTCAACTCTTGTTTTAACACTTCTTCTCTAAAATTACTTTCTAATAATTGTACGATTTGGTCATCCATTTCGCTCACGGGTAGTTAACTCAAACTTAGCACGTTGTTCATAAATAGCAACTTGTTCTTTATAGGCATTCGCCTCGGAGATAATGTAATCATCAAGGCACATGCAAGTATTCATAAAAACATAGTCATCATTGATCCGCAAGATGCATCATTGGTTCAATCACATTTTCACTTTGGACCACATATTGATCATATGGGACAATATTACTATTACCCATATTAACAATATCTGCTTCACAAGTTTCATGTGATTGCACTTTATCATGTATCTTTGCTCATCAACTTCATCATATAATTTTAATACCTCGAGATGATTGATTCTTTGGATGGACCACTTGCTTAGATGGTGAGACCCTTTGGAGAGACCATTGGAGAAATGCTAGCCATGAAGATTGTCCGGCAAGAGGTTCATCATCGACATCGTAGTCATATGCATCACAATCGCAACTTGAAAGGCATTTTGATGATTGTGACCAATATCCCGAATTGGTCGCTCATCCACATATGCATCATATGTTTTAGCATTCCTCTCGCAAGAAATAACAACTATTTTCATCCAAAATCGCACTATTGTCCTAAGCTTGCACAAGCAACATCTTGTCTCAAGTATTCTCGATTTTGAGGGCATTTTGAGATGTGCGCCTTGCAATGTGTCCATCTCCACCACGCTTGTAGCACTTGACCGCTTCACTTGTCCCTAATTGGCATTTCTCCCACGATTCGATTAGCTACATACCTCCACCTACTCCACCTCTTCCCTGCTCATACCGCCTACCTTGAATCGTTGCACCATAACTTTTCCATCTCTCGACAACAACATGATTGTGTAGATTTGATGCGCTCGATCTCATTGTTAGTGTGAAGATCGCTGGTATGTGGATTGAGGGTCAAGTTTTGTTTAACCATAAGAGCCGCTTGATTGATGAAGTATCCCATGACCGCATCAAGACGCCTGCTTGAACCTCGGATCGGAATGAGTTTGTGATTACCATTACCCATGGGTATGACTTGAGAAGCTTTGGTGGTAATTTCAACATTTGTGTAAAAGTCATGAATCATTCAAGAACTTGTTTCTCCCTGCTTAGTTTTGAGTTGTTCAAGAATCCTTCGCTCAAACATTGCATGTCTCTCATTCTCAAGAAGGAAGGCATACAATTGCTCATAGTTGGTGTTCTTCAACTTTGGTTAGCTTCACGTAGGTGACAAATTTGTGCCATTCGGATTCATGTTGTTCATAAACTTTGAGTTCACCAATATTTGGCATGGTCATTTTAATATTCCTCATATCATTCACAAGTTTGTGGAATCTCATGTAATATTCATAGACACTTTCTTCCGGTTTCATCTTAAAGTGCTCAAATTCATCATACAGCCAGGATTCTTTGTCTTCCTTAGTTAATTCGTAACCCGAGAGAAGCATCTTGACATTATCCCAAACCGCCTGGCTTCAAAGTTGTGATTGATAGCTTGTAAATATCTTTGAAGACCTCAAGTATAATGTTTGAAGCCCCGATATCAAGATCGAATCTCTTTTCTCCTTATCATCGAGCTCATCATACGCCTTTGGTCCGTCCAATCCAAAGATCATTGTTCCATCCGCAGCAGATCAATTATGTCTCTTGTAGTCTCAATCGATAAGGTCCTTCATCAATTGACTTGAGAATGTTGACTCCATTTTCCTTTCCTGCACAATACAACCGAATTCGCTTGAGCCCATGAGTCATAGTCGCCCTATCAAGCATGGGTGGACGAGTGTCTCGAACCACCGCTTGAACGCCCCGCCACATGAGAGATGATTGTAGGTACGCTGGTAGACATGTTTACAGATTTCACGGATATTATAACCTATGATTAAACCGGAAATAGATTCTTTCACGGATTTTACTAAATCAAGAGAAACCGATTAGAAACAAAATATACCAAGTAGTTATAACCTTGAGACAAGTCGCAAAGTCACCAAGTCGCTAAGTACAAGTCGCTATGACCCAAGTCGCTAAACACAAGTCGCTAAAGCACCAAATCGCTAGGCGCATAAGTCGCTAAAGAACAACTCACGGAACCAAGTCGCTAAACACAAGTCGCTAAATAACAACTCGCTAATTACAAGTCGCTATGAATCAAGTCACGAACACAAGTCGCATCGCACCAAATCGCTAAGTAGACAAGTCGCTACTAGAACAAATCACCAAGAACTATAAAGCCAAGTCGCTAGAAATAATAGAAACAAGTCGCTAATCCAACCAAGTCGCTAGTCAAGTGGAACCTCCACTAACTTGTACTGCTTTGTCGGCTTGTCTCAATAGACAAGTCGCTAAGATCAAGTCGCCACGACTTAAACTACAACTCACTGAAATTACTAAAGCAAGTCGCTACGAAGAAAAGCACTCCGAGACTCACGCTGCTAAGATGATAAACTTCAAACCACACTTTTCAATCCAAAACAAGCCCAACCACAATGATTCAAGCTTTCCAAATCAAACCCCAAGCACTTACAATGATTCTAAACACAAAAGTACACTCAAAATTCAAACTTTAACACAAGAAATGATCCAATGATGCAAAACCACTAAACTTTTCAAACCCAAAACCATATAAAACCACTAGAAATCCAAGGATATGTAAGAGAGATGATCAAACCATGGCTCGATACCAATTGTTACACATTGATTTCACAAACACATCAAACCATGATCATACAAGGCGATATTATTAGGTTTTAGAGAGAAAGAGTTAGAGGTTCGGGAACTTAGTGAGAGAAAGTGAAAATCTTATTATGAGTTCCAACTCTCTACCTGGGAGGTAGAGAGTATTTATAGTCTTACATAAACGCCACCTACGGCTGTGGATCAAGCATACAAGGGTAAAGACTGTCCGTCCTCCACGGTGTTACATAATTAAATAATACTTAACTTAAAATAACTACGACTACGAGCTTTCTAACCATTACATACGCTTGAGGTGACCGACACTTTAATAATCGATTTACTAAATCCTAACAACGCATCGTTGATACTTGTGTTGCTTGTGTTGCAAGAATGTACTGTTGATTTCTATAAGCATCCCTATCGGTAAAAATATGCTTTATGCCCCGGCCAATGTAACAACGCTTGTGCGTGCGGAAGGGTTACTAGGTTAGTGGTGTCAAACCATTTACATCGAAACAATACAACCTTGCGGTTGCCGATATAAGTGAGCTCTGCATTTCTTCTAGTTGACCATAAACATATCTCCATTAGGCCCGGTGTTGAAACTCACGCTGAGTGGTATGACGTATCACGCTCAGGTACTATAAACTTCACACCGTTAACTATGCAAGCGTGTATGTGGTTGCACTCGTGAAGGTCCACAAGCCAAAGAGAGTAACTCGACTACAACTGGGTCGTTGTTCACGCTTTTTGATGGATCTACGAAGAGATACGTAGATTTAGATGAGCAACAACTATGGACTACGGTGGTAACATATATAATGCGCTTAATTGATGATCAAACCAAAGAAGGAAATTTTATGTCCACGTTAATGTTAGGAAATTTATCGTAAATGTTCACGATATTTAGAATAAGTCAACGAGAAAATAACTTAAAAAGATTGTTTTCAAAAGAGAAATAAAAGAAGGAAGAAACCTACTTTTGTAGGTCCGATGTCTCACAGTGAAATTTCGTGGATCACAGTTAGTACAAACCATACAACCGCCTCGCATGACATCTGCTTTCATCGTAGCATGTACCGCCTACCCGCGATCCGCATATTGACCGAACACCTAAAATTGATCTGTTGGATTAAGCCCGTCACTTATCAGACGATTAAATCTCGCCTCAACACCCTTAAGATAGCGTGAACAAAAGTTAATGCTTTTCCGCAACATAACCCTCCGCTATAGAACCTTCAGTTTCGCTTTGTTTCAACATAATTTTTAGCTTCTTCATGTATATTTCAAATGGATACATCCACCTATAGTAAACAGGACCACCTTGAATAGCCTCTTTGGGTAAATGTATAACCAAATGAATCATTATGTCGAAAAAGCAAAGGAAATATTTGCTCTAAATTGCACATAATATTGATCAGCTTTAGCTTTCTACATGTCCTCAACAGATCAAATTTCGAGCACAAATCGCTTAAAGAATAAGCAGAGCTCAATTATTGGGGTGAAATATTTTTCGCAAGTATTGTTGAACTCAGTAAGGAAGTAACTGCTGCATCATTATATGACAATCATGAGACTTCATGCTCGTTATGTTGTTATCATCGGCGGTCACTTTTTTCTTAAAGCTCGATCCAAACCCATCGTAGTCTAACTCCTTGATGAATTTACAAAACGTTTCCTGTTTTCAGGTGTGAAAGAGTACTTTGGATGAGGCTTATCAAACTTCTCGTGTCCTTTATCAACGAGCCACAACTCTTTTCGAACTCCCAAAGCTTTCAAGTCTTGCCTTGCCTTAAGCGTGTCTTTGGATTTTTCGTTCATTAACAAGGTACCCAGCAAACTCTCAAGCACATTCTTTTCAATGTGCATGACATCTAAATAGTGTTTTAGTGCAAGAGTAGGCTAATACTCTAGTTCATAGAAAATAGAACGCTTAGACCAATTCAATTCTATGTTTCGATCGTGTTTTTGTTTTTGTAAGAGTGTCTGGATGTTTCCCTGGGGTACGTTTAAATACTTTACTAATTTGTATTTCGATTTCAGAATTGGTAAAGCTTCTAGGACGACCTTTATCTTCAACTTTACCATGGAATTCCTTTGTTTTCTTCCTCATCGGATGACACACGCGTAACCATCTTCTATAACCAACATAAGCGATTTTATGCTTCACAGGAAGCGATGGAGTATCGATATTACATGTAGGGCATGCATAGTAACCTTGTCCGACCCACCTGCATAAACCGCTTCGAGCAGAAAATCATTGATGGTCCATAAACCGCCGCTTTCATTTGGAAACGAAAACCCTTAGCAGTCATTTTTGTCCAAACTCCTAGCCATAATTTTTCGCCTTTATCAAAGGCGCAAGGAAATATCAATGTCCTTTGCAGTGATTTAGGGCCGTGAGTTAACATCACAACATTAAAGAAGTCTCTTTCATACACATCCGTGGGTGTGTTGTATGTTGTCAATATGACCGCCACATGTCAGTAATTTTGACTCATGTTGCCCAATGGATTTAAACCATCGATAGCCAACCCTAATCGAACATTTCTAGGGTCTTTTGAAAACTGATGATTTATTATGTCAAAATGTTTCCATGCTTTACCATCAGTCGGGTGATTCATCTTACCGTTTTCATTTGACTTGCCAGTAGCATGCCAAGTCATCCACTTTGCGGTGTGTTGCAAGTTGAACAAACGTGGTAGTCTAGGTTTCAACGGAAAGTAACGCAACACCTTGTTGGCAACTTTCTTCCCCTTTGTCTTGAGGTCTTTCCATCTACTCGCTGCATCGGACAATGATCCAACATTTTGTAAGCATCCGATCCCCAAAATAAAAACAATCATTTATGCAAGCATGGATCGATTCGTATCCCAACCCGATCTTTTGTATGTCTTCTTGATTTCATAGTATGACACCGGGATTTTAAACTTTAGTACGGGAAATACCTTTCGGAGAAAAGTTAAAATCTTGTCAAACCCGACATCCGCTTTTTACATGAGACCTTAATGTGTGAAAATCTGACGTGAAGTCCAATGTACTCATATCACAATCTTGGTACACCTTCGCCGCACGTAGCAAGTAACTTTTCGTACTCAAGTATTAAAGCTAGACCCGCCGCTTGAGTTGGTTGAGGACCCGTTGTTTGAGTTTGTTGAGAACTTGTTGTTTGAGTTGGTGGAGTTGGGTCATTATCCGCACTAATATCATTGAAGAACGCGGTCGTGTCAATGTATTCAGATGAAGGTGGTTGTGGTGTGTTGTTTACTACGGGTGGAGGCGGTGGAGGAAGGGGTTCACCGTGATATTTCCAAGTGGTATAAGTTGGGTCAAACCCATTTTGAGATAAGTGTCTCCAAAGGGTGTCGATTGAAACCGATAATGAGTTGCCACATTTTTTACATGGGCATTTAATCAATCGGGAGATGGGGTCCACAAATTGCTTACAATTCTCCTTGAATGCCGACAGACTAGTTAAAAATGCATCGGAATTACGATTGGAGTCATTACTCCAACTCTTATCAATTGTCATAACTACGTTGTAGTGATGTAATAAATAAGCATATGCAAAGAATTACACTCAATAAATATACACATAAATGAATTTATATGCACATAAACGCATTCAAACATGGAAAGGTGTACTTATAAACTGTTTTGTTTACCTAGTGCAACTATGGAAGGCAATCATAACCCACTCTTTGAATGTTCATCTCATATATGAATGCATATAACTGATTTACTATTTGAAAAAAAAATTGGCTAACTTCAGACAAGGACTTTCCGAAATTAATCACTAAAATCCTAAAAACATTCACACAAGTTTAACAATCATTATATTACTAACCAAAAGCATGTTCACAATATTATAACTAACCAAACACATTATATTAAGGGAAAAAAACTTGAAACATGGCCCTGGTGTCATCTTTATTTTGAAAAAGACAAAATCAAATTGGTTATACTTTTAGATTAGCTTTTATGAAAGAGGAATTACATAGACAATGTTCACCTTCTTGAAATAATTTTTAATAAGATGCAACTTGTTCCAGATTTTAAAGGCTAATTTCAACAACAAATCTAAAGAACATGACATTTAAGACTAGCTATGTTTTCGATGTATAGCAAAATATTCTATCTAGGAACATTTGGATGGTTAATGTCATGACACATAAAGTGAATGTGTGGGTGCGTGCCCGAAAGAGACAAAGGGATCACCCTCAAGCTTTTACTACAGAACACACACTTCACAACTAGGTGAGTTGGCTAAACTAGTAGTACAAAGCATGCACCCTGCTGCCCCGTATCGCAAAATTCCTACGTGGATGGGTGACCTGTCAAATATATTATATATGTCCTGCACATCCTTTGCTAAACTCTACAGACTTTCAGTGGCTTATATGCAATGGGACGAATTACAGACCAAACACATAGTACTTAAAAGAACGCAACCATCAAAGTAGTTAAATTGTATACCTAGTTCACTACCAAACAGAGGAAAAGAGATCACACTAATCTCACCGTCCCGACTAACCAAACACAAACACATAAAAAGAAAAAAAACAAAATTAAACAACCAAACTTAAATTAACCAAATTAACATAGCAAAATTAAACAAATCAAATTTAGAAACAAAAATAAAAGAAAAACATACCTTCAAACAAATATTCAAAGAAGAGGAAGAGAGGTCCCAAGAATTGTGGTGGTTCACAGTGGTTCCGCACGGCCGACAGTTGATGCTAACCAACACAAACACAACATACAAACAAAGATTAACAAGCTTTTAATTAAAATAATAATAATAATAATAATAATAATAATAATAAATTAATAAAATTAAAAAAAAATACCTTTAAGCTTTTATTTATATGTGATGAATAAGATGAATTTTATGTATAAGCCAAAATGATATTTGGTGCATTGTTTATCGATATGGTATTGTTGATTTATGCGTGTCAGGTGCCGGTTTCGTGATGTAGTGATGAAGGTGGTTGTGGTGGTGTTGAATGATGGAGTCGAGGTGTAGTGGATGGTAGTTTAACGAGAGGCATGGGGTAGTAGGCAAAGACTTAGGCAAAAATAAATGAATTTGTTTTTTTACTTTGAATTGATGTTGACATTGTAGTCGCTATTTTATTGTATCATTTTTTATTTATTTTTATTTTTATTATAATAAATTTGTTTGTTATATTTGTTTTGGTGACGACAATGTCGTCATTAATTGATTTGGAGGGAAACATAAAATCTTTCGTGAAAATTTTGAAACTACAAATTTTTCGTGAAAATTTTGAGTTTTGTTTTATAGCGAAATTGGTGACGATTATGTCGTCACAAAACTTTTTTTACTAATAAAGTTTAACTCGATTTTAGAAACGAAATATGTTTTCTCGTTATGAATCAAACCGTATAGGATAATCCATATATCAGATGACCTAATAAAACTCGAGTCGCTTTGTAATCGCTATAGCGCTTATTTAACTACCGATTCGCTTAAATAATTAGGGCAAATGTTGGGAATTTTATTTTCATGCTTTTAACATATCACTTTATACAAAATAAAATTTTTCATGGTCGCTGCCTTGGACCCCGCCAGGATGCCGCCTGACCCTACTACTGTGGCGCTACTGCCCTGCTATTCGGGGCTTCACTCGAATGATAATCATAATAACGCTATACAAATGTGCACTCAAGACAACCCCGACTTGTTGAACATTTATTACAATTACACATTGGTCAACTAAGTCAATCAATTACACTTAAATCATATAAGTAATGCAAAATCACCAACAATCACTATTTATCACTTATAAATAATTTAAATTATTAAAAGTTTATTTAGATTAATTATTAAATAATTTAAATTAGTTATAAATAATTTAATTAGTTATCAATGTTTGACCGCTAGCTCTTGGTGCAATTTTCGTTACATTGTCTTTGGCGAGGTCATATCATCGCCATAAAGTATACTCAAACTTTGACTATCACACGCTTTTTAGTTACGCTTTCATTTGGCGCAGAATTTCGGCTAATATAAAGACAAAGTTTGACTTTTGGTTTTCATTTTGGCTCTAAACTTTTTCACGATCTTTTGGCTCCAAAATTTCCGCTAAAGTTTCCCGCCTCATTTTTACTATAAAACAACCTCACGATCTATTATCCTCACAAACTCCTATCCTCAACCTCACAACCTCTTTAGGTATACGCTTTATGTTGCTCTCTCAACACATTATAGAACACGAATAAACTCAGAAACAATGAGAAGTCCAAACTTGCATAACTCTCGATTTATGTTGCAACCACCAAAGTTATTCCAAACTTGTCAATTAGACTCTCAAGCTTACTATTTGATAGTTTTTGTAAGGTTGCTATCTGAACAACAACCTTTAACCGTATCCCACAATTGTTTAAAGGTGATTTCTGACGCTCCAACCTTACTTTATATACAAAGTAAAGTTATTCCATCAATGAACAAAGACTTTAAAACAAACAAGTGATATACCAAATTGTGTATCCCGAAAGTGTGTTTTAATGAATGCAATATGTCTAAGTGCGATTCAAATGGGTACTCAAGTATCCTATCAACTCGACTTACGTATTGTTGGTGCTAGTGGGTACGCCCTACCACATAAGACTTAATGTCTTACATTACTAGCTCGAACTTCAACACCGCAAGTTTTTCTACATGACCTTCGCATCGAGTCCTGAAAATGCAGAGCGCTCAAACTACAAGTTCTTGATTGGTAAGATAAAGGTACTTGAGGCAACACTGCTTAACGTAGTGCAATAACAATACACGAATGCTACTGGATTTTACTTTTTTGTTAGTAATTTCTACAATTATTTTTATTGAAGTTAACACAATGCCTATTGAATGTACATTGCTTAATTAACTATAAAACAGTTAATAAGTATCACCGAGGACATGTTCTCGGAAAAATTTGTGGAAACTTCACCGCCAAAATATTTAGTGTATAATATTTGGTGAAAAAGGTCAATTTGAGTATAATTATCCCATGACATGTCCTCGTGGAAATTATTATAACATTTTGATGCAGTTTTATCGACTGTGTTTTAATATTTATAATTACTCGTTATACCTATGGTCTACCCTAATGCACTAACGGGCAAAGGTACCCTTCAGCGTGTAGTGTAGTATTTGGTAAAACCGAGGTCGTCTCAAGAGCTATGTGTGTTGGATTATTACTAAGTCTAGGTGTCACAGATTTTAATAATGATTTCGATAAGGGATTAATCAACTACTAAAGCAGATAAAAGCAAATAAAAGGCAAAGGATAAATCAATAGAGGAGAGTGGTGCTAACCTAGTTAATCCTCCTAGCTAGTAATGTCTACATCTACTTACTTCCAATTACTTGTGGGGTCAAAGTCGAGAGGACAAGATTTGGTCAATTCGCCTAACCTATCAAAGAAAGATGCCACCACAGAGAAGTCGTGTGTCCCTCATAAGTCCTGTTGTTCCCGGTCCCTTGCCGAGTCATTAAGTACCGCTACATGCTAGATTTATAATCGTGAGTGCCCGGCCGTTAGCAACTTAAACACTCACCCCTAATTTTAAGTTTATCCAAACGGTAGTGATCAGCTGGTAAATCGCACAAGTAGAAAGGGTCGTCATTGGTCATATCTACCCTTCCGCCCCGCCTACTCACTTAGGGTCACTATCATATCTCCTAAGCAACTAGCTTCTACCGCCATTCAAAACTACCAAACAAGGGTAGAACCAATAAACTATGCATGCATACACTTAGAAATAATTATACGGAAGTAATGTAAACGCAAACAAAACAATTAAGGAATCATAACTATGCCAAGACCAAGAGGTGCTTAGCCATATTAACCATACAAATCAATTCAATATTCAAAGTTACGAAATACGTGGATCGAAAGTAAAGAAAAGATAAAAAGCTAGCGCTTATCGTAGGGAGTGATTCCTCCTCGAGACAGCTCAGATGCTCCTCTAGACCGCCTTTGGCTTCTTCCACGCTCTTTGGTTGTGGTGTGTGGAATGAGATGCTTTGAAATGCTCGAAATCGTGGGTATTTATAGGCAAGATCCGGGTTACGGCGAACTAATATAAGAGTTATGCCGTAATCTTCAATTCCTTCTTATTTTGCACTAGATCCGATGGTTACCGCAGAACCTTATGAGTGGTTACGCCATATCTTCAATATTACTAGGTTACGCCGTAGTTGATGAAATAGTTACGGTAGTTATCGCGCGCGAAACTCATTTGACCTAATATAGTTACATCGTAGTCTTTGGGAGAGTTACGCCGAACCTTCCGATGAGTTGGTGATCCGAGTCGCGCTTTAGTTATGGCGTAATGCGAGAGATGAGTTACCAGAACTTCTTCAAAGTCGACATACTATGATAAATCTTTGATATTTCTCCAATTCCGCCTCTTTAGCTCCAATGCTCGTAATTTATCCGAAAGTGGAAAACAATGGAAAAAACGAAATCCATATAAATGATATAAATTACAAGCATTATCGGGAGAAATTGACACTTAATATTCGTGACTATTTGATGTTATCACATTTGGTGGAAAAGTCAAATTTGACTATAATTATCAAAGATTTTTAGCGGGTTTTGTCGATGATATAGTGTCGTCGAATTATGCTCGATTTTACTTCTTTTTATACTTATTTTAAAAAAGATAAACATTTTTGACGACTTTGCTATCACCAAGCTGACTTAATGAAAAAATAATTTATGAACATTTATTTATGATTTTTAAAAAGTATTTTTAATAAAATAAAAATAAATAAATTTGGATAACAATTTGGTGACGACTTAGTTGTCACTAAACTTAGTTTTTTAGAAACTATTTATAATGAGGAACATAATTAAATTTGTTAATAATTTGGTGACGAAATTGTCGTCACGACATATATTTATCAAAAAACTTTACTTAAAAAAGCATTAGTTAATATTTTTAAAAAGTATTTATAAATATATAAATATAATTAAATTTAGATTATAAATTGGTGACGACCCTGTCGTCAAGAAATTTATTTACCAAAGAAAAAATCATTATTTATTATTTTTAAAAAGTTAAAAATTTGGTAACGATATTGTTGTCACCAATTTATGTAGACCCTACTTTTGCTTTGACTAGAATCTGGTGTTGAAAATTGTGTTGTGAAAATGGTAGGGCCCATCTCAACTTGGTGACCATTATGTTGTGACAATAAATTTTGTTGTCACTAAAAGTCCTTTTGCTTGTAGTGCATATCGATACATTTGAAAATATGACCATTTAATAGCCTAAACCCTACAATATAACACCAAAGGAATTTACTTGACAACCTATACTTATCTAATTTAGCTTAGTTTCTAATTATTTTGATGTTGGGTTATGATAGGTTAGAAAAATCATTTTTATGCGATATTATTCCTAGAAGTACTTTTACTTTAAATTCAGCCCCTTAAATTAAAATCTTTACTCCGCTCCTAAAAAAAAGCAGATAAATTAATTTTGTGTTCAATCCGTATGACGACAAATGTGTAAATTTGTTATTTTGGTGACAACTACAACATGTCAAGATTGATTCATAATACTGCATTACAGATCTCACATAGTCACATATATGCTAAACAATATCTAATTCAATATCTTAATTCATGCAAAAATCAAAATAACATCATAACCAAACTCGAAAACAAAGAACAAGTTCTCACTAGATCAAATTCATGTTCATTTAAAATCAAAAGTTGGAGGCATAGGCGAATCAAAACTCTCCGGAACTTCCTATTTCTTTTTTCCGAAACCACCAAACCACGACGATGCAGCAGCCTGCTGCGCCTTGTCTCGCTTCTTTGGCGCCTCTTCAAAATAACCGCGGCACCGGTTTCGCAACAAACTTTTCAAGCTTTAAAACATCCCATGAAATAAAGCGAAAAACAGCAGTACCCAAAGCCTCCCTAGCCATAGGCCTAAACCCTTGTCGCATCACAAGCAAGCCACCAGCAGCTCCGCTACCAAGTATCGAGTTCCATGGATCTTCTTTACGCGCGTATGCAACAGCATACTCACAGATGGAATATAATCCGCCCCATACTGCATATCTCCCAGCTATACGTGGCGCTGCCTGCGGACAGCTTGTGCTCCACCTATGAAACGTGCGCCACGTGGGCGTTGTAAACCCTTTTGGGAAGTGAAAGCTGTACCGCAGAATGCGCCGCCTGCGAACCACCAACCTGTGTCGAATATAATTCGGTCTGGCCATGGTTCTGTTAAACAATAGTCCATGATTTAGAACGATGGTTTTGGATCAGGGTTTAAGATTTATGAAGTTTTGTTTTTGGGTTGGACGTAGAAAGTTTTATAACTTGTGAAAAGGGTTAATGTTTCGTTGAGAGAAAGTTAAGTTTTTTAAATACAATGCTTTTGAAGATAATTTGTATTCATATATAACTCTAGTTGAGGTCGGTTTTTATTTTTGTAACAAAATAGTTTACTAATAGTAAATCAAGATGTTTTTATGGCTTATGATTTATTCGTGGTAGGGCTCAACTACTTAGGGCAAGTTTGGCGCGGAACAGTGTAAAGCTTTTAGAAGCGGTAAACGGTGAGTATTATGCATTTTGATTTTTAATGGTCGTTTGACAGAAAAAGCGGTGAGTTGTGTTATTTTTGAAGAAGGCTAATTCTTCAATGATTGTTTGAAAATCTGCTCGCAGTTAATGCTCACTGTTAACTGAGACGGCTACTTTTAACAAACACATTTAGTATGCGATGTGTGCTTACCGGAAACATGCGGGAAACTAGGCCACATGCGCGGGAAAAGGCTTAACATTCCATCTCACATTGCGGGAAAAGGGAATATTTTTCCCTTGCCGCACTTGAGTCTCGAAAGAAAAACAAGTGAGACTTGGATGGAACCAGAATAAAAAGTCACCAGGTGCATTTGTGAGAAATCAAACAAAACTACATGCACAACATTTTGGGATCTGATGTATTTATAAGAAAATAGAGTTTTTTTTCTTTCTTTTTTTTTTTTTAAACAAAATTAATAGTGCGCGACAATAATTCAAAGAATGACACCTAAACTTATGAACCTACAATAAAAACGACTACTAACGGCAAGATTACATTTGACTTACAATGTCACCAACAATAGCCCTATCGTTTAACTTGACCTTGAAGAGTGATATCGAGCGACATGAATGCCAACCGTTGTTCGGTTAATCCAAAAGCACAATTCTCGTAATAATCATAAATATCATAATCTTCATCCTCAAGAAAGCTTGCAACGCTTTGCACCACCTCCAACTCGATTCGCTAAGGAAGCCATGAATCAAGCCGTTTCATCATTTACCTCCTCAACCGAATTAACTTCTTGATCTTCCGTTGAAGTACTAGGTATAGATGTCGATTCCAATTTCACCCCTTTTTCAAAGTTCAGTTGCTGATCAGACGACCTAATAGTATTTTGGGTCGTATGTTTATCTTTTTGCCCATTTTCAAATATACAACTCGCCTCTAGTGCATTAGGTGTTTTGTTTAGGTCAATGTCTCTTCCACCATCCACGTCAACCACATCGCCTAAAGCTTCAAAAGAATTCAAAGTAATAGTAATATTAGTACCTTTTTAAGCATTTACCTCCTTCGTTTTCTCTTGTTCCATCTGTCTTCTTAGTAGGTTGAACTAGTTTATAGACCATGTGAGACTTGAACCAATATGAATTCCACGACAATTACATTCTTCACCACGTCTCGAATCGGTTTTCTTTGTAGTCTTCTACGCTCAATCGGATATAATTTTCTTGAATTCGGGATCTTGGTGTTTTTGATTTGGGACTTTTCATAGACATGATGAAATGAATATGAGAAGTAGTTTGATGTTTGGTTTAAGTGAGGTATTTATAGTATAAAATAAAGTGTTTAAATTTTATTTTTTTATTATTATTATTTTAAAAGTATCAAATAGGAACATAAATTGAAAAGTGGGAGATTTTTGTCCATATATGTATGTTTGTATCGATCACCCAGATAAAAAATAAAAATTTGGTGATCGACACACATCAACCGCAACCGACGATCGATTCGGTTGACCTACACCACGGTCGAGGGAAGTCTAACAGGCATCCATTTTTTTAACAAAGAAAGATAATATAAAACTAGCAAGCGCTAGAAAGAATTACATAATACAAGCAATGGCCGGTTTTGTAACCAAGCCCCATGACATCTTACGCTTCTTCCATCGATTACTAAGCCAAAAATGATCTAGAAACAATGTCATCAAAATATTAGACTTCCGAGGCTTCACCGAATCAAAATAAAGGAATTGGAAATTCCACAAAACCCAAAACGCTATACAAATAACCGCATCAAAACACTTTCATTGCATAATAGAAAGCTTAGAGTGATCCGCCCAATTAATAAGAGAGTCGATGACACGGGAGAAGGAGTAGGACGCCCACCACCTACTAATGTTACTCCAAATACCACGAAGCTCAACACAATTAGCAAATACATGCTCTACCGTCTCGAGGGAGGAAGAACACACCGGACATAGATTAGAATCTAAAATGATTCCACGAGACACTAAATTATCTCTAGTAGGAATACGTACCAAAGCAATTCTCCAAAGCAAAATGTTCAACTTAATTGGAAAAAAGTTGTTCCAGCGAGTTAACCTACCTCCACTAAACAACGATCGACCATCTAGGAAACTTCTCGCGGAGGAGACTGAGAACTCATCTGAAGAATCTAAAGTCCATCGTAGCCTGTCCTGCTGAGGAGAAAAAATGAAAGCCTGAATCAAGACAGAGATAGCCTCCCATTGCTCATTCTCAACACCACTTCTCGGCTCTCTTCGAAGGGAGGAGGTATTCCAACCATTACGTAACCTATCTGCCACAGAAATGAACTGCGACTCATCAAGAGCAAAAATTCTGGAAAATCGAGTGAAAAGAGGCGTAGATCCAAGCCAGGTGTCCCTCCAAAAATCTGTAATTTGCCCATTGCCAACTCGAATTTGGCAAAAATCCTGTAAACCATCACCACGGTCTTTCAGTTGACTAAAAGCTGAAATAATCCCCTTCCACGGCCCAGAATGGGCTCCAACCGTGGACAGATCACGCAATCTACCATAATGACCATGTAGAGCACGAATAACAGAGACCCACAAGGCATTAGGATTGTGAAAGAATCTCCAGAACCACTTAAATAGCATAGCTCTATTAAGAGAAAAAAGACTGCCAACCCCTAAACCTCCCTCTAGCCGACTCGCCATAACCCTCGACCAACTAACCCAGTGGAGTTTCTTCCCACCTACATCCGCCCCCCAGAAAAAACGTGCCCGCATCCCTTCAAGATCTTTAAGAATCCAGAGGGGGGCGGGGAACATAGACATAAAGTAAGACCCTATGTTCCCAAAATGACTTAACAAGAGTAAGTCTTCCCCATCGATAAGAAGTTTGCCTTCCAACGCTGTAAGTTTAGAATTGAATCTATCCACATGGGTTTCCAAGCCTCGATCCTGAGCATACTTTGGCCCACTGGAAGACCCAAATAAATGAAAGGAATTTTGCTAGCAGCACAACCAATCACTTCTGCTAATTGTTCTACCTGTGTGAAAGAGACTCCAACACCTATCAATTTACTTTTAAGTAAGTTGATTTTTAGCCCTGAAGCAAGAAAAAAACATCTTAAAATCCGCAAAATACACCTGACATTCTCTAAAGACCAATCGCAAAGGAACACCGCATCATCAGCATAAAAGAAATGAGAAACCTCAGTCCCTCCACCACCACCAATTCGAAAACCTCTGAAGACATTCAACTCCCTTGCCCTTTTAAACGCAATATGTAATCCTTCCATAGCGAGAATGAAAAGGAAAGGCGATAACGGGTCCCCTTGGCGTAAACCACGCCGAACAATAAACTCATCCGTAGGAGACCCATTAACTAAAACTGACGTCCTCGCAGAACAAAGAAGACCTCTAATCTAGCTACACCACCGATCGCCAAAACCCATGAAACCCATGACTTCCAACAAATAATCCCAAGATAAGGAATCGTAAGCCTTCTCAAAATCCACTTTGAAAACCATAAGTTGTTTCCTCTTTGCTTTACTCCAACCTACAATCTCATTAAGCATCAAGGGTCCGTCCAGGATCTGACGGCCTTTAATAAAAGCTGATTGCTCAAATCCGACAACCGAAGACACCACCCCAGCTAACCTATTAGCCAAAAGTTTACCAATAATTTTAGCTTGGCAACCTATAAGACTAATAGGCCTAAAGTCCTTGACAGACTTTGGGTCGTTAACTTTACATTGAAAGAGATTTAAGATGACATAGAATGGAATAATTTCAACTTTATAAACCTCTTAATTGTCATAAAATATAACCAACTCAATAATACTCATTTGAATTATGTTTCATTCACAAAGCTTGACGTTTGTGCATAATGAAAAAAATGTACTTGACAAGAAAAATTGACATAGTGTTAAGGACAAAAATTGACAGTCTTAAGAAAAGGGATGTGCTAAGAAAAAAATGTATTTGACAAGAAAATTTGACACTGTTAAGGACAAATAACCCTTTATCTAAAAACATTGTATTTGACAAAAAAGATAATAAAAATTAAATAAAATTCTATCAATAATATTATTTATGCCAATTATATAAACTTTTTGAAAAACTCATCATTTGTGAAAGGTTTCACCATTTGAAATTCTTAAGATACAAATAAGTGTTTTTAAGTTGTTATGGTAAAACATTGTCTTAACATGTTTGAACTTTTTGCCAAAGTTTTCATGAGCGAAAGTTCAAGGCTGCGTTTAGTTGGAAAACATCTTTGTTTTCATAATGTTTTGTGGAAAAAGAAAAACAAAGGTCGTGGTTCAAATAAACGTTTTCAACAAATTGTTTTTGCAAAACACAAAATCCCCTATTTCTTAACTTAACAAGGAAAATTACAAAACATATTTTACTTTTTCCTTGGTAACCCCTAACCCTCCTTCCTCTTTTTCAAAATAGAAAATAAAAACATTAACTAAACGCGTTTTCTATATTTTCAAGTGTTTTGTGAAGATAAATTTTTCTTCCAAGATTTTACAAAACCAAGAGAATTTTTTCTTTAACTAAACACACCCTCAATATTTATTAAAAGGACTAAAACGCAATAACATAGTGTATGCTCACCCCTAAGGGCCTAATCAACTCATTTTATTCTTAAAATGTTTTGCAATTAGGCCCTTTATTCTTTTCGATTTTATGCTAACTTGCTAAGTATTCAAAAACAAAAACTTAACAAACTTGATATGACAACAAAAGAAAATCACTTGTCAAACTATATTCTTTTCTAAATTAGCTTAATTCCTAATTATTATGGTGTTAGGTCATCATGGGTTAAAAAAACATTTTTGATGCTATATATACTCTTATAACTTTTACCTTAAGTTCACCCTTTAACTTAAAATGGGTGGCTCAAGCTTTGTCGAAGCCTAAAGCGAAATTTTAATATAAGGCCTTTCCAATTTTTCATTTTTTTTCTCTTTGCTTAATATTAGTTTTTCGATTCATTAGATTTATAGAACATTTAATTATTAAATCAAGAAGACAATGAGAATCTAAAAGTTTATAGAAGATAAAAAAAAAAAAAAAAAAAAAACTTTGCTTGAAGATAACCTATAAGTAAGGCTAAAGAACCGAATCAACATGAACGTGGCTTGTTCGTGTGTTAGTTTTGTTAACCAAACAAACGAACTAATTTGAACACTTAAACAAATGGACATTGGTGTTCATGTTTGTTCGTTGAAAAATAGGTTATTATTGTCCGTTTATTCACAAACTATTCATGAGTAATACTTGAAACGTTTAATTTGTTTATAGTATCGGCTAAAAGTAATTAGAATTTATAGCATTAAATGAGCTCAATTCATTATTTAGTGATAATAAAAATCAGTGTTGCAAAAATCGGCCGATTAATCGGTAATCGGCCAAACACGTTGTAGAATTTTGAAAATCGGTCAAAAAATCGGCCAGGTAAAAAAATCGGTTGAATCGGTCAAAAATCGGCCGAATCGGTCAACTTTAAAAAAATAATAATTTCACTTATGACGCACAATGGGGATCGTTTCTTTCACTTATAACGCACAATGGGCCTTATAATCAGAATTCGAGCCTTTTATTGAGGTTTAGAAACATAGTATGCTTGGAATCAGTTAGGATCTTTAGTTTGGTCTCCAGAAATACCCAAAACTTGCAGAAAATGTCAATCCGATTAATCACCAATTAATCCCGTCTTGACCGATTACTCGCTGCAGGGTGGTCTACCGCCCGACTACCGATTCGCGATTTTTGCAACATTGATAAAAATATTGACTTCGTCGTGTTTCTTAAACTCAAATAATGATTTAGTGATACGGATTTAAAAAATAAACAATAAATAAGTAAAACATCCTTGATAAATTTAACAGTTTTAGTAATAGGGACTTTTTATATATTGAGATCTCAAGATAATGTGCACCAAAATATGTGACTGAATGTAATCATGTATATTTATAAAAGGGCTTTAGAAAATTGAGGGTATTAAATATTCGAGGACACGAATGCCTTTGCTCCACTCCTGTAAAAAAATGCAGATAAATTTTTTTTTTTTTCAATTCGTATGACAAATGTAAATTTTTTGTTCAATTCGTTTGACGACAAATGTTATATTAGTTTATTATTTTGGTGACTAAAATATAACTCAAATACTCGAAACTTATATTCTAGGGACTAATGTTGTACTTTTACATTCTCGCTTATAAGCTTATTTGAAGTTTGGCTTAAAGTGAAAGTTTGTTGAAAGATGAAGGGGCTTATGGTGCTATATCCGAAAGATGAAAGTCAAGATGGTCAAGGCTATATATAGTCTCATTCCCTTCTAGGGTTTCATATAATCTCATCCTTCTCTCAAAGTGAAGATTGCAATGATCTTCTCTCAACCAAAACTATTATCTCATTGTTTCTAATATTGCTTTAGAGTGATTGTGAGGTTTCTTGTATTGTAAAGACTATTGATAATTAGTCAATAGCCTTCCACCGAGTAGCAAGGGGAAGGATTGTGTGGTATTCATTGTTTGTGGTTCTTGTGATATTTCGGGTTGTTCGATTGAGATCGCTGCTTATTGATCCGTGTAGTTTTGGTTGAATAAAGAAGTTGTTCTTGAATTTAGATTCAAGATCCGTTGTTGGTTTAAATTGTGTTTTCCTACATGGTATCGAGCAAGGTCATAAATCTTGCTCTAATCGGTTTTAAAAAATTGATTTTAGAAAAATTGGGGTTTTAAAATTGGATTGATTCAATTCAATTAACTGTGGTTAATTGGTTTCTTTTGACTCTAATTGACTGATTCTTGATCGTGTAATAAAACGCCTAATTTTTTGAAAAATTAGGGTTTGGTTATTTTTGGGGATTTTGGTCTCTGGCTTCGATTGGTGGTTTGTTAAGTATTCTTGGTTGATTTACTGGTGTTTTTGGTAAATCTTGGTGGTTCTTTGGTTATTCCCTAATTCTTGAAAATTAGGGTTTGGAGAGTTCGATTGGTTCTGGGTTATTGATGTTATTTGGGTTGTGATTCTTGACTAAGTGAATCAAGATCATAATCTGGGTTCTTGTTCCGCTGCTTATTGGATTCTTGCGTGCTCTGTAACACCTCTCACGCTCTCTTCTTTAATTTCTGTTTTTATTTTCTTGCATTAGATTGCTCGAGGATAGGATTTGGGATTTTGGAAGTTGAGATTGGTTGATTGTAGTGTTTAGGGTTTCTTTGTTCTTCATTATTGTTTGTGTGCTTGTGTTCAGCCCTTGACCTACCACCTTGAGTGGCAACGAAGCCTGGGAACTACTTTCTTGACTCTTCTTGTGTGTTTGTCAATATTTGTTCAATTATGTCTGTTCAAGGTTATACTGATGATGAATATGAGGCTGATGATGAGCCAGTTACTTTAATTAGTAAGTTGGATCTTAGTCATCCTCTTCACTTGCATCCTAATGATTCTGCTACCTTGACTGTTGTTTCTATTAAACTAAAAGGGACTGAAAATTATAATGTGTGGTCATGTGCTATGTTATTGGCCCTTGAAGGCAGAAATAAAACTGGATTTATAGATGGTACTTGCACTAGGTCACATGTTGATGAAGTTTTAGGGAGACAATGGGACAGGGTTAATGCTGTTGTATTGGGATGGATTTTGAATTCCATATCAGAAGAGTTGTTCTTGGGTCAAATTTTTTCAAAAAGGGCTTCTGATGTGTGGAATGAATTAAAAGAAACTTTTGATAGAGTTGATGGTTCGCCACTTTAACTGCATCATAAAATCAATTCTCCGTCTCAAAATGGTTGTTCTATTGTCAATATTTTAATAAACCGAGCACTTTGTGGAAACAATTTGATGCTTTAGTTCAGTTGCCTAGGTGCACTTGTCATGCTGCTGATGATTTTAAAAAACATAATCAGTTAATGAAACTTATGCAATTCTTAATGGGCTTGGATGATTCTTATATGCAATTAAGAAGTAATGTGTTATCTAGAGATCCTCTACCTGATGTGAAAGGGGCTTTTGCCATTATTTCTAGTGAGGAATCTCATAGATCTGTGGTTACTGGTTCAGTTGGTGGGACTTCTAACAAGTCTCAGTCAACTGTGTTTAACTCCAGTGTGCCCAATAGAGTTAACTCTCAGAGGCCCCCATCCTCTGGTGGTTACTCTAGGCCAAATAATACCACTAGGTCTAGTGATAATAGGAGGACTGCTGGTGGTCCTGTGTTTGTTTGTGAACATTGTGGTTTTAATGGACATACCGATAGATGCTTTAAACTCATTGGGTACCTCACTGATTTTGGAAAGAATAAAAGGACTAGTACGGTAATAATAGTCGTGGTGCTCGAACTTTAACAAGAGGTTTATAAATAATAATAACTCGTTGGCTCTAGTTCCACTTCTACTTTTTCGATGACCGATTTCTAAACCGATTTCATTGATTAAAGAAAACTCTAAAATGTTGATGGAAATGGAAAAGGAGTACATGCCAATATGGCGTGTATTGTTTTAAACAATAGCAAGTTCTTTAATCAAAACTTTGAAAAGTTTTTCCGTAATAATAGTAAGTTTAGGCCTGCACTTGTTGCACTGGCTTATTGTTGATTCGTGCTAACCAAGATCTTATATATACCGATAAATGCTTAGTTAATGTGATTGATATTTCCAAACTTGAATTAAGGTTTCTCACCCCAATGGGACTGAGGCCTTAATCACTAAGGTTGGAAATATGATTCTAACTAAACATTTAACTTTATATGATGTGCTAGTTGTTCCAGAGTATTGTGTTAGTCTAATGTCTGTTCATAAAGTGGCTAGAGACAGCAAGTTTGTTATTGCTTTTGATGAGTTACAATGTTATGTTTTACCCCAGGATTTGAGGGGGATGAATGTGCTAGGGATTGGTAAACAAAAGGATGGATTGTATTACTTTGATGGAAATCAAGGTACTGCCCTATGATTTAAGAATTCTAGCCCAACCTGTAATTTGACAAAAACTTATGGCATGGCAGGCTTGGTCACCCTTCTGATCAGGTCTTGTCTGTTTTAAAAGGTGAAATCTTTTTGAAAATGAAACCAAATTGAACCTTGTGAAGTCTGTCAAAAGGCTAAACAAACTAGAGAGTCTTTTCCTTTAAGTGACCATAAAACCACAAGTCTTGGTGATATTGTTCATCTTGATCTTTGGGGTCCTTATAGAATTAAAAGTAAAGAAGGATACATATTTTTCTAACTATTGTTGATGATTTCACCGTGGTCGTTGGGTTTATCTCGCTTAAGTATAAGCATGAAGTGTTTGATTGCATTCAAATTTTTATAATCTAATTAAGACACAATTTGAGAAGAGTGTTAAGGTTTTTAGGAGTGATAATGGTACCGAGTTTGTTAATAATCGCTTTAATAAATTTTGTGAAGATAAAGGTATTGTGCATCAAACATCTTGTGCTTATACTCCTCAATGAATGGGGTTGTAGAGAGAAACATAGGCATCTTTTAAATGTAGCTAGATCCCTTATGTTTCGTGGGGATTGCCTCTTTTTGTGGTCTCAATGCATTCTAACCGCCACTTATTTGATTAATGATTGCCTTCCTCGCTAAATGGAAAGTCTCCCTTTAATCTTGTTTTTAAAAGAAAACCGATCTAAATCACTTAAGAATGTTTGGTTGCTTATGTTTTGCTACTGTTTTACCACCATGATAAGTTTAGTAGTAGAGCAGAAAAATGTGTTTTGGTTGGGTATTCTAATTTTCAAAAAGGCTACAAGCTTTATAGTCTTGAAAGGAATCAATTTATCTTTTCTAGAGATGTAAAGTTTTTGAAAAGTATTTCCTTTCAAGATTAAAACTCTTCTTCACGCTCCTACCTCTCTCAATGTAATCTAAATCATGTTAATTTCTTTGATGAAATTACTGATGAAGATTCTGACACACCCAATGATGATAATAAGATAAAAGGTACCCCTATGGGTAATATAAATCAAAATGATCATCATTTGGGTGATGGCAGCAACTCTCAACACTTGGATGGCCCAACAATTGACCAAAGGGAGGATGAATTGGGGCATTCTCCTGGTTCCAATGAGGCTACCAGTGTTGGTGAGAGGGCTGCAACACCAGTTGGTGTGAGTGCTTCTGAGGGTGATCATAGTCCTCTCCTGAACAAGCAGCAGAAGTTGGATTACATAATAATGGTCAAACTGTGTTAAGAAGAACTGGTAGAACATCAAATTTTCCTAACAAATACAATGATTATAGTGTTGATTCAAAAGTTAAATTTGGTCTTGAAAAGTTTGTGACTTATGCTAAACTCAAAAATGATACTTTATGCTTTGTTATTGACTTAAATAAGAGTTTTGAACCTAAAAATTATTGGGAGGCTTGCATGTATCAGCACTGGGTAGATGCAATGAATAGTGAGATGGAAGCTTTATATAGAAATGATACTTTTGAAATTGTTAAATTACCTGAAGGCAGAAAGGCTATAGGTTGTAAGTGGGTTTTTAAGATAAAATATAAGTCCAATGGTGAGGTAGATAGATATAAAGCTAGACTTGTAGCTAAGGGCTATAATCAAAAGGAAGGGGTTGACTTTGATGAAACTTTCTCACCTGTTGTGAAGATTGTTACTGTTAGATGTCTCATTAATTTAGCTGTTCAACAAAGTTGGCCTTTATTTCAGCTTGATATCAATAATGTATTTCTTTATGGTGATTTACATGAAACTGTCTATATGTCTTTGCCTGGTGGTTTTTTTTATGTTAATGATAAAAGAGTTTGTAGACTTAAAAAGTCTTTATATGGTTTAAAACAAGCACCCAGACAGTGGAATGCTAAGTTAACCAGTGCTTTGCTTGAGAATGGTTTCATACAAAGTAAGAGTGACTATTCCTTGTTTGTCAAGAATGATTCAGGTAATATTGTTGCTTTACTTGTGTATGTTGATGACATTATTGTTACTGGTAATAACTTGGCTGAGATTGAAAGTTTTAAAGTGTTTCTTAAGTCTAAATTCCAGATTAAGGATTTAGGAAAACTTAAGTATTTTTTGGGTATTGAAGTGATTGAAACTGATAAGGGTTTATGTTTAACTCAAAGAAAATATTGCTTAGATTTGCTTTCTGAGTTTGGTTTACTGGCTTGTAAGCCATCCGCTTTCCTTTAGAACAAAGTGTTTCTATTTCTAATGAACCTACTACTACCGATCCTGCTTTTGGACAATATAACCGAGTATCAAAACTTATTGGGAAACTGATTTACTTAACACATACTAGGCCTGATATATCATATGTTGTACATTGTTTGAGTCAGTTCATGCATAAACCACTTAAGTCTCATCTTAAAATTGCACTTAAGGTTTTAAGATACTTAAAGGGTTCTCCTGGAAGAGGGATTCACATTGTTAAAAACTCTTTTGAAAATCTTGAGACTTATGTGGATGCAGACTGGGCCAAGTGTGTGGTTACTAGAAAATCAGTTACAGGATTTTGTTTATTTCTTAATGGTTCACTAGTTTCATGGAAAAGTAAAAAACAAAACACCCTTTCTAAGTCTAGTGCAGAGGCTGAGTATAGAGCAATGGCCTCTGCTACTTCAGAAATTGTTTGGGTCTTGAAAGTTTTAAAAGATCTAAACTGGGAACATTTTTTGCCTGTAAAACTGTTTTGTGATAGTCAGGCTGCAATTAAAATTGCAGCTAATCCTGTTTTTCATGAGAGGACAAAACATTTGGAAATTGACTTACATTTTGTAAGAGAAAAGATTTTGGTGGTGTTATCAAACCGAAAAGGTTCATCTATTAATCGATAGTGATATTTTTACCAAAGGTCTTGATAAGTCGCAACATGAGAAACCGGTTTCTAATCTTGGTCTTTATGATGTGTTTCGTGTTTGAGTTAAGGGGATGTTAAAATATAACTCAAATAATCAAACTTATATTCTAGGGACTAATGTTGTACTATTTACATTCTCGCTTTAAGCTTATTTGAAGTTTGGCTTTAAAGTGAAAGTTTGTTGAAAGATGAAGGGCTTTGGTGCTATATCCGGAAAGATGAAAGTCAAGATGTGGTCAAGGCTATATATAGTCTCATTCCGCTAGGGTTTCATATATCTCATCCTCTCTCAAAGTGAAGATTGCAATGATCTTCTCTCAACCAAAACTATTATCTCATTGTTTCAAATATTGCTTTAGAGTGATTGTGAGGTTTCTTGTATTGTAAAGACTATTGATAATTAGTCAATAGCCTTCCACCTGAGTAGCAGTGGGAAGGATTATGTGGTATTCAGTTGTTTGTGGTTCTTGTGATATTTCTGGGTTATTCTGATTGAGATCAGTTGCTTATTGATCTGTGTAGTTTTGGTTGAATAAAAGAAGTTGTTCTTGAATTTAGATTCAAGATCTGTTGTTGGTTTAAATTGTGTTTTCCTAATAACATTAATTAGTGTGTTTAATTATTTTATATTTTGGATTATGTTGTAACTTGTTTAAATTGTACATTGTGAAAATTTTATTGTACTTTTTAATAAGAAGTGTTTTAATTGATTGTTTTAATTTGATAGATATGCTTTTATTTGGTTATAAAATGTAAATAAATAATTGTACTTTTAAATAACGAGATGTTTTAATATGAGTATTAATTACATTATGTATTTCTCTCACCTTTGACTTTCAAGATTTCACTTTTTAAGGTTTGACCAGACACTCATTATATGTAGTATAGATATATATTTTTAGTTTATAATTTAAAAAAAATGGGTGCATTTTTTTATAAACCTTTTTTTACGTTTTTTTTAAAACTTAATTATTTTTTTTTAAATCAGAAAAAAAAATTAATCAGATTAAAAAAAACGCAATTTTTTAAAATCGGAAAAACTTTTTAAATTGATTAAAAACGTAATTTTTTAATCGAAAAACTTTTAAAATCGATTCAAAAACAATGTAATTTTTTTAATTGGAAAAACTTTAAAAAAGCGTATTTTAAAAAAAAAATCTGATTTAAAATAATTTTTTCCGATTAAAAAAAATAAGGTTTTTTTTTAATCTGATTTTAAAAAAGCTTTTTCTGATTACATTTTTTTTAATCGAATTTAAAAAGTTTTTCGATTTTAAAAATTACCTTTTTTTTTAATCTGATTACAATTTTTTTTTTTGATTTTGTAAAAAATTTACGTTAAAAAAAACGTAAAAAAAAAGTTTATAAAAAAAATTCATCCATTTTTTTTAATTTATAAATTAAAACATATACATCTTAAGTAGATTTTAAGAAAAAAATTTAAAAGATTTTTTTTTATATTTTTTTTATTTTTTTTAAAGAGCGTTATCAAAATTGGACTAACTGCGCGAGTTTGTTCCAGTTTGGGCGACCAAATGTGTAATTGTTAATCAAATGTGACCTGATAACCTGCTGCCAACCGGTCATATTAACTAGATCGATGATTATTTGAAAATATATTGCGTATCTTTGACAATTTACAAAGTACATTGCGTAGACATGTTTATTTGAAAAAATATGTTGCCTAATCACCCACCAATAATATCCTTCCATCTCATCTCATACCAATCTCATACCTAACAATAGATTTTTAGTGGCAACCATGCCTAACTCATACCTCAATTCTTTTATTTTTTTATTTTTTTTAAATAGTTATATTAAACAATTTAATAAAAACATAACATTTTATTAATACTTAAAAAAAATTACTAAACTAAATAGCATTAATAAAAATAACTAACTAAAACATATATCTAAAAAAAACCCAAGGGGTATAAACATAAATAAACCCAAACCAAAGGGACCAAAGACGTAACAAACACTTTATAAACCTCACCCTTTCCTACTACTGTACTTCACTTGTGTGGAGCAAAACCAGACACACACTAAAACACCGTAAAAAACACACACACACCCCATTGGTTCCCTCATCCATATATTAATGCTCCAACGTTCGAATTTTCTTCATACCAAAACGGGGTCTTTTGCCGATTTGGTGTTCCCTCCTTCCATGCCGAATGAAACCGAAAAGGAGGCACTACTCACCCCGCTCGGTATGGAGCATGCCGAATGGCATACCGACTCCACTGCCAGTACCCTAAGGGCGAATATAGTTAAAGAGCTCTCTAACATTGATCACCTTAAAGCCAAAAATCTTCTTCAAAAAACCAAGTTGAGATGGGCTTTGGAGGGGACGAAAACTCGAGGTATTTTCACGGGATCATCAATGGTAATAGAAACCGTTCGAGAATAAATGGTCTAAATATTCAAGGTGTTTGGGTTGTTGAACCAACTATATAAAAACCATATTTATTATGCTTTCAAGTCCAAATTTTGTGAAGACAATTCGAACCGCCGCTCATTTACGTGTAACACATTCAAGCATTTATCTTTTGAAGAGTCTAACTTCCTAGATCTTCCTTTCTTTTGTCAAAAGATAAAAGATGCGGTGTGGTCTTGTCGTGGTTCGAAAGCGCCTGGCTAGATGGATTCACCTTCAAGTTGCTTAAGAAGCATTGGTATCTTTTTAGTACCGATATCATTGCCTATGTCAAATAATTTGAGTATTTTTCCTACATTCCAAGAGCTTGAACTCTTCCTTCATCACTCTTATTACCAAAATTGATGACCCGCTAACGATTTCCGGCCCATTAGTTTAATTGGCTGTCAAAATAAATTATTGCTAAAATCTTAGCGAATTGCCAAGGTTATATCCTCCGTTGTAGGTGAAGTTCAAATGGCCTTCATAAAAGGAAGACAATTTATTGATGGCCCCTTAATTGTGGATAAAATTTTATCTTGGGCAAAGTTTGTCAAAAAAAACTTTTCATTCTTAAAATTGACTTTGAAAATGCTTTTGATTCTTTGAGTTGGATATTTTTGGGCTCTATTATAGAACAAATGGGATTTAATTTCAAATGGAGAAATTGGATTCATTCTTGCTTAAGTTCAACTTTTTCCCCGGTTCTTTTTAATGAGTTCCGTACCCCGGAATTTGAATTGGAAAAGGGACTTCGTCAAGGTGACCCACTCTCTCCTCTCTTTTTCATCTTAGCGGTTGAAGCTTTAGATGTGGCTATTATGGAAGCTAAGAGTAAACATATCTTTCGAGGTGTAGAAGTTGGTAAGGACAAAGTGGATATTTCACATCTTCAATTTTCGGACGATGCTCTTATTATGGGGGATTGGTCTATGACAAAAATATCTTGAATTTGTCTAGATTCTCACTTGTTTTCTTTCGCCTCCAGCCTCAATGTGAACTTCAATAAACACAAGCTTTATGGTATAAGAGTTAATGATCACGATCTAGATTCTTTTGCCTCATCAACTGGTTGTCAACCCTCCCATTTCCCTTGTAGTCATTTGGGGTTTCATGTCGGCGCTAATATGTCTAGAATTGCTAGTTGGAATCCTCTTATAGACCGCTTTCAAAAAAGGTTAATAAGTTGGAAAGCAATGTCCTTTTCTTTTGGTGGTCGTCTTACATTCTCCAAGTTTATACTTGGAAGTTTAGGGGTTTACTTCTTCTCAACTATTTGTTGGTTTGTGTGAGCTTAAAACACGAAAAAACACTAAAAGTGTGTGAGCCTATGGGGGCACACACGATAAAAACGAGTATAAGTGTCGAACGTATTTTATACTTGAATTATACATACCCGATATGCATGCTACTTGACCCGATCACTTTGGACGACACATGGGCTTGTTTAAGTTCCAACTTGGGTCAAAAGTGGACAAGCCTTGGGCCTTGGTGTCACACCCCCAAATTACCTGTTTTGCAGCGGAATGGAATTCCTGGGGGTTGACTGTTATAACATCACAATCACGGTTATATTGAACGACCTAAAGTGTCGTTTGAAAACACATCGTTTGATATTTATTTAAAACATTCAGAGTTACAAAATAGGTCCCAAATGAAAGTCGCTATGTACGGAAATAAATTTGATACAATTCAAACGATGTTTTAAAGTGCATAAAATCCATGTGAGACGCGTCGTCACCGCGACTCTATGATAATTCCACATGCATGCCATGAAGTGAATGCCTTAGATACCTGAAAATACATTGCTAAAAGTGTCAACACAAAGGTTGAGTGAGTTCATAGAGTTTATGAAAATGTTTAATACGACTACCACAAGTATAGGCCATGTATGACAAATATGTCACATAAAAATGTTACAATTGCTATAAGCACATGACACCGAAGCTGGACTGATGTTCGCCCCAACAAAGTGTTTTGCCAAACAACTCAATAATGATAAAAATGAAATGCATCTGTTGACCAGTTGGGACCACCAACACGGATGGAGGAGTCACCCTCAATAGATCTATCCACTCACCCTCGCTTCTTCCGAAATTAACGGTTCATGATTATGAAATGGGGACATTCAATTGGCAATGAGGTAACACTACTACAAAAAATCTCACAGAAACCGGTTAAAATGGCCATGAAGAGTGGTTTTGGAACCACTCTCTGAAGGGGGGTATCCCCATGATCAAAACATAGAGAAACCGGTTTGACAACCTGTCTCTATTAGAAACATCAACACCGGTTTTCTCCTAAGAATCGGTTTCCATTATAGAGTAAACAAACACATTTTTGGACATTGACACGGTTCTCCCACAACTTGTCTTTATAAGAGCATCCAACTGTTTTATATAGAGTAAAAGATATGTTTTATCTCAAAACCAATCTTTTGTAAATCTATTTATTAAAAAAGAAAAAAAATCATTTCAAATTTACCAAATTTTAGAAATTTTATAATCTACAATTTGACTCATCAAAATAAAGAAATTTAAATGCAAAGAAATATATATAAAGTGATAAAAGTACACTACAAATGTCGATATCAACAAAGTAAATTAAGAGAATACTTAATTTCAGCCAAGCATAAATCCTAGACAAAATCTAAATTAGAACACTAGAATTCAACAAACTGAACATAATTCTTTGGGATTAATCTTGCCACAGTGTAAACCATGCACCGATGATGGCGTTCAACTCTTGGTTCTCTAATGGACGCTAGTCACTCCAAGGTACCTACATGTAAATTAATTAAATAAATGGTTATACAACAAATAAAACGGTTTTCAGTAGTGCAGAAACAAATTGGCAACTTATTTAACAATGACAAATGACACAACAGAAGGCAATCAATCATGTCATTACCATCAAAGAAAAAGCATTTGATGTTGTGTTAAAAAATTGACACCCCAAAAAATACAAATAAACATAAAATTAGCTGAAGAAACACCCCATTTAAGCTATCATATTTCCAACTCAAATGTTAGGTGTTGGTTGAGTGAATCTAAAGCCAAAATCGTATACATACTAATTTACTTCATATGCAAACAAGAATTTTAATTATAGGATATAGCCATGTTTTCCCAAGTCAGCTAGTTTGAGACTTTCAAGCTTTTTATGCTTGTTTATTTGGAAGCAAGAATATGAATTCTCCTAGTAAATGATATTTGTGTTTTAAAGCCAATCATACATCTTACAAAGGTCAACAAAGAGATATACAAGGTTAAAAGACCAAAGATAACCGACTTACTTGTGTTAAAATTGTTGCATCCGCATTACAGTAGGAACATTAATAAAATGAGCAGAGGTGTTTCCAAGCAATGTGCCTTCCCTGTTTGAAAAGTTAAATCAAAATTATCAGCAACATGCAAGCTACGGAAAAACAGCCCCTCATGAATCATACCGAGGTTACCTTAAGATAAGCTTCAAGACCAATATTTTCTTTAAATGATGATAAAGCTTCTAGTGGCCAACATGGTAGCTTCTCCCCGTCATGTGTCAAGATGGAATCCAATCCATATCTTGTATCCTTGCTGGACTTATTACTAGCTAATGCAAAAAAAAATAATTAAACAAATGTAACATTGCCCCAAAAAATTAGATTTACCTTTACCTAGCTAAAAAAGTAAGTAAAGCAAGAAAACTTATATAAACATCAAAGATATGTTATATTTTAATTTAAGTTCCTCAGTGGTGACAACCACTGGTAAAGCATTAAATACAGTACTAGCCTATAGATCTAAGTTTTAACAAAGCTAGGTGGATATTGTTTTAACCTTAATACTAATGTGAGCAAACCAAACTAACCATGTAAGGTCATACTTTTATTGATTATTACTTATGAGTGCCATACTATGGGGATATATAAAGAGCTGCTTCATACCATTTTGAATATAAGGCATGCCCCTTCGCGCTTTAAATACCACTAGTTGCCCCACAACTGAAATAACAAGATCTCGATTCACCAAGGTGAAAGAACTACTTATATGCTAGCAACTCTGTGGAAATCAGGAAAATAGCGAGAGTCTTTTAAAATGTAAATCATATTTTTGATCATTTCATATATCTGTTTAGTCTGTTCATTACCAGGAAAATAGTGATGTCTTGTAGAGTATTGGGATTAGAAAATTAATTAAAAAATCGCATACCAACAAATGTTGCTTATGAACCCATTATGTCTTTACACTTTCAAGCTTAAATTTCATCACAAACATTGTGGCGACCGTATGCTCAGCCGCATTATTGACAAAGACTATTCATGTAAAAAACAACATATATTCGGCGGATGTGATATTATGAGCCACAAATCCCTATCAACTTCCTCATAACAAGGAAGATATCAAACTAGTAACGCTTATCCGCTTTCACCAAAAATGTGGTTATGAGTGTTAAGTGGATGTCTTGCAAAAGGATTGACAACTTGGTATCTAAGAACTTCTGGATAATAGTCCGCCATTCTTGTTCCATAGCTATCAAAATGCAATGTGTAATACTAACTTATAAGCATAATTGTATGTGTGTGCGTGCACGCACGCGAGAAAGAGAGACATACGTTATGAGTTTGACTCTAGTGAGCTGACAGAGTTTTGCCATTCTTTGTTGAGGTCGCATGTCCACAAGTGAATGTTGAACCTGGTAATAGTAGCAAACACATAGTAATGCCACATTTAAACTTGATCTCAGAATAAGATATAAATATGAAACCATGAGTATTACACTTAATTACCTGATTGCTAACAATTGGGATGCCATTTTCCAATATAATCTGTAACCGTTGGGCATCAAAGTTGGTAAAAGCTACCGTCTTAATCTTACATGCAAACCATAAGATAAAGTTATCGGGTTACATGATACTTTCAACCCACAAATTGACTCATTTAGAATATAATGTGTTTTGACATTAGCTTATTATTAGCAACAACATGGCAGCTATACTTCTTTTGGCACAATATATAACGAAGAAAACAATCATTAACAAGTCCAATTAGCATGGAATTTAATTTGACAGTAGGCATGTTTTTTATATTTATGCAAGTATCTTATGACATACTAAGTAACTTGATATGTTGAAACTTGGAGGTTCAGTTGTCAACCCCTACATATATTCACAAATTTAGCTGTAAAAATGTTCAAACAAAGTTCCTAACCTAGTCATTTAACAAATAGAACATTAATGGATTATCAGCTAATCTATTATTTATTAAACTATCTTATAAAATGTCAGAAATGTTGCAATTAAAGATAAAGTATGCTATGCAAATGTAATTTCTCGTTAGGAAAGCCATTACCATTAATAAGTAAATTCTACTCTACCTTCCAACGTCCTTATTGAGTTACTCATTGACTTCATATCGTTTACTTGCACGTCCAATAGACTCAGAAGTTCCCCAAAGTATTTCTTCTCTGTTGAAAGCAAAGACAACATGAGATACAAAGAACACAATTCTTAAAAGAAAGTCAACGATCAAAATGAGCAAAGAGAGATTAATCAAATAACCAATGCAAAAATTATACACATATAACATATCAGATATGGCAGTCTTTTATTATTTGGCCTAATATAAAAAAACAAACTAGAAAAGCTTATATCTTTTATAGATTTGTTAATGGGTCATTATAGCTTGTCGGGTTTATCGGGCCAACCGGATAACCCGATAACGAACCAATTAAACCCTAGCCTGACTCTATTAGGCTATCGGGTTTATCGGGTTGACCCGATAAGCTAATTTTGATCCAAATCAACCCGACCCTATAAGGCCTTATCGAGTTCGGGTCGGGCCGACCAATTTGCCACTCCCTACTCCAGGCTTACAAATTGGCTTTATCTATAAAGTACAAATTTAGTAAATAAATGGTTAATGATCTAATGATATTAACTGTGAATATTAACCAACAATAACAAACTCAATCCCGCCAGAGTGGGGCACGGGTAAGTGAGAATATTAACCACAGGGCATTAAATATACAACCTTTCAATAGTTGTTCTTTACGAAAATGGAGCTTCTCTCGCAATGCCGCAAGTTTCTTATGTTGCAGCACTTTCCAACTGAGTTGACCATCCTCCTTGCTATGAAAATAACAAAGTTGGACAACAATAAGGTGAAAGAGCAGTATAAAAAAAACAAGATTTCTATGGAAATTTAAGATATTAACTATATCTTATTGGAATAAATGTATCTAACTAGCTGTGGTGAAAGAGATATATACAGATCCATTGACACTATCAAGTCTCTCATAATCACAACAATACTCCACAACAGTGTCGATAGATTTATACGCATCTGGTATATTTTGAGAAGCTGTCAATTTAGTAATAGTGTTTATATGTAAATAACTTATATATTTATATACAAAGTAGTGTATTAAATTAGAGATAACAACTAAGCTATAAACACCCATATAGAACTCTAATTCATAATTTGATTAACAAATTTTAAGAAAATATTATAATTTTGGTTTAGGGTCAGGAACCCTAATTTCGGATTCAAGAAAGTATCTAAAAGATCGTATGAAATAGAAGATAAAACAAATTAAAGTGCCTAAATTATAAAGAAATCGGATCGAAATGGCAATAATTAGATATCGACCCACGATCATAGTGGAACCAACATAGGTGTATGGGTGGTTTCTGGTTTGTGTGTGTTGAGAGAAGAAGAAGAATGAAAGTAGTTTCAAATTAGTGAAATTGATAAAAGAGGGGAAAGACCCCGCTTAAAAAATTTGGTAAATAGAAACTGGGTTTTGTGAAATGACTAGTCTTTAATCTTCACATTTTTAATCCCTATGTATTTTTTCCTATAAAAGACTGGGTTTTTCGTAACCAGTTTCTATTTAAGGATCTCTTTGACCTTTTGTGTAGTAGTGTAACTTAAGCAATGTAAATGAATTTGAATATACTTGGGCCCGTAATAAAATGATGTGCAATGTATTCTCCCCCGTAGGTTTGAAATAATGTATAAACTTGAATAAATCGGGGCTATGAAAACTCACCTATTGCAATGATTATGATGACAAAAGTGGATACACTGAAATGAGGCGCAACCTCTAACCGTGACCTATTATGAATGATATGTTTTATAATAAGTTATGATGTAATGTTATGCATGCAATTCGTATGATATCTATACCACTTGTGAATTTTTGAAAATAACGTTTATCGTCGAAAAATAATCTTTTAACGTCTTGACAATTCATAAATTACTTTATAAGTATATACGTTGAAATGATATCCTACGATAGTTATTTAATGATTTATTATGAAATTATAACTTTTCGTCGTAAAATAATGTCATTTGACAATTTCATGAAAGTGACTAAATAGCATCGAAATGCTAGTCGTAAAATGGTGCACATCGAGTGTTAGGAAACAAACTCAATGGTTTTGGAAAGCTTGTATCATTATCTCAAAGTTTTAGCTTTTAAGTTTTTATCATAGAGGTCTCGATCATGGAGAAAAATATAGGTAAAGTATGGTACTTGTATCCAAAATATTGTTTAAGGGTCGTTTTCGGCAAAGTTTGAGTGACCGTATTTTACTCGTTACAACTCCGTTTGACAAACGGTTGGACATTTTGGAAAATAGGCTAAGCGAACTTACTTTTCCTAGAAGACATCATATTATAAAAAGTATTACATCAATGTTAAAAACGACCCTCAACATGGTCATTCGCGGCCGTAATGTTTGTCTATTAGAAAATATATTAGTTATGCTTATATTAAATAGTTATGGCAACTTTGTTTAAACGCGTGTAATTTAATCGTTACAAGTCCGTTTTCTACGTTTTATATGTCCTTAGCTTCGTGTTAAAGTATACTAATATATTTCTGATAAGTCGACATATTTAATAATGCTTAAGACTCATTTTTGACTCGTAAAAAGTGGAAACAACATGCTGAATTTTCTGAAATTTATAGTTTTCGTCGTTAAACTTGAAAATAGCATAACTTCTTCGTTATAACTCCGTTTTAACCCATTCAAGCGCCACGTTGCTTTTAAAGAATATTTTCCAAATATCTAGCTCAAAATTTTTATCAACTGTCGAAAATTCCAGATTTCCCAGAAATGATCAGACCCTTATAATTAGTTGTCGAAATGGATTTTTCTCGCGTAAAACTTATTCTAACCACTTCAAACCAACGCCATAGCTATTCTAAACCTACCATATACCTTCTTAGGGTGTCATGGGTTCCTAGACATCATCAAAAGTGATATGTTTCAAGGAATAATTATAGGATGATATATATAAATTTATAGTACTTAAAAACAATTAAAGTGGTATAGATAACCATATAACTTGCATATTTTTCTCAAGCATGATAAAATGACCATAATATGAATATGAAAGATGAAAATGATCATGAAATGCTTACTAGTTAATTGATGAGGTTTAATGAACAAAGGTTTATCCTAAATACCCTAGGTTTTTATTCCAAAACCTTGCTTAAGAGTATGCCTAAGTTGTGAAGTTACTTGTCTTGAAAAAAAATATATGATCTTCTTGTTTGTGATCTTCCTTGGCCGGTTGATATGAGAAAGAAGAAGAGAGAATAAATTTTTTTCACACCTTTGATATAATGTGTATGTATGTGTTGTATGAAATATATATTAAACATAAGTATATAATATTGTATACTTGAGATATTTTTTCTAAAAAGTGGTGTGTCACCTCTCTTGGTCGACATTTATAAAGAAAAAAATGAGTAGATGTATTTTGAGTAGTTAAGTAAATATATGTAGAAGTAAAAGTATGTTAACTTAAGAATAATTAGTAACTTGTGTACATATTTGAGCTTTTAGGGTAGCGTTAGCTAAAAATAAATTTTAACGGATCAAAATAAAATATATTGAAGTCATAAAATTATAAAAATACATTCCTTACCAAAATTGAGTGAAATAATAATTATCGTAGTATTTATTTAAAACCGTCAGAATTATATAAATATAACAATTTATATACAAAATAAATTTAAAACACCGGGTAAACTAATAATATTATTTTTATAATCTTATTATGAGTATAAAAATATATCGAGATAATTTTTGGAAGTGTCGTATCAAATGTTCAAAATAATTAATTACGCGATAGCGTTTATTTAATAAGAAATTATGCGTTTAATGTAAAATGCAAAACCATGCATGAACTAATATGATGATAATGATGCTAATGATATGTAGACTAAACCTAGTTTATATGAAATGTCCTTGATGATTGTATTCATGAATTCGCAGCAAAACCATTAAGGTCACGCGAATTTGATACTCGTAAACCTAGTTTACGATAAACGATGAATAGTGAAGCATGAATAGTGATTTTCTCCGGGAATGAATAGTGTTTCGTGAATAGTAAAATTTAGAAATACGTTCTCAGAATATCAAATCGACTTCAAAAACGATGAATAGTAAAATGATGAATAGTAACTGATGAATAGTAAATTCCCGAGATGAATAGTGAAATTTTCAAAGTTTGTAAAATGACCTGAAAGTACGAGTTGTCACACTTGGGATTCACTGATCGGGCTAGACAGAAAAGAGGACAATGGGTGTTTGGGTTTTAGACTTGTCGACCAAGTCATAGCCCAAAGAAAATGGCGGTTTGTTTTTGTATATAAATAAACGCACCCTCCTCAACATCCACGAATTGCATATACCCTAAACTGATTCTTGTTCCTGATTATTGAGCTCTATCATTTTCGTTCCACAAAGAACGATTAGGGTTGTGTTTGGTTTTGGTTTTGTTCAATCTCCACTTGCAGCGATTCAAGGAGTTTGGTGATTGATCGATTGGTGTTTACCTCGTTCTGAATTCTCTGTTGAATAGCAAAGACAAGGTTGATTTGTTTCGATCGTGGCTTGCTTCTCGGACAAAACAAAGGTGGATATCGGATAACACTTATCCGATATCGGGTCTTGTTTGGTTTTTGTTTCTCGGACAGAAACATATCGGGCAGAAACAAGAGTAGTCTTGGGTGGTTTTCTTGTTCGTGTAATATTCAAGTGGTGTCAAAGGTCAATTGGGTTTATATGTTCTCGACTAGCTCATTATCGAACATATACGGTTTTGATGTTGTGTGTGATACTCGTAGAGGTATCTAAATTTGATACTAGGGTTTCGTATTGGTTTTCTTGTTCGTTCACTTGCGTTCATTAATCGCCAAAGGTTAGTTTCCTAATTTACCTTTTATTCAATTATTGTTTATTAATACGTGTTAACCTAATTGCGATAACTAGATCCAAATCCGCTGCGTACTCGTATGCGTTACTTGGCTAACGTAGTTCTAAAATCCCAACACTATTAAGGCACCTAAAATGGTTATCAAGATGCATGAAAGTATTCAAATAAAGTTTTTTTTGGGTAACTCGTCGGACACTAATAAAAAAAATTTGTTTGCTCGGGATAAAGTCATTTCTCCTTTAGAGCATGGTGGTCTCCGGATTGGTAGTCTTAGAGTAAGCAATTTTGGTATGCTTGCAAAATGGTGGTGGAGATTTTTAACAAGAGTAACTCTCTTTGGTGGAAGGTGATATGTTCTATTCATGGTCCTCAATGTGGATTACATGATTCAATGCCTATAAGAAGTAAGTCGGGCCCTTGGTTTCAAATTGCTAAGCTTAATGAAGATCTAAGTGTTTAGGGATTTGCACACGCTATTTAAAAAGAAGATTGGAAACGGAAAAACACTCATTTTTTAATAGATAATGGGTGGGAAATTCTCCCCTTTCTTCGGTTTTCCTAGATTATTCCGCATTGAATCTCAAAAGAATTTTCGTGTTAGTGAGCGTACCCCTTTCTTCAATCCTCCTGCTAACTTACCTGATCATCTCAGCTTGAAGTCCACTACTCGGCTTCCTTCTGTTTCTACGAACCTCTCTCATATTGGGCCTCCAAATATGAACTTTCGTTGGGCTTGGTCTAGATTACCTAGATGAAGGGCTGATTTAGAAGAGCTTTTAAAGCATGAGAGCCTTATTTCAAACATTAATCTCTCATCAGAATGTGATGCATGGAAATGTCTCTTCGATTCTTCAAGAATTTTTATTGTCAAAAGTATGAGATTCATTGTTACTAACTCAATTGTCCTTTTAGATAAAACTCCAACAAAGTGGAAAAATTTTATTTCATTCAAAGTCAACGTTGCATCATGGAGTATTGAAAATCGAAGATTGCCAACAAGAGTTAACTTGGACCTTAAAGGTATTGACATGGAATCGGTTCATTGCCCAATTTGTGACGAGGATCTTGAGACCGAAGATCATCTTTTTTCGATTGTTTTATCGCAAAAATCATCTGGATCGACATCCTCAAATGGTGGAAGATCCAAAATATAAATATTGAGAATCTCAATGATGCGTTCTTGTTAGAAAATCGGGTAAACCTTCCCACCAATATAACCAAAATGTTTGATGTTGTGGCCTACTTTACCCTTTTGATTTTTTGGCGTTTTCAGAATGACTCATTGTTTTCTGTGAAATGTTGGATCTCATCCTCAATGATGTGAAACAATTCACTTTTACATGGATTTCAAATGGATGTAACAAGTTTAATAATAGTTAGATAGATTGGCTATCCTTGTATTGCCATATCTTTTTCATTGTAACTTGTTTAGCTCCTTGCTAGTTTAATTAATCTTCTTTTATCGTTAAAAAAAGTATAAAAAATAATATCAAAAAATGACACGGCATGCAACTCTAAAAACTTTTTTAAAAGATTATGTCGGTGAGCTTATTTGTATTAGTATTTGTGTTAGCTTATGATTGGTATAAAATCAAATGTTACAGTATAAATATCGGGTCATATGTATTTTCACGTTATTCTTTGGTTGCATATTCGAATGTTGATTGGGTTGGTTGCCCAACTACTAGGCGGTTTACTTCTGAATATTGAGTGTTTCCTCGTAAAAATCTTCTAACCTGATCCACTAAGTGCCAGGTTACACTTTCTCACTCGAGTATTGAGGCTAATTACCGTGGTGTTGCCAATGCAGTTACTGAGACCTATTGGTTGCGTAATCTTTTACGTAAGCTTCACATGTCTTTGTCTTCCGCTACGCTTGTCTTAGTGATAATGTGAGTGCGGTTTATTTGTCTTGTAATCATGTGCAACAGTAATGCACAAAGCATATTGAGATTGACATTAATTTTATTTGGTATATAGTTGCTACAGGACATATGTGATTTTGCATGTCACTTCTCGTTATCAGTTCGTTGATATCTTTACTAATGGGTCTTTCTTCTACTTAGTTTGTTGAGTTTCGAGAAAACTTGAGAGTTTGTTCCCGCTCTCTCCAATTGCTAGGGCTGTTAGTGGACTTAGTTGTATTAGTTTAGAATTAGTATTTGTATTAGATTAAGATTGGTATAACCTCAAAAAGAAAGGAGCTACATCTGAGTTAAACTTGGAGATGGAAGTCTTCTTTCGTTTCTCGACAGTGAAGTAGGATCCCCCTTTTTACGTCCTCATGCCCCTTGTGTGGCGACATGGGGGCGAAAAAAGGAACAATGCCTTAGTTCGATACCTGATGACTGAATTGCTCTGCTTTTTGTTTAGTGTAAGAGTATACAAACTGAATCATATGTATTGTCACATTATTCCATTATTCAATCAAAGGTTTAGAGATTCAACATTAGAGTTGCTTTTTGCAAACAAACAAATGTCTTTGTTGTTCGTGTAAAACATTATCTTATAATAATTAATATGTTCGAACTTTTTAGCCAAAAAATTTGTCATGAGCGAAAATTATATGCGGAAAAGGCAAAAAACGTAAATAAATAAATTAAAGTTGTGTTCGTATGACGACGAATGTGTATCTTGATTATTTTAGATTTGCATTAAAGTTGGAATTATATTATTATTCGTATTAGATTGGTATATTGATATAAGCCAAGTGTTAGGTTATAAATATTGGGTGATATGTATTATCTCATTATTTCAGTCAATTCAATTAAAAAATATTATTCGTCTTACATAGTGTTAGAGCCCTAGGTACAAGTCATCAGACTATTGTCATCCTCCGTTCACGGGCTAATTGTCTGTGAACCGGAGGGACCCGTTTTCTTTTTTGTTCGTCATTAAAATATGTGGAAAAACACGTTTTAAGCTTCGTCAACCGTCAGATAATTTTGAAAACCAAAATGCAGGTACTAGACATATAGTTCTAGCGTTTGACCATTAGTTTTACAATTTGATATTCGAGCAAGTCACATAGAATAGTCAAAATTATTGCTTTGTTATAGTTCGTCATTTTTTGCAATGTTGTGGTATAGGTCATTTAAAGCTAGACGAGCCTCCTCCTAAAGCTCGACCAGTAGATTCGTCTGATCGTGTTTGGTTTAAGGAAATCATTTGTTTTGATTTTATGTTTTAATTATAGGTTCGTTTCAATTTGCTAGAGGCTGAAGAAAGAATTAATTTCGTCTTTTTTTTTTTCTTTTTTTTTTGTTAGAATTCTCCATGTTCTATTTTTCTTTACATTTAAAGTCGACTAATGCTCGGCCAATTTTAATCTAAAGTCCACCTAAACTTGATTAAAGCTCGACCATTGGTGTTACTTCTTTAATATGTTGTCTAGTGTTACTTTTCAAGAAATACTGTGAAAATTTTGATATCTTAATGCACATTATTTGTGAATCTACAAGTTCTTCTACAAGTGTCACCTGTTTGTCGAGTTTCGAGGCCGTTTGAGTATTTTGATGTCCTAAAGCACGTCATTGGTGAATCTGCAAGTTCTTCTACAAATACTGCCAATTTTTTTTTGATGAGTTTCGTGACAGTTTGAGTGTTTGTTCAACTCCCACTTAAACTACACGGACTGTTAGTGGATTTGTATTAGAGATAGAATTAAATTAGTATTTTTATTAGATTATGATTGATATAACCCCAAGTATTTTTTTTCGAGTAAAGGGTTTCCATGATAAATGTATTACTCCAAAAAAGCGTTTAAGTACATGGGATGTTTCACCCAAGCCTGTTTACATAGGCGAATTGTCACAATTCTCAATTTTCGGTCATATCTCATATTCCACATTTAGCATTTCATACCGGTTTGTGCATGGTTTTGCATTTTACAATCACACGTTATTTTCTTATTAAATAAACGTTATCGCGTGAGTTATTATTTTGAAAATTTAATCCGTTACTTCTAAAAATGATCACGATATATTTTATACTTACATTTAGTTATAAAAACAATATTTTGAGTTTACTTAGTGTTTTAAATTTATTTTGTATATAAATCGTTAAATTTATATTATTACGACACTTCTCTTAAAAACTATCGATAATTATTATATCACTCAAATTTTACAAGAAATGTATTTTACAATTTTTATGATCTCATTATACTTTACCTTGATATATTAAAAATTACTTTACCTAAAATTACCTTAAATACACTAATGTATATACAATTTCACAAGTTATCTTTGACTTTATTACATTTTACTTACACTTTTATTTCATACAATATAAAAGAAAAAAAATATAAATTTTGAGAACATCCCCCAAAACCGCCATGGGGAGGATATGCATTTATTGATTGGTCAAGTTTTTCTACAAGTATAGATATTCACTCAAACTACATTCATTTCATTCACTTTTCACAAATAATTCAAGCCAAGAAAATTTCTTCTCTCCTTGTTCTTCCTCCATAACCGGCCTATGCAAGGTGTTGAGAAGGGATCACCAAAATCTTTCTAGCTCAAGTGTTTAACAATCTAGATTACACTCTTATTAAGGTTTTGAAATAAAAACCTAGGGTGTTTAGGTTAATCCTTGGTTCTAATCACCTCATCATATCACTTGTAAGCATCTCATGTTGATTCTTCATCTTACATATTCATTTCATACTCATCTCATCATTTTTGAGCAAAAACATGCATGACTTGTGTTGTTTATACCATTTTTACATGATTTTTAGTGTTATATATATATAAGGTCATCCTATAATTATCCCCTTGATATATTTTGGTCTTGATGATGTTTAGGAACCCATGACACCCTAAGAAGGTGTATGGTAGGATTAGATTAGCTTTGGAGTTGATTTGAAGGGATTGGAATAGATTTGAGTACGATAAAACTATTTTCGGTAAGTATAAAAAGTGTTCTGTCCTTGTTTTGTTTTTCTGGAAAATCCGACAGTAGGCACGAAATTTTGGCCTTGATATTTAGAAAATATACTTTAAAACGAATCCGTGGCGCTTGAACGGAATAAAACGGAGTTATAACGAAGAAGTTATGAATTTTAAAGTTTGACGACGAAATATATATTTTTAAATTTCACATACTATTTTTACCTTATTCGAGTCAAAAACGAGCCTTAAGCTTTACAAATTATTTCGACTTATCAAAAATATATTAGTATACTTTGATACGAAGCTAAGGACGTATTATCGTAGAAAGCGGATTTGAAACGACAAAGATATGCGTTTTCATAAAATTGCAGTAACTATTATTTTCTCAAAACTATATTATTTTTACGAGACAAGTGTTACGGTAACTAAAACGACCATGTTGGAGCTGTTTTTAACCATGATGTAGAACTTTTGGGCGAAATGTCTTCTAATAAAATCAAGATCACCAAGCATATTTTTCAAAATGACTAACCGTTTGATTAGCGGAGTTGTAGTAAATTATTTACGGTTGCTTAAACTTTGCCGAAACTCACTTTTTACACAACAATTAGACAAAATCACCATCTTTAACCCTTATTATCTTTATGATCGAGACCTCTATGACGAAAACTCCTGAACTGAAACTTCTAGATTTTGATACAAACTTTCCAAAACCGTCGAGTTCGTTTCCTAACGTTCGATGTACACCATTTTACGACTAGTTTTTCGAAGCCATTTTTGTCACTTTCAAGAAATTTCCGACGACATTATTTTACGACGTAAAGTGATAATTTCACTATAAATCATTACGAAACCATTGTAGGATGACATTTTGACGTAAATACTTGTAAAGTAATTTAAGAATGGTCAAGGCGTCAAAGTATTTTTCGACGATAAGTATTATTTTCAAAACTCACAAATGGTATAAGTAACATACTGAAATGCATGCCTAACATTACATCATAACTCATTACATATCATAACATTCATTCTAGGTCGCGGATAGTTTCCGAGTCTCACTTTCGTGCACTTCATTTTGTTAGCATATCCATCATACCGGTGAGTTCATACCCCACTTTTACTCGTTTAAATTCTTACAAACTATTTGGAGATACATGCTTAAATACTTATTTCACTCTTGCGAATACTCAAACCATTTATACAATTGTGTTACAATATACTTCTTATACACTTTGGACATTATGTGGTTTATTGCGATATGTGCCTTAATGTGCTAAACTAGTTTTCAATTATGCATCAACATACAAACTTTAGTAACTGGTTAACTCCTGCGGGGCCGCGGAGAGGTATTGATAGTACTATCGGTTACAAACACACTTTATGTGTTCCAAACCATACATATCATAAGAATGACACTTAGACTAATGAACCTACAACAAAAACGACTACTAATGGCAAGATTACATTTAACTCACAATAACACCAACAATAGCTCTATCGTTGAACTTGACCTTAAAGAGTGATATCGAACGAAACATAATGGCAAATTAAAACTCACAATGTTATCGTTCAATTAATCCAAAAGCACAATTCTTGTAACTATCATAAATATCATAATCTTCATCCTCAAGAAAGCTTCCATCATTTGCACCACCTCCAACTCGATTCGCTAAGATAGCCATGAATCGAGAAATTTCATCATCTACCTCCTCAACTTAACCATTTGAATTACCTTATTGATCTCCCATTAAAGTACTAAGCATAGATGTTGATTTCAGATTCACCCTTTTTCAAAGTTCGATCACGATCGAGACAACCTAATAGTATTTTGGGTCGTATGTTTATCTTTTTTCACATATTCAAATATACAACTCTTCTCTTGTGCATTAGGTGTTTTATTTAGGTTAATACCTCCTTCACCGTCCACGTCCACCATATCGCCTAAAGCTTCAAAAGAATTCAAAGTAGTAGTAATATTAGTAACTTTTTTAGCATTTACTACCGTTGTTTTCCCTTGTGTTGTTTGTCTTCTTATTAGGTTGAACTCATTTATAGACCATGTGAGACTTCGAACGAATATGAATTCCACGTACAGTTTGCCTTTAGTCTTCACATTCTTCAACATGTCTAAATCAGGTTTCTTTGTAGTCTCCACGTTCGAATCGAATATAATTTTCTAAGGACATTGGTCTAACAAATGACCAAATAACTTACAAGTTGAACATCTAGTTGATTTTCTCTCGTGTAACTAGATCGAACTCATAATTCCATGCACATTGAGGTTGTATAAGTATAAAACATCAATGGGGCACCAAGTTTTGTCGCAATAGCCCTCAATCCATCCTATGTAAATTTCATGATATGGACATCATGGAGTTTTACCCAAACCGGGACACTCTAAAAATCTTACTTAGATACATTAGCCATAGGAGATCATTTACAAAGAATCAATGGCACATTACGAATAAACCATGGTCCATTCTCAAGCATTGCTTCCATACCCGTGTTGGAATTGAATTTGAAGAAGAAAGTCCCTTTTGAGTTCATCATAATACGAACAAGACCAAATTTACTCCAAGTGTTTTTAACATAGTTTTAACATAGTTTTCTTAGAGCTTATGACATTTGACACACCCTTAACTTCCTTTTCATTAGTCACCATTGTTTTACTAGCATTCGAACCCCTCGCTGGTACATTCATCGCATTAGGATCATCTAAGTCATGAGAAGAAGTCGAGTTACCCTATCAATATCCTTTTTCCTATGACTCTACCCCTTCCTCCCAAGACAAGAAACCATGCTTCATGTTTAATCCTTGAAGACCTTACACACCAATACTCCCAATTACCCAATAACCAACAAACGAACCAGAACACGTAACAAAAAATATGATGAGCCAAAAAAAACCCAGAATTAGGGTTACGTTTGAATCACAAGATAACACAGTAACACACCACAAATAAAGATAATATATATTAACTAAACACAACGAGGAGATGGCAACAATTAAAAAGAAAGGAACGTTTAGGACAAAATTCGGTTAAACCCTAAAATCAGTTACATACGCAATAGAATGAAGAGTATGTATATGAGATAAAGAAACAATTCTAGGATTAAAGAAGGAACGACTGGAGTGGAAGGTTATATTGATGTCGCCACAATCGCCAATAGAGGTGGGGTTTTTAACTGCTCATACTTGCTTCACCACCACATATGTTGCTCAAAGTTCTTTTCTTAATGACAATTTAACCTTGGATTTTCTAGATTTAAGTATGAATTGAGAATCTATAAGTTTATGTATTTACATAGGGTGAAAATCATGAAATAGTACTCAACTTTTTGTTTTGTTCCAATTTAGTCACTATAACTTTCTTTTGATTATAAAATAATAATCAAGTTTGAAAAGTGTTCCATTTTAGTCACTCAAACTTTCAATAGTGTTCTATTATTATATAATTTTTATGTTTGGGTGACTAAAACGGAACACCTTTCAAGCTTGCTTATTATTTTATGATATATCTCTTTTCACATGTGCATAAGCTGGTTGTACATTAAGTTGGTTGTGGTTAGTGAAATTCAAGGGTGGGTATTTATTGTTAAGGTATAACCAAACAATGCCCATATAAATATCTTAAAGATAATTTTTTGAACAATTACATAATAATGAAACAATATTGAAACTTGGATAGTTTTTTTGATAAATTTAAAGTTTGTGTGACTTAATTGGAACAGTTATCAAACTTTGTTACTATTAGGCAATATTTTCCTATTTATATAAGGGTTGTGTTATACAGACCCTCCCTACTGGGTTTGTACCTTTATTCCTTTTGTCTTTCGCTTTTTTTCAGTACAACACAATTTTTTGTCAGTTTTGTTCCGTATTTCTCACAGCTTTAAACGTTTTACTTATTAACTTTATATTTTTTGTTTCAAGACTTTTGAGTTTATAGTTTTTGATATAAACAAAATTATAAAAATAAAAAAAAAATAAAAATCAAAAACACAAGGAGGGTCGTCTTTGTAAAAATAAAAGGCTCTCAACAACTTTCTCTTTATATAAGCCCAAAAGACTATCTATGCCCAAGTGTTGTTAGGTTATAAATATTGAGTCATATCTATTATCTCATTATTCAATTAATCAATAATCAAATATTATTCGTCTTACAACAACATCATCTCTACCACTGTTCGTTCGGACTTTCGATACTTTAATTAAGAAAATAAAACACCGACTATCAAGTAATTTATGCAAAACCATACAGTATTATTTAGGTAATCTATTTATTTGCTTATAAAATGTTGTAAACAAAGACCAGGGCCATAATTTAGTTTAGTGATGTTGACATTGCAGTATACAGTCGTCTCCTGCATAATTTTTAAAAGTTATACATAAAAGTAGTCTTTCACATAACTTATTTTTAGTAATTCAACATTTTAAACCTATTCCGACGTGTCCACATACCATTAATTTGAAACTGGTTTGTATTAGAAATATCGATGACATCAGTATTAGGACTATTTGCGGGTGCATTTACTATTTGCGGGTGCATTTATATTGATGTTAGAGCTTATTACTTTTACTTTTACTGACATTGGCAAAGTTATCAAAGGGGACTTGGATGGCTGTGCAATATATGCCGTCGCACATGGTCTCTTCTTAAAAGATGCCATATTTTTATTAGTTTTGCATATAAATACTTATAATATTAATTAAACGTTATATAAGTCGTATGATACAGGTTTATATACAATTTCTTTAGTTTACAAGTGTATGCTTCAGTTCACATATAATTAGAAGTTTGAAACTCGATAGGCTAAAAAAGATAATAAAGAAAGTTAATAAATAAAATCATCTAATACAATATCTTAATTCATACTAATTCAAAAAGAAAATCGCAACCAAACTCCAAAACATTAATATTATCAATACCGGAAAAAAAATGTTTTCACTAAATTAAATTCACATTCATTCAAAATCAGAAGTTGGTGGCATAGACGAATTAAAACTGTATCTTTCAGATATGACTTCACTACCTCCTTCTTTCTAAACAAAATCAAAATTTGGTGTATCCACAGACGCCGCGTCTCCCATCTGAGGCGGCAAGGGCGCCTTTCCCGGAGGCATCATTTGTTGTTGTTGTTGTGCACTAATCTCAGGCCGACAAACCGTAAGCTTAACCCCTTCAATAAAAGCCATAAGAAGAGCACCACCCAAAGCCGCTTTACCCATGGGCAAAAACCCTTGCCTCATCGAAAACAAGCCATTAGTAGCTGCACCAGCAAGTATCAAGTTCCATCGATCTTCTTTTTGACGCACGTATGCAAAAGCACAATCAAAGGTAGAAACTAATCCGCACCATGCTGCCACACTCCCAGCTACACGTGGCGTGTTCATGCGGACAGCTTGTGCTCCACCTACAAAACGTGCGCCATGTGGGGAGCTGTAGAGTCCTTTTAGGAAGTGAAAAGCTGTCCCACCTATTGCACCCACAGCGAATCCTGCCCCTGCACCAGCAAAGATTTCCTCCGTACATGCTTCTATTTTCGATTCCTGTGTATCCATGTTCTAGAACAATGATTTTTGGATTAGGGTTTTAGGGTTTATTAAATATTTTTTTTATTGTTTGGATTTTGAGGTTGTAATAAAGAAGATATAAAACTTGCGTAAGGGTAAAGGTGTTTCGTGGGCAGATCGACCGCTACCTAAAGTTGGAAATAATAAGTATTTGCAAAAAGACACCAATCTTAATAAGTTAGCAAAAAGACCACTCAATAAATCACTTTTTAATATTCGAGCTCAAACGTTTTTAAAAGAATCTTTATCTCGGAACTAACCTTGGTGACAAATAACTAGAGAATTCAAATGAGCTCGTGAAAATAGTAACTCGTCTTTCCGCCCTGGTCCCGCGAAATAAGTCAAGTCAGAACTCACTAGATACGCATACATTTGATTTAAAAATCGTAGCCGCTAAGTTACATGAATAAAGAAAACCTCATGCTTGTAATCTAGCTGGATACAACCTAGCTTATGCACCAATACGAAAATTAAACATTACACTTTAAGAAGAATTATAACTTGATCATATCGTTTGGTCGTAAAGGGTAATATTTGATAATCTGAACCGGTTCTAAATTGGAGGCGTATATGACTCATTCACTGATAACTTGCTTGTTAATCATATACAAAACTATAGTAAAATACAAAATTTTGAAGTGTTTTAGTGTTTGAATATAATCACAAAACATAAGTTAGCTAAGTCATGGTTGTAACAGGCGTTAGCCGCTAGTCGGGTAGTGGATCACGCCTAACAAGTAATCAGTAAAGGGCGAGGCTTAAGTGGATTGAGTTTCAATCAGGCCCGGATTAAGGCAAGGGCAACATGAGCTGGGCACAGGGCCTCATTATTTTGAGGGGCACCAAAATTTTCATAAGCCCAAATCATATATACATTTGGCATGCCTAGTTTATAGCCCAGTAAAACATTTTTACACCACTTGATGATCATATGCATATTATTAGGAATTATGATTAGTATTTAGTATCTATATATGCATTCGAGTCGACGTCCTACAATCAAGAAAAAAAACCATCGATAGTTTTGAGTTTTGATATCGATCGGAACAGTGATATCATTGGCCTATACATCATTTGTTTTGGCTATTATAAGGACATAAGGTAAAAACTTCTACTTGTTTACTTTATATTTTCAATTGACATTTTCAATTTGTTAAGAATTTGAAGATCACCTATATAGTTATCATGTAAATCGTTTGATAGAATTGAAGCTGTTAAAAAATATAAGATTGATATTTGGTTATATGATTAGAATTGGTGGTAACCTGATATTATGTATAAACCAATAAATGATGCATCTAAGTTTATAAGATGTCATTTGCTCTAGTGTCAGAATTTTTACTTTGTACTTTGTAGCCTTAGATTTGTAGCATTGATAACGGTTTTTTTACTCGTATATTTTTGTTAAAGGGGCCTTTTTTTTATTACGGCTCAGGGCACCCAAAATCTTTGAGATAGCACAGTTATCAATGGATAAATTTTGAAATTATATTGTATATTAATAAATTCTAGTATATACTGATACAAACTATGAAGATTTCTACTGAAACACGTGGATAAAGCTCTCATGGCTGATTAAGAAGCGTTGTGTGTAAGTTTTCAACTAAAATACTTATATATGTTCATGATTAAACACATGTCTATGTAATGTTGGTAAGAATTTTGATTGATATAAAACGTTATATTGTGGCAAGGCTAATTAGTGTTTTTGAACAAATCTTTTATAGCCAACTTACCTACAATTTTAAATAATGTGCTTCATTAATCATAAGTGAAGAAATTTGATACCTAACATACCCTTCAACACATAGTAGATCATATGGTTTCTCATTTCCTTATAAATGATATGCCCGTCCATGAAAGATGACAAAAAATTTCACAAGGACTTCATGTAAGCTCTTATGAGTTATTTACAAAAGTTTTACACTTTAGGTTAATCATCTCCTGGACCGAGTGGGAAGTCCCTTTATCAAATACTTTGCAAACTTCAACCGAGGAGAAGGTATGAAACTATTGAGGCCAAAACGGAAGAGGGGACAACACAGGGTGACATTCCTTTCAGGTACATAAACTACCAACAACACACATAGTTACTTGGTTTAACTTCTAGATGGCATTACGTTTGTGCTCAACAAAAATAATAGGATAACAGATAAGAGAAGGTATGAAACTATTGAGGGCAAAACGGAAGAGGGAACATCACACAGGTACATAAACTATCAAAAACACACATTGTTACTTGATTTAGCTTCTAGATGGCATTTTGTTCGTTCTCAACAAAAATAATCCCTTGAAATATATCTTTTGTCTGTGATCATGAAGATATTGTAAGTGAGGGGCAGGATAACATATCAACCGAAGAGAAGGTATGAAACTATTGAGGCCAAAACAGAAGAGGAAATAGCACAGGGTGACATTCTTTTCAGGTACATAAACTACCAACAACACGCATAGCTACTTTATTCAGCTTCTAGATGGCATTAAGTTCATACTCAACAAAAATAATCCCTTCAAATATATCTTTTATTTGATCATGAAGATGTTGCAAAGGGGTGGGGGTGGGGTAACAGATCCAAATGGGTTGGGTTGAATCCGAACTACGTTTCTTCATACTCTAAATTCCCCCCCTATTTTCATATCCAAATGGGCTGGGTTAAATCCGAACTACGTTTCTTCATACTCTAAATTTTTCCCCCTATTTTCTTTTCTTCATAATCTAATGTATAAAACGAAAGAGTTAGGATTTGAATACTTTGGGAGACTTTCGGCTCACTCGAACCATTATGTTTACATTTTAACTATCTTAAAATTTTACCCATTTGACCTGCTTGATAGGGAGTTCAACCTGAACCAACCTGCTTACCTAAGAATGGGTAAAAATTGCCACATACTGATTTCATATGATGTTATGTCCTTTGATTTCAGGATTCTTTATTGGTTGCTCAATTGCTCTCTTGATTACTATAATATTGCTTATACAAGCAAGAAAAAAATGTCTAAAGAGGAGCATACCATGTATATGGAGAATGTTTTCCCTACATGCAAGGTTGCAAAAATCACTAGACGGTAGCTGGTGGCTGGGTACCGCCTAGCGATTAATCGGTTAGGCGGGGATTAATCGAATTGGTTTTTTTATATATAAAATTATAAAATTTTGAAACTATATGCTCAATTTGGCCAATCTAGCCAAAATAAATTACGATTTGGCGATTTATGCCCAATTTGGTTGATTTATATCGATTGGCCAATTTCGATCCAGAACCGAGTTGGCGATTTATCCGATTTGGCCGATTTATTCCCGATTTGGTCGATTTATGCCCGATTTTTTACCAAACCGATTAATAAGGCCGATTCGTGAAAATCGGGGCGGTTAACCTATGCCTAGCGATTAATCGACCGCCTAAGCCGATTTTTGCAACAGAGCCTACGTGTATTGTAATTTTATTGTGATTATTATATGTAATAAAAGTTACAAACGATTCACTTATGTTTTACTGAATTCTTGAATTACTTACGTTTATATGCATATATAATCCTACATGTGTTGATGTATGCTGCAACTATACACTACGGAGGCGCCGAATCAAACTACCCTTTATATTTGGCTTCAAGCGGTCTTGAATTAGGCCACTATGATGTATTTCTTATTAGTATCTTGATGTACTCACACTTGGCACCTTTTGGTGCATGTTCATGAAATTGGATTATATTAACTGGTCTATATGACGTATGTAGGCTTAGTTCCATTGGGATCACTCATTGTATGATATGACACCGTCTCTTTACTTCTAGCATTGGAGGATATCACATTTCTAACTCTGTCTATACGAAGACTGAGTCATAATATCAAATAGTCCTGATATTTTAGTGTCAATTTCTCTAATATGCTCATCATTTATATCGTTATACTTGAATATATACTCTTATTTGTTAATATTTCATTTTCAGGTTACTAATGAGCATAGGAACAAAGACACGTGAATTTAGAAGGTTATTAAAGAAGATATACCAGAGTATGTTGGCCAGACAGAAGTTACGGCGTAGTTCCACTCTCTACTTACGCCCTAACCATGATTTACACTAGAATACCAAAGTTAGCGCAGTTCAAGGTTACGGCGTAACTTCTCAGCATATTTACGCCGTATATATTTCAAGACTTAGAAGAATTTGGTGGTCAAGACACTTACGACCGTAACCAATTTGCAAGGTAACGGCGTAGAAGTGGTGATTAATTTATCGAGAGTTCTACGATCGTAACTCAGTCTTAAGTTACGCCATAGAAATACTACTAAGGATAAGATCATCTGAGATTTGTTGGTTACGGCGTAACCAATTCATGAGGTTATGCCATAACTTAAACGAGGCTATAAATACAAGCCTTAATTTTGCATTTTCACATCATCTTCCCAATACACAACACCAAAGGACGAAAAGGGCTTCTAGAGGATGATATTCAACATCATACATACCATTTCCAAGGGAGAATTCATGTCATTAGCTACATAAGTTTTAGTATTTCGTATCGAACTTTTTTATTTGATTCAATGTCTTTCATTATGATTTTAAACATTGAATTCTCTGCATTATTTAATATGATCGGCTAAACATCTTTGGTGTTAGCCTATTTATGAAATTGTTTTTGCATGATTTAGTTTTCTAGTTTTCGTATTGCTTTATGAGCATATTTTCTTTGCTTATTCGTGGACACCTTCATTTTGGTAGTATTGATATGTGGTAGTATCTAAGAAGCTAGGAGAATTGACCATAGGACCTTAGACGAATAGACTGCGAGTAGGGATAAGAGGTTGACGGGCAATCTAAGATTTGAAAGGTCGGGTTTCCTATTGACCATATGACTATCACTATCTTGTGTGCGAATTGACCATAGGATCACCTTCCAAACGGATAAACTTAAGAAGTTAAGGGGAGGCCTAAGTTCTGAGAGGCCGGGTCTCCATTAGAATAAGTCTATAAGTTAATCCACGATCTCTTTTAATCGTATTTACGGAATAGGAACCTATGAAACATAGGCTAGACGAATTTACCCAAGGATTCTAGTGACATTTACCCCCACATGGAGCGATAGAAGGCATATATAGTAAAGCTGGATTATGGCGTAACAAGATTAGTAACTAGGCTAGCACATTTATCTCTATTGATTGTTCACATCTTTAATTTGCTTTCAGTTCATTTTGTTTATTTAGTTTATTATAAATAAAACTCAAAACCCCTTTTAAAATCAGTGACATTATAACTAAATTAGGATCCGCACTCATAGCCCTTGGGACGACCTCGGCTTTACCGATTACTACACTACACACGACTGGGTACACTTCCCGTTAGTGCATTAGGTAGACGAGATTATAAATATTAAAACCGGTCGAAAATCCTGATCAAGTTTTTTTGCTACGCTTGGAGTCGCTTTTAGGATTTTCAATTTTAAGTTTCAAAATTTCTTGTTTTATTTCAATTAACTTTTGATTATGTCAAGTTACAAAACTCGAAGCACTAAGCCCTTCTTAGCAACACCGTACGACAATCCGGAAAAACAGTTTCGATCCAAAAGAAACAATACCCTTATTTCAGTTCATAACATTTTCTCTTTCTACAATTCAGAGCATTCAGATTCTGAATCCGAATTAAATGGAAAACCCAACATTGACACTTTTACTATGGAACAATAGTTGGGTAGGACTAATGAGAATTCCACTAGAGGGTTAACCATATCATCAACAGTGGAGTTTGAAATCAAATGTCAAATTATCCAAGATTTACAAAGCAAAGAGTTTTCTGGTGACAAAGAAGAAGAAGATGCCCAAGAACATGTTGAGGAGATTTTATACATAGTAAGCTTTTTTAGTGTTCCAAATATTTTGCATTATACTCTTACGCGAAAAGTATTTCCAATGACCCTCGATGGATCGGCAAAGAGATGGTTTAATAGACTTCCTCTCGAATCAAAAATAACTTGGGATATTCTAAGGAGAGCATTTGTGCAAAAATTTTGTTTGCCTTCTAGACTAGCAAACCTTTTTGGGATCATTCACCGGTTTGTGCAAGAAAAAAAAAGACACTTTACCAAGCTTGGGAAAGATATAACGACACCGGATAAACACTTCACCGGTTTCCCACGCATGATCTGAATAAACATAAAAAATATACATCTTTTATAGAGGATTGGACGCCACAACTCGCCAAATTTTGGATTATTATAGGCCCATTCCAGAAATGACACCGGATCAAGCTTTACAATCTATCCAAAGGACAACCGACCATTGTTATAAATGGCATGTTGAAACAGGATATGGACCTAAGGATAACCTCACATATAAAGTCATGAAGACAGTGACTAAGAAGAACAATGACTAATCGTTAGAAATTGAGAAAAGAAGGAAGGAAAGAGAAAAAGAGCAATAGACCTGGCTTGGAGGAAATAGTCTACAAGTACATTGATGAATCCAGAAAAGACAAGCACGGGGCGAAAAAATTATAAAGAAATTTTTAAGCACCGTTCATCTCACAAGGCTCACGATACGACATCAAAAATCTCAAAATAAAAGTGGAACAATGCACCAATGCAATCAAAAGGATTTTTGAAGAAAAATATGAAAAAACTGTAGAAGGAAAGGTTGAAACTATGGAAGAAACAAAATTGGTGTCTACTGATGAGGCATCAATTGAACCAACAACCTTTTTCAAAAAATTCAAGAGGAGACCTGTGAAGGAACAACTTCTGCTTGAGATTTTGAGGACTCTTCCTGTTAACCTACCTTTAGTTGATACATTTAAAAATAAATCTAACGATATTCAATGGTTGCATGAATTAATTGACAAAAGGGGTAGCTTGGAGGGAGTTTCATCTGTGAGGCTCAATGCTAGGTGCTCGGCTATATTGCGGAATGAATTACCTTCGAAGGAAAGAGACCCTGGGAGTTTTACTCTCCCATGTTTAATCGCTAATCTTAAAATTAGTGATGCATTAGCCGATTTAGGAGCTAGCATTAGCATAATGCCTTATTCTATGTTTACGCGTTTGTGAGTTGGGAGTTTGAAACCTATCAAGATGGATATTGAAATGACATAAAATCCATGCAATCCCTAAGGGAATAGTGGAAAATATCCTAGTACTAATTAACGACTTTGTTTTTCGAAGAGATTTTGATATATTAGAAATCATTAAAGATGAGAAAATCCGATTATACTGGAAGACCTATGCTTGCCACTGCCTATTGTAAAATAGATGTTTACTAAAAAAGAATGACTATAGAGGTAGGAGGGGAGGAAATTACTTTTAAAGCTAACAATATTGTTTCCATTCCCCACAGCGGTAATGTCCGTGTTGTCAATCAGGTACAGGAGCACGAAGAATTTGATCTTGAAGAATTTATAAATGGTGAAGATGTGGTTCAAGGAAATTCTTTTAAGATGACGATGTCTAGCCAATAGGAAACTTCGACGATTTCGTGGACTTCGAAGAAAATGATTCAGGAACAGGAATGGAGACGAAAGATTCGAACCAAGTGATAAACTTTATGGATTTGGTTCCATGGTAGGAAGATAATAATAACTCTATTATGTAGCCTTTCCAACCTCAATTTCTTGAAGCAAGCACTGGGGTCCACCATCGGAACCCCTACAATTTGCAACTTACTTGCAAAATCGGGTTTGTTGATTTTAACCTTTTCATTAACACAAGCTTCCCAATAAATATTTTGTCTAAGGAATGTTATAATCAAATCATGGACAAGGAACTTGAATATAAGGGAAATAACTTTCTTGGTATGGCTTGTAATGTTCACGTATTTATTGGAGTTTATGCATTTTTAGTAGATTTTATGGTATTTGATGACACCGAGTTTGTGAAAAATGAGTTACAACGAGTTATTCTTGGAAAACCGTTCAAGGAAATATCAGGTATTGAGGAAGACGCTATCAAGGGTCTTGTTTGGCTAACAAGTAAAAACGACAAAATGATTTTTAGAATGCCAAGATCTATAGTCAATTTTAAACATTAGACAAATAAATAATTAAGTAAGCAAGGCCTCTTCCGAAATTAGTCAAGAAGATAAAGTCAATGGCCACAATTATCCCTACCAAAAGATTAAAGATTTCTACAAGAGGTGTTTAGAACTTAGAGATGAGTACAAGAGAGACGAGAAGGTTATTGATTGGATAGAACGTGGACATGTTAGCTTCCACAAGATGACCAATAACCATTTTTGACCAAGGCTTTGAGTCAAACCTAAAGACTCGTTAATAAACAAAAGTTCCTTTTCAAGAGACAACTCGAATGATCCTTTCCTTTCCTTTTTATTAGTATAGTTTGGTTTGGTATGCTTTGTTATAACATTTTGAAGGTATTCGAAGAAGAAGGATGGTTTGGAAACGCGCGACGGAGTTTTTCACTCCTGGAATTTTCCTCAAAAGGTTCTACAGCGTAACTTCGTGTTATGGTTACGCCGTAACCATCCTCAGACATTTGCCATTTTGTTAGGTCTAAATTACTTACGGAGAAACTCAACTCATGAGTTTACGCCGTAATATCCTCCTATACCAGAAAATTTTAATTTCATATAACTTGCATTTCATATCCTTGTATTAGTTTTTAAATGAACTTTGTGGGTGTGTTCTTTGTAAACCCTCACGAGACTTCACTCGTCCATTCGAGACACCGAGTGGTTTAAAGGCTTGTTGCATTTGCTAAATGCAACCGTGATTCCTGAAAGTGAGTTAGTTTTTTTTTTTTTTTTTTTTTTTCGTTTTCCCTTTTTATTTTTAGATTTATGCTTGTTGGTAGTGTCATGATTTTGAGGGATTTGAAGTTTGCTCATTGAGGCATAATAAAAGCACGTCTTTTCAACGTGATCCTTTCACCATTTTTTGGAGTAAATTTCAGGGAAATTCTCGTTCCAATTCTACTTATTTCTCCTTTATTAAATTTTTGCGTACAAAAGGTACTTTGTACATTTCAAATGGGGGACGGGAGTAGAATTATAACTTGAACTTTATTTGCCTGTTTTTCTAGTTTATTTCCAAAATTATGCCATTTTGAAAATTTTTGACATGTTTTTCTTAACCAAACTAGAATAGACCTTAGCCGAGCACACTATATCCTTTTATTACATTGGTGAGGTTTAACCTTTTTTTCCCCCATATTACTCAAATCAACCAAATATTAAGTGTGTTGGTACTGTTTTAAACTTTAGAACTTGGCATTTACATCATTTTGATACCATAGACGAGTAGTGTGTCGAGTTAGCTTGATACATTTGGGAGGGACAGTTCGAGAAGGCAATATTTTAGAATTTACACCAAATAGCCAATATGTGTGTTTATTGATTAGTCACCTCGAGTTTTCGACCTCCGTGTTAATCCCTTTTGTTGCACTCACCTTTAGTGCAAGACACCCCTAGATACACCCTTCCGAGCCAATCTTTTCATTTCTTGACCCGTATCATGTTTTGTTTCATTACACCTATTCTCTTAGCCTTCCGTGTAGTCTTGGTTTATGATTGGGAAGTTGCCATTTGCCTAAGTTTGAAGTTTGGGTAGAGATTGAATCACGTCTACATAGAAGACATTATATTTGAAGATCATTGAAGACCCTCATATTCCTCATATATGATTCACTTTAAGTGGCGGATGTTTTATAGTTATGAAAGAAAAAAATGTGTGTTTTTTTTGTTTATTGTAAAGTATAGTCATATTATAAGCAAATAGTTCAAAAACCGTACCAGAACGAAAACTAATTTGGCATAAAACACCGGATCGAAATGTTCGGTCCAGGTCCGACATTACAAGATTCGAGCCTTTTAGAGACAACGAGAAGCCGTCTCTAAAAGTCTTCATGACAACGCATCGTCGCTAAAACACGGTCGGTCTTTAGCACCGACGGGTTAGGCTTTTAGCGGCGATTAGTGGAGCCCACTTCTTTTAACGGTAAAAGATAAAATAACATCTTTAGGGAGCGGACCAGTTCAACAAAGTATAATGGCCAGTTTTGTGTTAGATCGAACCGGACCGGACCGAGGATCGCGTATGAGATTAAGGGTGGACCTAAGACCGGACTGAAAAATATTCGGTCTAATCCGATAAATCCAATTCCATCCGGTTTCTTGATTCGATCCGGCAAGTGGACAGTATTATTTAGCTTTGCATGGACGTGAGAAAAAATTGATGGATGATCTACAAAGATTTCAGTAGGAAACGTAAATCGACCAGTAGAACTACATGCTTCAGTTGACATATAATTGAAACTCGGTATGCTAAAAAAATCATCTAATACAATATTTTAATTCATGCAAAAATCAAAAAAACCTCACAACCAAACTAGAAAACCTTAATATTATCTAGTGAGCCTTAAAAAATATGTTACTCACTAATCAAATTCACATTCATTCAAAATCAAAAGTTGGTGGCATAGGCGCATCAAAACTCTCCAAAACTGTATCTTTCACATATGACTTCACTTCCTCTTTCTTCTTTCTAATGAAACAACCAAACCAAGACGGCGCCGCGTCTCACATCTGAGGCGGCATGGGTGCCTCTCTAATCATAACCGGAGTAATCATCTGTTGTAGTCGTTGTTGTTTTGCACTAATCGCAGCCCTATGAACCCCATCAATAAAAGCCACAACAATAGCACCAACCAAAGCCGCTTTACCCATGGGCAAAAACCCTTGGGTCATCGAAAACAAGCCATTAGTAGTTGCACCAGCAAGTATCGTGTTCCATCTATCTTCTTTTTGACGCACGTATGCGATAGCACAATCAAAGGTGGAAAATAATCCGCACCATGTTGCCAAAGTCCCAGCTACATGTGGCGTGTTCATGCGGACAGCTTGTGCTCCACCTGTAAGGAAGTGAAAAGCTGCCCCACCTATTGCGCCCACAGCGAATCCTGCACCTGCATCTTCAAAGATTCGGTTTGGACATGCTTTTCTTTTCGATTTCCGTGTATCCATGTTCTAGAACGATGATTTTTGGATTAGGGTTTTAGGGTTAAATATTTTTTTTATTGTTTGGATTTTGAGGTTGTAATAAAGAAGATATAAAACTTGCGTAAGGGTAAAGGAAGGTGTTTCGTGGGCAGATCGACCGCTACCTAAAGTTGGAAATAAAAAGTAGTTACAAAAAGACCACTCAATAATTCTCTTTTCAATATTCGATCTCAAACGTTTTAAAAAGAATCTTTATCTCGGAACTAACTTTGGTGACAACTAGAGAATTTAGGTCAAAACTCACTAGATACACATATTGCATATTAGGCAAAGTCAATGAAAACTTGAGAAATAATTACAAATGACCGATTATACCGCATACATTTAATTTAAAAATCGTCGTCACTAAATTACTTTTTTTTTTTTTTTTTGAAAGATCAATAAAATTAAAAACAACCAAAATAAGGGCGCCCTGTTTCGAGGAGAAACCATGAACACCAACCCAAACAATTACATCATGTTAAAATTACACCAATTATCCCATTCTACATCTTTACATTTAGACCTCTTTTTGAACCATAGAAAACCAATCGCTTTAACCGCCGAAATAATCTCCACACTAGTACATGTCCGGTGTGAAAAGATCCGCTCATTTCTCGCTTTCCACATTTCCCAACACGCTACAATGATTAAACCTCTAATCACTTCACCCTTTACGCTTGAAACCCCCGCATGTTTATGAATCTCCATTAAGTCTCGAACCGAAAACGCAAATATAGGAGGGATGTGCCACCAGTTTGAAAGAGCTTGCCACACCCCCTGCGAGACGACACTCTGTGAAGATGTGATCGACCGTCTCCTCCAACTCTCCGCAAAAACTACAAACCTGGTCGTCCACCATAATATTTCGTCTCTGAAGCGCTTCCTTTGTAGGTAAACGATCCAAAATCGCTCGCCACATGAAAATATTGCACTTAGAAGGAACCCATTTTACCCATTTGAACACCACTTCCCTGTTTGTAACCGCCTCCTGTATAATAATTCTTTTGACAGCTGCAACCGAAAAAGGTTCTGATCGTATACCCAGCCAACGCCACGTATCAGGCCCTGTCCGAAGTCTAACCTTATCCAGCAACCTGCAGCACTCAGAAAGCTGCTGTAACTCCAACGCCACGTCACTAAATTACTTGAATAAAGAAAACCTCATGCTTGTAATTAGGGGCGGACCCTAGAACAAATACCAAAGGAGGCAAAAAAAATTTAGTCAAACCGAATATACAACCGAAAAAAGTGTGTCATTAGTAAACTTAATAATATCTAATTCAATTATAATTTGCTTGTTAAGAAAAATAATTGCGAAGAGTGAAATTATAAAAGTTAATACTTGTGAGCATAGAAGACACACTAGTGCGTCATTATAAATCACTATGATCAATTTAAATAAAGGCTTTAAAATAAAAAGTACATGTTTTCTTTTCAATTGTCACTTACCCACGTGACTTAATTACAATAACTAAGTCAAAACTATTATTTGATGAGTCCACTATACTAGTTACACCACTTCTCGATTCGAAGTAAATTTGTTAAGGAAAGCGGAAATATTTGATTCTTTTTTCTTCGTGACACAGTCGGGTAATATGACGTTGGTTATGGATAGACCTTTTGATAGATTTCCCCATTCATCATTACCCAGCCAGGTGGCATACTTACCTAAGGAGGCGTTGTATCGCTTTTTCCATCCAAATTTAACACTAAGTGATGGATGTGACCATGAACTTAGAAGTAAGTAACCCTAGAGTCAAGTTAGGGACTCGAACAAAAACAAACGCTTCTCGAGAGGCAACCCATGTTATCTATCTTTATCTTTATTTTTCTAATATGTGTGTTATGGTTTTTGGATTAGTGTAGGGTTGTATTTCTTTCTATGTGTGTTCCAGGTACCCCTTTTGCTTATAGAATTCCCTATGATCGAGAAGACCTCTGTGCTTGTTTTCAAACCCTCAAACACTCAGTCTTTGATCATTAGCATTGTTATATCTAAGGATAACCCTTTGTCATAAATAAAAAATGGATTTTCACCTTTCACACTAAGAATTTTTAAAAAACATTCGCTTTTTTCTATCTTAAGTGTGGGGTTAATACCCGTAATTTTTAAAACATTGAGGACAATGTTAAGTTTTAAGTGTGGGGTGGATTTTTATAGAAATATGACTTTTCCTACTTTTTTCTCGTCCCCGTGAACCTCGTTTTTAACCGATTTATGTACCTGGAACACACATAGAAAGGGGTACCTCGTTTCTTACGTTTTATAAGGAATACTTAAGAAAACATATGCGCACGAAAAGTGTGTAAGGTGATAGGAAAAGAAAGGATCGACGTGAAAGCGGTTATAGTCTAGGAACTAAAATGCAACCTAGTTCTCTATAACCAAGGCTCGATACTAATCATCACACCCCAAAATATCGCGGTAGAACGATAGTGTCATTGGGGTATGACGTCATAGCACAAAGTATGGATCTGAAACGACCTCTATAATGAGACATTTTGAAAAGTTTACCATTCGATTTCATATGTTAAAGTTTACACACAAGAAATCACAAAGTTTGATAATACATAAAGAGTTTACAAAACATGTCGAATGGTAATAGTTGAAAGCACAAGACTCAATGTATGCCATGTGACCCAAAAGCTCCATGAAATGCTATCACCTTAAGACACGAGATAAACATGCTAAAAGTGTCAACACAAAGGTTGGTGAGTTCATAAGTTTGTGATGAAATGTAAAGCCTTTCAAAATTGTTTATGCAGCAAAGGCATTGTAAATCCACTCGGTTCAAGTTCGCCCATACAAAACTTGCAACTCAATGTGTTTACAACCCATTGCCAAAATATAGAATTGTCAATCTTGTTTGTAAGTAGGACATAGGTGCATACGATATATACATGTACTTAATGCAAAGAATCACGCCCAACCGAACCTCTTGACAAGTCTAAATTGTTTGTTATGTTTCATTGAATAACAGTTATAGTCACCCCAGGTCACGTCATCAAGGACCCGAGGGGTGGGGGCGTCGGCCGATAGTACTATCAATACCTCTCCGCAGGCTCCCGCAGAGTTAACCATTGCTAAAGTTTGTATGTTGATGCATAATTGAAAACTAGTTTTGCACATTAAGGCACATATCGCAATAAACCACACATAATGTCCAAAGTGTATAAGAAGTATATTGTAACACAATTGTATAAATGGTTTGAGTATTCAAGAGTGAAACAAGTATTTAAGCATGTATCTTCCCAAATAGTTTGTAAGAATTTAAGCGAGTAAAAGCGGGTATGAACTCACAGTGTGATTGATATGCTAACAAAATGAAGTGCACGAAGTGAGAGTCGGAAACTATCCGACCTAGAATGAATGTTATGATATGTAATGAGTTATGATGTAATGTTATGCATGCATTTCGTATGTTATTTATACCATTTGCGAGTTTTGAAAATAATACTTATCGTCGAAAAATACTCTTTGACGTCTTGACCAATCTTAAATTACTTTACAAGTATTTACGTCAAAATGTCATCCTACAATGATTTCGTAATGATTTATGGTGAAATTATCACTTTTAAATCGTAAAATAATGTCGTTGGAAATTTTATGAAAGTGACAAAATGGCTTGAAAAACTAGTCGTAAAATGGCGTGCGTCGATCGTTAGGAAGCGAACTCGAGCTTTTAGAAAGTTTGTATCAAAATCTAAAAGTTTCAGTTCATGAGTTTTCGTCATCGAGGTCTCGAACATAAAGATAATAAGGGTTAAAGATGGTGATTTTGTCTAATTGTTGAGTAAAAAGTGAGTTTCGCCAATTTTAAGCATCCGTAAATAATTTATTAAAACTCCGCTATACAAGCGGTTGGTCGTTTTGAAAATATGCTTGGTGATCTTGATTTTATTAGAAGACATTTCGTTCCAAAAGTTCCACATCATAGTTAAAACACCTTCAACATGATCGTTTTAGTTACCGTAACACTTGTCTCGTAAAATAATATAGTTTTTCCGAAAATAATAGTTACGGCAATTTTATGAAAGCGTGTATATCTTAGTCGTTTCAAATCCGTTTTCTCGTATTATCGTCCTTAACCCGTATCAAAGTATACTAATATATTTTGACAAGTCGAAATAATTTGTAAGCTTAAGGCTCGTTTTTGACTCGTCTGAAACCAAAAATAGTATGCTGAAATTTTTCGGAAAATATATATTTCGTCGTCAACTTGAAAAATTCATAACTTCTTCGTTATAACTCCGTTTTAATCCGTTCAAGCGACCACGGATTCGTTTTAAAGTATATTTTCTAAATATCAAGGCCAAAATTTCGTGCCTTGTCGGATTTTCGGAAAAAACAAAATAAGGACAGACCACTTTTTAAACTTATCGAAAATAGTTTTCTCGTACTAAACCTATTCCAATCCCTTCAAATCAACTCCAAAGCTAATCTAATCCTACCATACACCTTCTTAGGGTGTCATGGGTTCCTAAACATCATCAAGACCAAAATATAACAAGGGGATAATTATAGGATGACCTTTATATATATATAACACTAAAAATCATGTAAAAATGGTATAAATCAACATAAGTCTTGCATGTTTGCTCACTATATGAAGAAATAAATATGAAATGAAAGTGAAAGAGGTAAAATGAAGTGATATGCTTACAAGTAAACTATGATGAGGTGCAAAGAACAAAGGTTAGCCTAAACACCCTAGGTTTTTATTTCAAAACCTTATTAAGAGTGTGATCTAGATTGTTTATTAACTTGAGCTAGCAAAATTTTGATGATCCCTTGAAAACCCTTGGATGGCCGGTTTTGATGGAGAACCAAAAGAGAGAAGAAACAATTTTCTAACACTAGTGAATAATTGAGATACATGTATGAGTGAATGAAAGTATAAGACTTTTAGTAGTGTAAACTTCTAAACAATCAAGGAAACTACTACATAATAATTAATGCCACCCTCCCCCTTGGTCGGCCAAGGGGGGAGGAATTTGATAAATATCTTTTTTTTTTTTTTATATACTTGTATAAATACTTGTGTAATTATTGTGAGAAAAATGTAAGTAATTGTATGTAGTTAATAATACTTGTAAGGTAAATGGTAACTTTTAGGTAAAAGAGATTTTAATAGATCAAAGTAGAATGTAATGAGATAATAAAAATTGTAAAATACATTCCTTGTAAAATTTGAGTGATAAAATAATTATCGATGCGTTTTTAAGAAAAAAGTCGTAATAATATAAATTTAACGATTTATATACAAAATAAATTTAAAACACTAGGTAAACTTAAAATATAGTTTTTATAAACTAAATGTAAGTATAAAAATATATCGGGATCATTTTAAAAGCAATAGATTAAATGTTCAAAATAATAACTCACGCGATAACGTTTATTTAATAAGAAAATAACATGTGATTGTAAAATGCAAAACCATGCACAAACCGTTATGAAATGCTAAATGTGGAATATGAGAAATGACGGAAATTGAGAATTGTGACATTCTTCCACGATAGAAGAATCGCGTCCTCGCGATTCAATCGTGACTCTTAAAGTTCTACCATTAGGTTTCGTGAAATCAAGTGTATGGTCAAAGTGTTTATGTCAAAACTTACGCGTCTAGGTTTCTTATCTAATGAGACTCACGAATCTGAATAATACGGTGGATCACTTAATGGTCTAGGAAAAAAGCGTACGATTCGCGATTGCGGGCTTCCTCGGTCCCTATATAGAATGCTCGACCTCGAAGTGGACCGATATTGATCATGGGGTTTGGGTTATTTCCTTCATTGCCACAACTAGAGGAGCTTGCATCGGTGGCTTATTCAGCGAGGACAATTATTCGGAGTGGTTCGGCCGTTACATTCAAAGCAAGTCTTTGATTATTCCTCATGTTGCCAATCATGTTTTACATGCTCCTTAAAATGGCGTATCGATTGCAACTTGTACACAAGCGGCGGGGCTTGGTCTTGGGTGATGATAAGCGCATTTAGCACATTTAGGATGTGTAGCCGCATACTCTCTTTGTTCGATGCAGTTGCCACAAAACTCTTGCCCTTTTGTTGTCTGCTACCACACCTATCGCTTATTCGACCCACTTGCTTCCTTCCTCTTATCGCTCTTCAAAGTACCATTTCTAACCATCTCGTCATCGGGGTTCACGCCTCGATGTCGCACTTTGTATTGTAGGCGGCTCGGTTGTTTTCCACAGTTCCACAGTTTCGGGACAAGACCATATATGTACCTCGAGATTCTCTTGGACTCGGGGTAACTAGATGTGGAACTAGTCCGCTAACTCATGAAATCGGTCGGTGTAAATTGCGTGACCCTATCATAGAGTGGTGATAAAATTCATCTTCCAATTTACGCATTTCATTGTCCGACGGTACTCCTCTTTCAATAACGCCTTAAATTAGTCCCATGTCATACCTATAGCCGCCTCTGCGCCTCTAGCACAGGCATGTGTTCCACCATTTCAATGCCTTTCGATAACAAGCAAGACATACTTCACCTCTATGATGTGGCACAATTCGTCGATGTCGATCAACGCCTCATCTTCTCTACCCATCGAGTATACATAAAGCACCTCCTATACCATCAAACTCCACGGGTTTGCATGCGAAAATTCCTTATATGCATCCAATTACATTGTTGTTGTTGGTGGTGTTGTTGTTGTTATTCTTGCCGACTACATTGTTGGTGTCGCCAAGATCTTCCGTTCCGTGGTTTCCGAGTTATTCATATGATTTCCAACTTGTGTGACTATAGTGGGAAGCAAGATTTGAAGTTGTTGGCGATGATGGCGGCAAAATCGGGGTTTCCGCCAGTGTTGTTGTCATTGTTACCCATGTCGTTACCGCCTTCTCTACCTCCACGCCCACTGTCATTCCACCTTGGTACCGCACCACCTCGGCGATCTGCGCGTGTTACCTCTTTGGTGCCATGATCTCGCAAGGAAAGAACCGTTGAATTTCCAATGTCTATACTTAACGTCCTCAAATATAATATCACGCCACAAATTGGTTCCTAAGGTGTCCACACGACGATCTACGTATCTTGATGGTCGCATATGTCCACGTGAGTGGTGGCGCATTTATAATTATGTTGGCCACCATAATTATAATTGCCTCACTTCACACATGTACATACCACCAAGCATACATGTCTCGGCGATTGGTGTTACTTAAATAGGTAGCTTGATCTATCATCCGATTCTAAGCGATGGAGGAGGAATTTAGGGTAGGTATCTAGGAAGAGTCGCGCTTGGTGTATAGGAAATTCCGTTGGGTGCTAAAGTCTCTATGAGGTTTAGTCGCCGGTAGGTCCCAAAGTATCCTCAGAGAACTCCCATCCTCGGGCAAAATCATCAAATCTATCCGACTTTATAGTAACACTTATTTAGCTCGATCTCGCATCTCATCAAACAAGAACATCACGAGATCAAGTTAGATAAGTGCTCATTCTTGAGCTCCATATCTTTGATGACCCAACTAGATTTTGGGACTCCCCTATTGGTACAAGGAAACTACGTTATCAATGAGGTGGTTCTAGAAGGAATACTTAAGAAAACATATGCGCACGAAAAGTGTGTGGTGATAGGAAAAGAAAGGATCGGCGTGAAAGCGGTTATAGTCTAGAACTAAAATGCAACCTAGTTCTCTATAACCAAGGCTCGATACCAATCATGTACACCCCAAAATATCGCGGTAGACGATAGTGTCATTGGGGTATGGCGTCATAGCACAAAGTATGGATCGAGACGACCTCTATAATGAGGCGTTTTGAAAAGTTTACCATTCGATTTCATATGTTAAAGTTTACACAACAAGAAATCACAAAGTTTGATAATACATAAAGAGTTTACAAAACATGTCGAATGGTAATAGTTGAAAGCACAAGACTCAATGTATGCCATGTGACCCAAAAGCTCCATGAAATGCTATCACCTAAGACACGAGATAAACATGCTAAAAAGTGTCAACACAAAGGTTGGTGAGTTCATAAGTTTGTGATGAAATGTAAAGCCTTTCAAAATTGTTTATCAAAGAAAGGCATTGTAAATCCACTCGGTTCAAGTTCCGCCCATACAAAACTTGCAACTTTGTGTGTTTACAACCCATTGCCAAAATATAAATTGTCAATCTTGTTTGTAAGTAGGACATAGGTGCATCGATATATACATGTACTTAATGCAAAGAATCACATAAATGAACCTCTTGACAAGTCTAAATTGTTTGTTATGTTTCATTGAATAGTTATATTCACCCAGTCACGTCATCAAGGACCCAAGGGTGGGGGCGTCGACCGATAGTACTATCAATACCTCTCCGCATGGCTCCCGAGGAGTTAACCAATTGCTAAAGTTTGTATGTTGATGCATAATTGAAAACTAGTTTTGCACATTAAGGCACATATCGCAATAAACCACACATAATGTCCAAAGTGTATAAGAAGTATATTGTAACACAATTGTATAAATGGTTTGAGTATTCGCAAGAGTGAAACAAGTATTTAAGCATGTATCTTCCCCAAATAGTTTGTAATAATTTAAACGAGTAAAAGCGGGGTATGAACTCACCTGGTGTGATTGATATGCTAACAAAATGAAGTGCACGAAAGTGAGAGTCGGAAACTATCCGCGACCTAGAATGAATGTTATGATATGTAATGAGTTATGATGTAATGTTATGCATGCATTTCGTATGTTATTTATACCATTTGCGAGTTTTGAAAATAATACTTATCGTCGAAAAATACTCTTTTGACGTCTTGACCAATCTTAAATTACTTTACAAGTATTTACGTCAAAATGTCATCCTACAATGATTTCGTAATGATTTATGGTGAAATTATCACTTTTAAATCAGTAAAATAATGTCGTTGGAAATTTTATGAAAGTGACAAAATGGCTTGAAAACTAGTCGTAAAATGGCGTGCGTCGATCGTTAGGAAACGAACTCGGCAGTTTAGAAAGTTTGTATCAAAATCTAAAAGTTTCAGTTCATGAGTTTTCGTCATCGAGGTCTCGAACATAAAGATAATAAGGGTTAAAGATGGTGATTTTGTCTAATTGTTGAGTAAAAAGTGAGTTTCGGTCAATTTTAAGCATCCGTAAATAATTTATTAAAACTCCGCTATACAAACGGTTGGTCGTTTTGAAAAATATGCTTGGTGATCTTGATTTTATTAGAAGACATTTCGTTCCAAAAAGTTCCACATCATAGTTAAAAACAGCCTTCAACATGATCGTTTTAGTTACCGTAACACTTGTCTCGTAAAATAATATAGTTTTTCTGAAAATAATAGTTACGGCAATTTTATGAAAACGTGTATATCTTAGTCGTTTCAAATCCGTTTTCTACGTATTATACGTCCTTAGCTTCGTATCAAAGTATACTAATATATTTTTGACAAGTCGAAATAATTTGTAAAGCTTAAGGCTCGTTTTTGACTCGTACAAACCAAAAATAGTATGCTGAAATTTTTCAGAAAATATATATTTCGTCGTCAACTTGAAAAATTCATAACTTCTTCGTTATAACTCCGTTTTAATCCGTTCAAGCGGCCACGGATTCGTTTTAAAGTATATTTTCTAAATATCAAGGCCAAAATTTCGTGCCTCTGTCGGATTTTCGAGAAAAACAAAATAAGGACAGACCACTTTTAAACTTATCGAAAATAGTTTTCTCGTACTAAACCTATTCCAATCCCTTCAAATCAACTCCAAAGCTAATCTAATCCTACCATACACCTTCTTAGGGTGTCATGTGTTCCTAAACATCATCAAGACCAAAATATAACAAGGGATAATTATAGGATGACCTTTATATATATAACACTAAAATCATGTAAAATGGTATAAACAACACAAGTCTTGCATGTTTGCTCAATATATGAAGAAATAAATATGAAATGAAAGTGAAAGAGGTAAAATGAAGTGATATGCTTACAAGTAAACTATGATGAGGTGCAAAGAACAAAGGTTAGCCTAAACACCCTAGGTTTTTATTTCAAAACCTTATTAAGAGTGTGATCTAGATTGTTTATTAACTTGAGCTAGCAAAATTTTGATGATCCCTTGAAAACCCTTGGATGGCCGGTTTTGATGGAGAACCAAAAGAGAGAAGAAAAAATTTTCTAACACTTGAATAATGAGATACATGTATGAGTGAATGAAAGTATAAGACTTTTAGTAGTGTAAACTTCTAAACAATCAAGAAAACTACTACCTACTAATTAATGCCACCCTCCCTTGGTCGCCAAGGGGGAGGAATTTGATAAATATCTTTTTTTTTATATACTTGTATAAATACTTGTGTAATTATTGTGAGAAAATGTAAGTAATTGTATGTAGTTAATAATACTTGTAAGGTAAATGGTAACTTTTAGGTAAAAGAGATTTTAATAGATCAAAGTAGAATGTAATGAGATAATAAAATTGTAAAATACATTCCTTGTAAAATTTGAGTGATAAAATAATTATCGTGGGTTTTAAGAAAAAGCGTCGTAATAATATAAATTTAACGATTTATATACAAAATAAATTTAAAACACTAGGTAAACTTAAAATATAGTTTTTATAAACTAAATGTAAGTATAAAAATATATCGGGATCATTTTTAAAAGCAATAGATTAAATGTTCAAAATAATAACTCACGCGATAACGTTTATTTAATAAGAAAATAACGTTTGATTGTAAAATGCAAAACCATGCACAAACCGTTATGAAATGCTAAATGTGGAATATGAGAAATGACCGGAAATTGAGAATTGTGACATTCAGGCCAAATGGCACGCTGCGGTTCATTAACTTCCCTATAATGATGGGATTCTTGACATCCATATTAGTTTTTGGTTGTTCAATTTTATTATGTGTTATGGGATGTATGAGAAATAAAGTCAGATCTACACATTTAAACGGCGTCATTTGAGACAAACTAAAGAGAAAAAAATCCAAGTGGTAACTTTTTCGTCCGGAATTTGATGGCATCATTTCACACGATAAATGTATAAAAGAGTAATATTGTAAATGAGAAAGAGATGAGATTGATTATAAGTGGTTGTGATGATAGAATTTGGATTCCCGTGAATGAATTCGAGCGAAGGTTATATTATCCGCATTACTATGTTTGCAGCCACGACAGACTGATCCTCCTTTTTCGATAATTTACAAATCTGAGTCTCATATTGGTTAAAAACGATGTCGTTTTTTAACGATGTTGTTAAAGGCGGTGATGATAAATCTAGTCAATGTCTATTATCGAGTGAAGTTAGTGAAAGTTTTAGAATAGTTGCATCCTTGTGGCATTCATACTAATGCGACATTAGCGGGTTTTCCTTTTTAATATGATAAATTCTTACTAATCTAAGCCACCATTTTCTTTTGGACTTTATAAGTTGTGGTCATAAGCTGTGTATATGTTCTGGTCATAAGCTTTGTTTTTTTAAGTACTATAAGCTTTGCACTACACAACTGTGTATATGTTCTGAGCATATTCGAGCTCGAACTCGGCTCGAAAGTATACTCGAGTAGCTCGAGCTCGAGCTCGACTCGTTTATATTGAGTCGATTTCGAGTAGTTTACGAGTCGATCTCGAATAACTCGCGAGCTGTCTCGTCTCGTTTACACCCCTACTTATCATGTGTCTCTTTTTTGGTTAAACACTGCACATTCATGTATTTAATTATGCATTACTTAGAACACATGTGGTTTATGTATATATTTTGGTAAAGACAATTATGGATATGTTCTTTGATGTCAAATTATATGTGTATTTATGTGTATGATTTAGTTATATTAATCTATTTTTACAGCATGCTACATTTATTACTTCTTTTATAGTTAACACCCTAACATACAAGACAGAAAAATGCTTGATCGAAGCCACAAAACACGTAATTGACAAAGAGTTTGATTATACTTGAGAGAAGAAGTCATTCGCTTTTGATGCTTTGTCATCGGATACACTCGAGTTCATTGTAGTCTTGGGCTCCATGTAGCGGGATGTTTGACTCACGGGGTTCCAATTATATAGATCTTGATAAAACACGCTTACCTAAAGAAATGTAGGAAACAAAGAGGATGTGCCGATGGTGAGAAGACTTTGTTTTTATAGCATTTCACATATAGAGGATTAAAAATATAAAATGCACTTTCACGAAAAAGATGGGGAACAAGCCATTTTGTGCAAATTTTAACACCATATCCTCTTACATTCACATTTCTTTAGCTATGTTTATTTTATCAATGATCTTGGCTTTTAATCATCGAATGAGTTGCTATTAAATAATGAATTTAGTTCTTTTTAGGTCCAAAAACTTAGATTCATTTACCATTATGATCATATCGTTTTGTTGCACATCTTGTTGGAATTCTAAGTCAAAGAATAGGATTCTGACTTCTAGATGGGAGTTATTTCTGATATAGATAAGATACAATGTACATGGATGAAGAATCTTGCAAGTAGGACTACAACTTGCTTTTTGCTTGTCATACATGATGTCATTGCTTCAAATTGATGCCTATAAAGGCAATGAACTACACCTTCATTGGCATCCCATTCACAACACCACAAACACATACAATGTATTGTATAAACATGTAATAGGTTTTGAGCTATTTTCCTATTATCAATCAAAGAGTTATTTTGGTTATACGTGTTTATACATTCTAATCTTGAATTGGTATCGAGCACGAGAGAGGGCTTTGAATTCATACCGTGTTTTCTTGAACCATGTCGGATGTTGAAGGCGGCGGGTCCTACACCGGTGAGGGTGAAGGAGGTCGGAACAACCACCAAGCATGTCCAATGCTATCATCTACCAACTACACCTGTGCAGGCCCTCGAATGAAGGTTGTGCTCGAGAATACATAAAGCTTGGTTAACTATTGAACCAGGAACAGTAATAGATGAAGAGAGAAACAACCTGGCGATGGGTTTGCTGTACCAAGCAATCCCTGAAACTCTCATAATGCAGATTGGTGATGTAGATAGTCCGAAGGTGCTGTGGGAATCGATCAAAGCTCGATATGTAGGAGCTGATAGAGTAAAGGAAGCACGTCTGCAAACCTTGAACTCTGAGTTTGATCGGTTGAAGATGCACGAGACCGAGACCATCGATGTTTTCGCCGGAAAACTCGCCGGAATCGCCTCGAAATCCGCGTCGTTGGGTGAAACGATAGGCGAATCGAAGCTAGTTAAGAAGCTGCTAAAGGTGGTGCCGCGAAAATTCATCCACCTTGTTGCTTCTCTCGAGCAGGTGCTCGATTTAAAGAAAGTGGGTTTCGAAGATGTTGTCGGTCGATTGAAGGCGTGCGAAGAGAGGATTCGTGGTGAAGATGGTGGTGACGAGAGGTATTGTTTACTCGTGGTGGTAGATCGACCGGTGGTGGCGGACCTACGGTGGGCGGCGGTGATGGTTGTGTTTACGGTTACGTGTCGAGAGAGAGAGAGAGAGGAGAAAGTGGGGAAATAAAAACGGATGGGGTTTTATTAAAGATGGATCCGGGTCGGGTTCATCTAGTGAATTCGGTCAAAGGCCCAATATACTAATAAACCCAACAAGTCAAACCCAATTTTAATTGAGCTCAAACCGAAACCGAAAAAGATCATGAAAATTATTTGTTACGGATGTGATAAATCGGGTCATTCTGGCGTCTAAATGTCGGACCGACTCCAAAATTCCAAGAAAGCAATTTCACGAGCGAAGATCTTGATGAAGCGTGTTTTACGAGGGAAGTATTTTTGAGCGAAAAGAATGTGATACCGTCTCGATACAAAGCACAAGAAAGCGATGTGTGGTATTTGGACAGGCGGGCGAGTAATCACATGACGGAAATCGATCGTTTTTCTCGAACTCGACGAAGGAATAACCGGAAAGGTTAAATTCGGTGATAATTCGTGTGTCAAAATTAAAGGGAAAGGCTCTATTCTTTTCCAAGGAAAATCGGGCAACAACGATTGATGACGGAGATTTATTTCATACGGATTTGAAAATAATATTTTCGATCTCGGACAAACAGCTGAAGCGGGTGTGATATTGGGATGAAAGATGACTATTTGACGATGCATGATCTCGACAAGCGCTTATTGATGAAGGTACAAAGAACTCCAAACCGCCTTTATAAAATAAATTTAACAATTGGGTACCTATTTGCCTTCATTCAAGACTAGGTGAAGACACGTGGTACTGGCATGCAAGACTTGGGCACATCAATTTCGAGTCAATGAAAAGATGTCCAAGAAAGGTCTAGTCAAAGGGTTACCTCATTTTAACAATGAGAATCAATTGTGTGAATCTTGTTTGGTGGAAAGCAAACAAGAAAGTCATTCCATTAATGACGACGTACAAAGCAACACGACCATTGGAGCTCGTTCACGGTGATTTATGCGGTCCGATCACACCAGTCAGCGAAAGGTCAAAATCGGTACATTTTCACACTAATTGATGATTATTCACGATATATGTGGACTTTTCTTTTGAAGGAGAAAAGTGAGGCATTTTACACTTCAAGAAATTCAAAGCTTTGGCGAGAAGGAGCTCGGAAAGTCTTTGAAGATTTTTCAAGTGATCGAGGTAGAGAGTTTACTTAGCTCGAGTTTAATTCCTTTGTGATATAAATGGAATCAAGCGACGACTTCTTGCCCATATTCACCACAACAAAATGGAATTGTGGAGCGAAGAAACCGAACACTCATGGACATGACACGAAGTATCATGAAGGCGATGCATGTTCCAAATTATCGTGGGAGAAGGCATAAGACACTCTACAAATTTGATCAACCGCGTTTACAAGAATCCTTGGTGATACAACTCGTATGAAGTTGTATAAAAGAAAACCAATTTGGAGAATGTTCGTATCTTTGGGTGTCTAGCATATGTGAAAGTTGAACCGGTGAATCTCAGAAGTTGGATGCAAGATCAAGACCACTAGTGCATCTTGGTTCGAACCGGTCTGGCTTATCGGCTTTTTAACTTGGCTACACAAAAATAATTGTAAGTCGAGACGTTATTTTAACGAGACCAAATGGTGGGATTGGGACAAAGAAGCGGTACCGACAATGAAGAACCGGGATCATTCATAGTTCCATGGGACTATCCGAAGATAAGCGAGAACCAAGGAGATATTGTAAGCAATGAACAAATCGGACCGATTGAATCGGATCACGAGATTAAAGGCGGTGCGGTGCAAGACAACGAGCAACCAAGTCCGGTCAACAATAACGTGAACAATGTCGAACCAAGGCCCACGAGAACAAAGAGACTTCAAGTCGATCGCAAGATTTTGTGCTTAACCTTAATAATCTTGATGAACTTCTCCTAATAACCAATGACGAACCGTGATCGGTTGAAGAGGCGAAGAAAGAACGAGTGGGTCAAAGCCATGAATGCGAGATCAATTCGATCAACAAGAATAACACTTGGATTCTCATGAACAAGCCTATGGGGTGAAGGTGATTGGACTCAAATAGGTGTTCAAATCGAAGAAAAATCTGACGGCACCATCATTAAATACAAGGCAAGGTTGGTTGCTAAAGTGCGTGCAACAACACGGTATTGATTTTCAAGAGGTATTTGCACGGTAGCTCGAATCGAAACCATCCGGTTTCTCATTGCCTTAGCCGCAACAAGCGGTGGGAGCTTCACCACTTAGATGTCAAAGCGGCTTTCTTACGGAGAATTGAAGGAAACCGTTTATGTGTCACAAACCGAAGGCTATATAAGGAAAGCAACGAGCATAAAGTGTATCGCCTTAACAAAGCACTTTATGGTTTAAGACAAGCACCTAGAGCATGGAACATGAAGCTTGATGGAATTTTGAAGGGTTGAAATTTCACAAGTGCTCGAAAGAACCATCGGTGTCTTAGAAGCAGAAGGAACTAACTTGCTAATTTTAGCAATTTATGTTGATGATTTATTTATTACAGTGTACAAATTTGAACATGATCGAAGGTTCAAATTCGAGATGTCCAAGAACTTCGAGATGTCGGATCTTGGAAGATTGACTTACTACAGGCATTGAAGTCAAGCAAGAAGAATCGGGGATTACGATAAACCAAGAAGCCTATGCTCGGCGCATTACGAAGGAAGTCGGTTTACATATTTAATCCAACTCACATTCCCATGGACCGGGAACCAAATTGTCGAAGGCCGAAGATGAACCCGAAATCGACCCGACACAATATCGAAGGTGGTAGGATGCCTTAGATATCTCTTGCAAACAAGACCGATATGGCATACTCGGTTGGAGTTATTAGCGATACATGCAAAGTCCAAGAGAATCACATGGTCGTGCAATTAAACGCATTCTACGGTACTTAGGGGAACAACGGGATACGGAATTAAGTGCGAGAGGATGGGTCAAAAGAATCATTGGTTTTAGTGATAGTAGTCACAATGTTGATCCGGATGATGGAAGAAGCACTGGCGGTCACATTTTCTACTATGGGTTATCTCCGATAACACGGTGTTCATAAAGCAAGATACCGTTGCTTTATCATCTTGCGAGGCGAGTTCATGGCGCCTACTGCATGGTGCTTGTCAAGCAATATGGCCGGATTTGCTTGGAGAAATTATGAACAAGGCAAGAGAGGTGGTTCTTAGGGTTGATAACAAGTGCGCTGTCGAACTAACAAAGAATCCCGTTTTCACGGAAGGAGTAAACACATTCACACGAGGTTTCATTTCATTCATAATTGAGTTGAAAGCGCAATTGGAGGTGGAGTATATTCCGGTGAGAAGCAGGCGGACATTCTCACAAAACCATTGGCACGAACCAAGTTCAAGGAAATGCGAAGCTTGATTGGAATCAAAGATATCTCTAGAAGGACTTAGAGATTCGGGGTGATTGTTGGAATTCTAAGTCAAAGAATAGGATTGACTTCTAGATGGGAGTTATTCAGCCCTTAGATAAGATACAATGTACATGGATGAAGAATCTTGCAAGTAGGACTACAACTTGCTTCTTTGCTTGTCATACATGATGTCATTGCTTCAAATTGATGCCTATAAAAGGCAATGAACTACACCTTCATTGGCATCCCATTCACAACACCACAAACACATACAATGTATAGTATAAACATGTAATAGGTTTTGAGCTATTTTCCTATTATTAATCAAAGAGTTATTTTGGTTATCTGTGTTTATACATTCTAATCTTGACATACACCTTACTGGTAAAGGTATAACTATTTTCGTTGTTTTTACATTAAGGCATCACATGAACTATCTGACGTCAAGATGTAGGAACATTTAGCAGAAAAATATGGAGTTGTGAATGGAAAGCCACGTTTATATGTTGACGTGTTCATCCCAAAACTTGAGGTAAAATATGCCACAAACATTATGAAAATCTTCTCGATTCTTGGGTAACCAAAGCTTTACCATTGGCTTGAGAGAATGAGCTTCACTACAACCAATCTGACTGAGACACGTGGCAGGATCTAGGTCTTACCAAGATCATGCTAATAAATACCAATCTCCTTTGCACATTCTGGGTATGTCATCACTCATTACTTACACTCTCTCTCTCTCTCTCTCTCTCTCTCTCTCTCTCTCTCTCTCTAGAACACATTTATCTTGGAGTCGGTTCGTAGGTCTACCTCTGTGCTCTCCGACTTACATAGTGTGCTTCTTTGTCTTATTTTAGGCTATCTCAGCTTTTAGAAGTGTCTAATCTACAGCTTAAATAGGTTCTAATCATCAAGTGTAATCCATTGTACGATCACTTAGTAGATACTATATGATTTATCGGACTGTCACCGGAGATAATTACTCCTAAGAGCTTATAAGTCCTTACAATCATGAAACGCCAACGCCTACCATATAAGTAATTAACCATTGATTATATTTGAAAAAAATATATTTTTAAAAAATTAAAAGGAAAGCTCAACTTTAGATGTTATGTAAGTCATTCACTTACCATGGGGTTATTTTCAGTATGACCTGTAGTCATATTTTAATAAAATAGTTTGAAAACCATACCAGAACAAAAACTAATTTGGCATAAAACACCAGATCGAAATGTTCGGTCCAGGTCCGACATTACAAGATTCGAACCTTATAGAGACAAAGAGATAAAATAACACCTTTAACGATAAAAGATAAAATAACACCTTTAGGGAACCAGACCGGTCCAACAAAGTATAATGGCCAGTTTTGTGTTAGATCGAACCGGACCGAACCGAGGACCGAATATGATAATAATATTTAAATATTTATTAGCAAGCCTTGGGTCAAAACAATGTCGTTTCCTTTCTTCCTTCTCCTATTTTCTTAAATAGTTTTCAGGGTGCATAGCACTCACTTGGCTATGATGGCTATGATGATTTGAACAGACATTTAGTCATAACTTTGGCATGGGAAAGTTGGATGGCATAAAATGCAACCGCTTTTTTCCGCCGGTAGTATATATCTGAGCCGATGCACAAACATTTGAGTATAACGAAATCGTGAGGCAAATGGTGTCTAATGGGTCCCTAAGACCACTTCATAGGCCTAAAGACTTGAGGAATACGAGAATCTTTAGAAAGCATGGAGGGGATTGATATAACTTTAACCATTACTGTGTATTATGTTACAATTGTATGAAGCACCCTGAGCGCTTTTTAAGTGTTTCACAATCAGGCGCCCCCAACGCATGGAAATCTAGATATGTTTCTATAGGTTTTCAATGTGGTGTGCGTTTCTGTAGTCTTAAATAAAACTGTTGTTATATATGGTCATAATTGCTAATTTCTTTCATAAGTGTTATACGGTCTGTTTTGTCTGGTTGTTGTGATAATGTGACGTTCAGTGTTCAGCTTTAAAAAAAATACATTTTAAAGTAATGTAAAGGAGGAAGAACGCGTTTGGTGGTACATTAGTGGATCACAAACTCGTTTGTCACACAAGTTTGATATTATCATGTGGCACATTATGCATCATGTACTTCTTTTTTGGCTGAAAACTGAACGTCACAAATGAAAGTGTTATACATTATTTTACTATGTGTTTCTCATTATTTATGCATTTTATTTATGTGTTTTGTTATAAATGTTTAAGAATGTTTAACTAGTGCTATTAACGACTTTAACTAGTGTCATGCATTATGTTAAGATTATATCGATCGTCCTCAAAGCTTATTGAGTCTGCTATAGTGAATTAGTATTGAAATAAAGAGCAAATAGGTCTCGTTTGGATTTAGCATTCAACACCTAGTTTAGAACTGTAAATATATACACCAAATGACGCTCTTTGGATTCATCTTTGTCTGGATTTTACATATCTGGTGACGATTCTGGGCAGACGACAAATGTATAAAAAGTTATTTTAAATAATACTTGGCTAGCTATAATGATTCGGCCATCTGGTAAGTTGTGAATCTAGCATGGCAAAAATTGGATGGCATATAATGCAACCATGTTTCGCAATACACGATATCTGAGCCAATTAGCAAATATTGTTAGCTCAAATGTATTCAAAATGTTATTTTTTATATATGTTGCGTATACACTGTGTATGATCTTTAGTAATTACTATAGCTAATATGAGTCGCGGTCAGGATTGGGGCTGAGCATCGCAGACCCAAAACTGACCGAGACCGAGAGGACCGATCGAAACGGAGAGGACCGACCGAACCGAAGGACTAGCGGTCCGGTCTCGGTCCGAATTTTTTCATTATTTCAGTCTCGGTCTGGTCCGGTCTTACGTAAAACCCGAGTATTATGCCTCTTGGACCGGACCAACCGATGGACCAGACTGGACCGGACCAACCCGGACCGGACCAAACACATTCGGTCCGGTCTTCGGTCTAAGGTTTTTGACTAGTTCGGTCTCGGTCTGGTCCGCTTTTGGACCGCTAATCACCCCTAGTCATGATTGCTGATTGATTTCTTAAGCATTATTAGGCATGCTTATCATGTGTCTTTTTTTTGGTTAAAGACTGAACATTCATGTATTTAATTATGCATTACTTAGAACACATGTGGTTTATGTATATATTTTGGTAAACACAATGATGGATATGTTCTTTGATGTCAATTTATGTGTATGATTTAGTTATATTAATCTATTTTTACAACATGTTACATTTATTACTTCTTTTATAGTTAATTCCCTAACATACAAGACGGAAAGTGCTTGATCAAATCCACGAAACATGTAATTGACAAAGAGTTTGATTATACTTGAGAAAAGAGTTAATTCACTTTTGATGCTTTGTCATTAGATAAACTCGAGTTCAATGTCGTCTTGGGCTCCATGTAGCAGGGGATGTTTGTTTATGCGCCAATCATTCATCCACAATGACATGAAAGACTTTGTGATGTCGGCGGTGGAATTTTTGACTACCGGGGGGTTCCAATTATATATAGATCTTGATACAACGCGCTTGCCTAAAGAAATGTGAGAAACAAAGAGGATGTGCCGATGGTGAGAAGACTTTGTTTTTATATAGCATTTCACATATAGATGATGAAAAAGATAAAATACATTTACCTAAAGAAAGATGGGGAACAAGACATTCGGTGCAAATTTTATCATCATATCCTCTTTTGTTTCCGGCATTTCTTTAGCTATGTTCATTTTATCACTGATCTTGGCTCTTTGATCACCTGAAGGTGTTGCTATTAAATAATGAATTTAGTTCTTTTTCTTCCAAGAACTGAGATTCATTTACCATTATGATCATACACCTTACAGGTAAAGGTATAACTATTTCGTTGTTTTTACATTAAGGCATCACATGAACTATCTGACGTCAAGTTGCAGGAACATCTAGCAGAAAAATATGGAGTTGCGAATGGAAAGCCACGTTTATATGTTGACGTGTTCATCCCAAAACTTGAGGTAAAATATGCCACAAACATTCTGAAAATCTTCTCGATTCTTGGGTAACCAAAGCTTTACCATTGGCTTGAGAGAATGAGCTTCACTACAACCAATCTGACTGAGACACGTGGCAGGATCTAGGTCTTACCTAGATCATGCTTATAAATACCAATCTCCTTTGCACATTCCGGGTATGTCATCACTGTTGGAATTATATAACATGACAATCATATATAAAACACATAAAACATCAAAGAAACATGCGGAAGTGTAGAGGAACGTATAATGAATAATTAACTAACATAAACATAAAGTATGCGTGCCTTATTGATTCTAGCGAACAGAATCAATTCCACAAAACTACAATTGAGATGAACCCTAATTAGGGTTTATAGGATTATAAAATTACCCTTACCATTTTGTAATTCAATCCAAAATACAATCAACGAGTGTGATTGTACCACGTTCTTGTACACACGTACTATTAACGAATTAAAGTAAATGCTAGTTTAAATAAACACAAAATAATTTGTTTTGGAAAAGTAATGTGATCGACACCCAAGAGGGGTTGTACGACCGGTTATGGAAAAACATACACAAACAATTTTTAGGGTTTAGCCAATGAGTACAAGAGATGAAAAACTAAGACTCTAAGCCTTGTATTTATACCCAATATAACTTGGTGACCAAGTTAGATATGGATTGGGTTTGGAAACTCTTAGGCCGATCGGTTTAGGACTCCACAAGGGATTCTAGAACCTTCTTGATCTTTAATTTCACATCTAATCCTTCCAATTAACATTTAACGATCGTTAGTGCATTACACTTAATTAACTTAATATCTGATATATATTTTGTGTAATTAATAAATAAATACAACATTTATATTTAATTATTAACTTTAATTCTCATACGTAAAGCGTGTAATCCCGTGGTCTCGAGTTCGATCCTAACATACATCTATTAATATTTTGTCCATTAAACCAACAGCTTCCACTTGGACATATCATATTAGTGTGATCACATCGGTTAGCGTCTAGCAACACTTCGATGCCTCTAGCACAACTCGAGTAAGGCTCCTCGAAAACCTTTTAATGATTTCTCATTATTATTATCCTTTTGTTTCTAATACCACGTTAAATAAAGATATAGAATTAAGTCATTTTTTATTCAACCATTCTGTTTCTCGTTATTAGTGAGTGAGCAAGATTACCAAATCTTTTGGACATATTCAGGGGAGATCTTGGGCATGGCCATACAAACATCTTTTCAACCCTACGAGGGGCCCATCAATATTAAACTCCAAAATAATTTTGAAGGAACAAATTCTATCTTGACTACAAGAATAACCCATGAACTTTGCAACACTTCAGGAAACAACCCTTATGACTACCATTTACGTATAACATTAAGTTGTTCCACAGAAGTGCACTACATTCATGACACTTATCTGGTATCTCAAGTCTGAGGATAACTATTCATGATTTACTTAATAACAATATCCATAAAGTAAAATCATGTAGTTGGGATAAGTCCTATATTCAACTCATTTAATATCATCTGAAATTGGTATGCTTTCTCATCAATAAACTTTTAAGTATATTCTACCAAATCACTCAGATTTGTCTTAATTTAACGATACTCCCATATCATTAATTGACAACGGATGATTTAGAATAAATAAATTTATTCACGGATTAAACATGCAAATATATGATATAATATATTATAAAATCATACATACCAAGTATTTGATTTATTATAACAATTGTTTAACATCCCTTATCCAAATACTAAATAGATCAATGCATGAAAATTCTAGTTGATGAATAATGCCTCAAGTAATGACAATCATACTTGTTGACAAGGCATAAATCAACCAACTTGATCTATCGTAATTTTGAGAATACTTATTTTAAGATTTCAATTTAGTGAAGTTCTTGTATGTGTGCATTCACCAATCCACATAATAATTCATAAAGTGTGTGACATCCTCTATCATCAATTTATGACAATTTAAACTTTCAAACATTTTAAAGTTTAAAGTATTCTTATTCTTTTAATGTATATGCAATTGTGCTCTTAGTAGCACAACTAGTTCACGTGGCCATTAACAAGGATGAAATCCTAACATGACTAGTATTGAGTGTCATCTCAATTAAACCAGCATCATTGTATATAAACAACAATATGCTCATTAAAACTCTGTAAACTTTAATATCTATTGTGTAATGTTTGATGCCTTCCAAACTTTCAAGTTTGTAGCCGATGACAATTTTCACAACAATTGACATATTGTCCATCCATAGAATCTAGGAGCAATTCCAGGCTGAGGATGTAATTCTATTAGAATATTCATTACACAAGTTATCTAATAACTTTTACTTAGATATCAATGTTGTCAAATCACTTCTTATTCAAGAATGATACAACAATTTTAGTACTCAACATAATATACATGATGAATCTACAGGTCAAACTTAGATTTCATTTATGTTCTATCTTTGTCAAAAGATATTTATCCATTTCCCAAATGATATATCATGTTTAATTAGAATCATTTATTTTACTGCACATGTTTATTAATAATAAACATATATTCTAAGGTTGTATGTTTTAATTCTTAAATCTTACAAGTGAAGTTTATTCCAATCTAAGACTTAACATTTAGCTTACAAGGAATGTTACTTCCTATATGTTATACAACATATAAGATTTAAAACCTTAACATAACACTCTCACTAGCTTTCAGGAATACTTAAAATTTATCTTGTTTCAATTATATATCAAAACTAGGATTTAATAATTAAACATAAGAATAACTTCATAGATGCATGCATTTATCCATTCATGAATTATTGCACTTCGTACACTTCCAAAGATTATATGAATTCAAAAAAACCTTTCGATTACTTACCGTCCTCGCTCAAGTAATTTCTCAAGAAAGAGTTTTGATATTTCATTGTCATATTTCATATTAATGAAAATAAGTATGACAATTATCATCTTTATATATTTAATGTGTCTAAGAAAGAATATTCAATCATATTTAATTGCTTAAGTATGATTAATAATCTTTTCATAAAACATGCATTAAATATGTGTACAATTTTGTCCATATGATTTTTACACAGAGATTCAAACCACTAGAGTTTTCTATCTCTTTGAAGTAACTCATCTTCATTCTCTAGTCTAACTATTAAGATAAACCAAATTTCCAAAATTGATTATCTTTATAGACGGCATCTTTAACATTCATAGTATGAGTAATTTACCCAATTCAATATTTGGTAATCCATCATAATGGTTATCGTGTTTACTATAATCACTTAAACTCATGTTCTTCTCAAGATATAGATCAAATATCGAGATATCCTTGCAGATCTATGAATAAAAATTCCATCATCATGAGGTCTATCATTTACATGTCTAACCTCATCATGATATTTACTAGTGTGTTTTAAGAAGATTATATATCTTTTAATTTTATCTTTCAAGAAAAACTCCCACTTGCCTTTTGTTAATATATAGACTATCTATATATACTTAGCAATTAGAGCAAAATTACATTGTTATCTTTTTGGGACATTACAAATACACATTGATAATTCCTTACTTTAGTTTGTTAATAACCTATTCATAAGTAGTTTAACAAATGCATAATCTTGTATTTTAAAACTTAATGTGATTCATCACATTCCATAATAAAAAGGTGTTTTATTAATCTTTTAGGTTGGAGTCATATTGGGTATATTCAATCCATACTCAATTATCTAATCTTGTTACCTTTTAAGAAGGAAGTTGTGGTTATCTTGAATCAAACAAATCAAATAGAGTTTGATTCTCCTAACTGAATATACAATTAGCTTGTGGTATTCATTAGAATTAATATTGTAAGACAATCTAATAATATATAATATAAACATATTCCTTTTGGCTTACCTATTTACCAACTAAGTCAACTTAATGGTATAATAGACTTTTCAAACCAATTTGCATGCTTTATAACACAAGTACTCTTTAACCAAGTCACTTCATATCCATGTCTCATCAAGAAAACATAAAACCATTATAATCTCATTATCGTTATAAATCATTGATCAACTCAATGACTTCTTGTATATGTCTTAATTTAAAAAAAAAAAAAAAAAAAACAAACAAAAACAAAACTTAACGTCTTACTTTATTATAAGTCTTAAAAGACTTCATGTTTATGTCTTTACAATGAATCATAAACATGTTTAACTAAAGTAATTATGAACACAACTCTTGGTTTCAATAGTAATTTCAAGTTAATTTATTTACTTCACAATAATGTAGGACTACATTATTTTTCATTTATGTCATTCCATAATACATAAATAAACCAATTGAAGTAGTATTAGATTACTTCATTTATTTATGTCATTCTAATAATACATAAATATATAATTTGAATTAGTCTTATATATCATTTTGACACATGTTCGAAACACTTGTCTAATTTTGAAACTACAAATATGTCCATGCAAGGTCTGACTTCACATGGAGATTTACTTTGTTGTTGCAATCTCGCCAAGTTCTCACATGACGTAAATTTCAACACCAAGTGTTTCTTGAATTAGATATGTACAAGTCATATTAGAAAGTTAGTCTCTTACTTTGCAGTCAAGAGAATTCATTAAATCATATTTCTATATGTTGAACCTTGCACACAATATAGATTTCTCCCACTTGTGCATGGAACAACATCATGTAGCAGATAAACAACACGACATATGTTTGTTTTTGTGTGACTAATATGATTGTGTCATTGATATTAGCATAACTAGTAGATGTAGAACCACTCCATTGTCTAATAAGGAAACGTACATGACTATCCTTGAAAACATAAGTGTCTAAAAGTGGAAAGTAATTATCTTAAGATATTCTAAAGATAATCTGGGTTACTACCAAGATGACAAAGCTTGTAACTCCCACTGAATTAGAGATCATTACATTAATTCCTTATTCAGTAATAAGAACACAATACTCCCACTGGATTTGACAACATTGTAAGTGTTTCATTAACCAGTGAAAGAAAATAGTGTTCTATTTACTTCCCTACACTTTTGAGAAAGTCCATACATAATAATTACTTATGTACTAAAAGAGTGTATTCTACTATGTAGATGATGGATTATTCATCAATGCTATTAACTTGAAAATTGGGCATGCAATTTCGTTCTTAATAGTTCTACTATTCCAACAATTGTAAGTAGTATTTTTAAATGGTCAAAGCACAACAACTAGATAAAATATGCTAATTTGTCTTTTATCAATTTTGCAGTAATTAGTCTATCTTCAAATTTAATAACTCAGAAAATATGCAATTTTCTTAACTATTAAAATTTGCATACGAGTTATGTATTTAGAATTTATACAATTCTAATTTGTCCTATCATACCTTTCTCATTCATGAAAAAGAATAGGATTGAATTTCACTCTTTCGTAAAGAGGACTAGGTTTATTCTTTTAGTAAAGTTGACTCTACCAAAAAACCCTTACAGGTGTAGATCAATTTACCAATACAAAAATAACCCACGTTTACGGTTTAATGTTGCATTAATACATTTAAAGAATTAGCAAAATTCGATATTAGTATTTTCGATAATTAACTTTTCAAGAAAATAAAATACCCAAGGTAATATTCATATGACCATAGAATTTTCTCGAAACTAGGATCCAAATTATCATAGTTCCATTACATCAGTTGATCTGCTAGTGTGAAAGCACATAATAAGGTGTCATCAAAAATAATTGGCAAACATTTTCCAATTCTTGGAGCATTATGGGATTTACATTTTCCAACGCTATTGCAAATGTAAACATGTTTTATCCCATCTTGTGCCTTGAGTCCAGGTCTCACTTACTACTCAATTTAAGTCTTCTAATTTAAAGAACTGCAAATATGTCCATGCAAGGTCTGACTTCACATGAAGATTTACCTTTCCATCACAATCTCACCAAGTTCCCACGTGATGTAAATTGAAACTTCGAGTGTTCCTTTAACTAGATGGCACTTAACTTAATTTTAAAAGGGTACTAGTTTTGATTTATGGTGTCAAATCAAACATGTACGAAGAAGCATGCATACAACTTCAGATCAATGGTTTTTAATAAAAAACTTTTATTAACCAATTCGAAAGATCAAATTATCAAAGTTTTGATTGAGGTATTGGTTTAGCCAATCAAGGAATTTACCTTTAATTATCGTCCATTATACCGTACTTTTGCATAAGTCTAAAGACTTAGTGTTTGGTAATTACCACCAAAGTGGCGCATGGAATTAAAGCTAATTAGCATTAAGATGATTTTGTCGATAGCCTATTTGGTAACTCCAATTTTACACTAGAGAAGCGGAGAATTCGGTCACCAAGCAATAACCTCCTTCTTTAGGGTCACAATTTAATGCGCTCTCCTCCTTATACCCCCCACACACACACACACACACCGTCAAATTGGGTGTGCCGTTCTCACTATTTGTACCAAAATCATCAATCAATTAAACATTTGAAAACTTAACTCTTCAAAAACAAATCAAATTTCACCATTGTTTAGTCCGATTTATTTTTCTATTCAAAATTACCCGTTGCTTAAAACTTGTCGCACATAATAAACAAACAAATAAACAACAATAAAAAATAAATAACTTAAAACAATGCGCACATAACTAACAATTAATACGTGTAAACAAGTAGCCACATGCAACTTATTTGATAAAGCTTATTAATAATCAATATCTAGGTTAATTAACGTATATATTAACTAAGGCTTTCACACAAACAATAGAAAGTGAGCCACATACATCGACGAATCGATTGCGTAAGCCATAATTAAAATATACCAAATTGCACATAATTGATTCATTAATATTATTGAGGTATTCCCCAATTCAAAATTTATCAACATAATAAACATGTGTATAAAACTTAACAATTAATTTACATAACCAATCTTAGCAATTATATATATATATATATATATATATATATATATATATATATATATATATATATATATATATATATATATATATATATATATATATTTAGTTTTGAAAGCCGCCAATGGCGAGCATGACTTATAATTATTTGTTTGTTATTCATTGTTAATTTAAAATCTTTATTTATAATTGTTTTTAAAAAACTTTAAAATTATTTTGTTTTGATTTAATTGTGTTTTAAAATTTTGTTCTGTTAATATTTATAAAAAATGTTATTTGTGGTGTGTATGTAAATTATAGAAACGTAATGAAATAATTATAGTTAGTGTATGTTTGTATTTTGTTTATTTATAATTGTTTTAAAAAAACTTAAAAATTATTTTGTTTTGATTTAATTGTTTTTTAAAATTTTGTTTTGTTAATATTTATAAAAAATGTTATTTGTGGTGTGTATGTAAATTATAGAAACGTAATGAAATAATTATAGTTAGTGTATGTTTGTATTTTGTTTTATATGTAAATTTTTTGTAGTATAATTATTTGTTTGTTATTCATTGTTAATTTAAAAGCATTATTTATAATTGTTTTAAAAAAACTTAAAAATTATTTTGTTTTGATTTAATTGTTTTTTTAAATTTTGTTTTCTTAATATTTATAAAAAATGTTATTTGTGGTGTGTATGTAAATTATAAAAACGTAATGAAATAATTATAGTTAGTGTATGTGTGTATTTTGTTTTATATGTAAATTTTTAGCATGTAACATAAGCGTTTTATTTTAATTATGTTGAATAACATTTAAAATATAAAAAAGTTATAATTTATCATGTAAAAGTGTGTTATTAAAGTAATTTTAACTAAACCTTCTTACATAGTTAATGTGAAGCTTTTGATACTTGTTTAATAAACATTGTTAGTTTTTAATTTTTTTTTTTTTATTTTTTATTTTTTATAATAAGATATCTGTAGTAATTATAAATATTATGTAGAAAAATGATTTTGTATTTTGTTTAAAAATGTATTGGTCGGAGACTTAAAAGGATATATTGAGATACAAATGACAAATACCTGTTGTTACAAAATACGACATGTAAAAGTATCATGTAAAAGTGTGTTATTACAAGTAATTTTAACTAAACCTTCTTACATAGTTAATGTGAAGCTTTTGATACTTGTTTAATAAACATTGTTAGTTTTTAATTTTTTTTTTCTTTTTTTTGTTTTTTATTTATTTTTTATAATAAGATATCTGTAGTAATTATAAATATTATGTAGAAAAATGATTTTGTATTTTGTTTAAAAATGTATTGGTTTGGAGACTTAAAAGGATATATTGAGATACAAATGACAAATACCATTGTTACAAAATCGACATGTAAAAGTATAACATAAACACATTCTTATAAAATTGGCGTTTGTGGTATTTTACTAATGAGTAGATGGAATTTTATTAAATTTGTATATTACCTATCATTTGGTAAGTTAGAAAATACATCTCAATTTTAAAGTTGTATTTGTTTTGTGTGTGTATGTTTTAAATAAGTCTACATAATACACAAAAGAAAGTATATTACGCTATCAATGCATATCATCATTGCTAGAAGAAGTTGATATTAGTTTTACATAGATTAGGGTATGATTTTGTTTCATTATATATATTGACTTTTGGTTGATTGGTATGTTTACTCTTTCAAGTGACCTCCTCTTTCTTCTCCAATACACCATCAAACACCGGTTAGTTTGGTTTGATTTGTATCATATGTGTTCGTTTTTTTTTTTTTTTTTTTTTTTTTTTTTTTGATATTGTAGTTTTAGTTGATCTATCAATCGTTGTATGATTATATCATTGTTAGAATGAACATTAAGATTAATTTTAATATCGATATATATTCCGATCTTGAATGCATGCGTGGTTTAGCAGAAAAGTTAAAGGTGTTTGTTATCATATTCGTTGTTAGTCATCAAGAAACATTGTTTTTTGGTAATAATAGTGATTATCAATTGGTGAGTTATGATATTTGTTTGAACGAAGATGTATGTTGGAATTTCTAATATGACTGTTGATTTTTTCTTTTAGATTATGATTTGTTTTTAACAACTTTGTTATTGTAGTATATGATTTTAGTTGAGGGTTTAGTTGTTTTTAATGAAGATCAATTAGTGGCGATATTTCATTCGTTATTAGTAACATCAGATGATTAAACATGTTGTATTAGTTAATGATTATGTTAATGATGGTAGATGTTTGATATGGTTAAAATCCAGTAAAAGTGAACGGTTATTGGTTGTTAGGTTTAGGCGATTAGTAGTTGTGTTTGTATGTTTGTAACATAAATTATTACGTAATATATTTTTTGAATTACGAGGAGATGTTTGTAAATAATATTGTTGTATATGAAGGATAATTGAAGCATGCTTGTATTATAACATTGTAGTTTTTAAAACTCATGCGTTTTGTTCTAATAGATGTTTGTTTTCGATTAAATAGAATGACGACTCAATTTATTGTTACGGCAAACACACGTAACTTTAGAACACTGAGTAATTTTTAGCGGTTGTTACTTATAGTATATATATGTTACTAAATTTTGCAATATGGATATAAAGAAACTTGAAATTAATTGACGAGTGTGTTTTTGATTGCGATTTTACCAAGTGTCTTTATTATGAGATGTACACGAGCGTTGATGGTCAGACTTAATTCACAACAAATGTACAATGCACAAAGTGTTTATTAAGAAAGTTCTGGTAACCTTTATGCACTTTTTTCGGACGAATGGAAGCAGTTTGTTGATGAGAGTCGTTACCGGAACGTGGCTATGCTACATTTCATACGTCAAGGAGAAGACATGTATTATGTAACTGCGTATGATAATGCAGGTGCTGAAGTTGGTGGATATAAGAATGTCGATGTTGGAACTAAGTAAAGGCGGTGTTTTGGTATGTTGGAAGGCTTGACCCGATCCGATGTAAGTTATTTTGCCTTAATTTATTGACGGTCATAGTTTAATTGATATTGTATATGCTATGTTTATGACATATTTACTTTGTTATGCGGTTGATTCTCAATGCAATTTATGCCTCAAATTAAGAGAGTAGAGTTATGGTGAGTGGCTTGTTGGTCATGATCATTACCTGAATCGCATTGCTCTTCCCCGGTAACACACACGGATATGTTTTTAGTGGAGTTGGATGGGATTTGTTTGTTTTTGGAAGGATTGAAAGTTGGATCGCGTATGGTGTTCACCGAGATTGGAGAAGGAACCGTGTCTATGATTTCATTTCTTTGGCGATGGTTTAGGAATGCGTTTGGAGAACATCCCATGTGATTTTGAATGATGAAAACCGTTTAAAAACATCCTGCATTGACAAAGGTATGTTTTAGATTGTAATTCTCAAGAACATGTGTTTTGATGTTATTTTGAGATTGATAATAATATAGTTGCATCTTTTAATATCATTGAATGTACAAAATGTAGATCCTCGTATGAAACATAAATGTGACCGGTTTAATCACCGATCATGATGATGAACTTGATTGCTTTTATCAAGATGTTGTGGCTTACGTGGCGAGGTCGGTGGTAAGTGTTTGTTATATTTATTGCGACAATGTTTTACGTTTGCAACATACTGCTTTTGTGTTACTTTTGGATTGTGCATTTACTTATGTTTTGTATTCCAAAATAATTTGTTAAATGAGACTATACCATGGGATTTTGGGGCCTTATGAAATGTATAAGTACCACAATGCGATTCGATTCACGATGATGAAACTTTCTATGTGAATGTCGATCGAAAAACATAAAGATAGGCTCGACAAGAAAAATCATGTGACTATCAAGACTAATTGGAAGGATGTTGAGAAGAGGTGCGAGTGGGACAAAGACAAAACTGTGAGGTTCAAATTGATTAGGATGGTAAAGGATGAAAAGCAAAATGTCAATGTTCGTAAGCCGGTGATGATTCCATTGTTTCATATGTGTTAGAAGAAGATGGTTTGGATGGTATAATATATTTTGGTATCGTATCAGACGAAACCTTTAGTATGTTGGATTTGAACATATTTTATGTTTTTGTTTATTTGCTGGTGTATGTTTAATTTCTGTGTGGTTGTCTATGGCATGATAGTTTTGTTGAACAATGCTACTTGATATGGTGGTTATAAGTTAATCATGTTATGTATGTCGTATTAAACTTTAAAGTATTGTTTTAAATTGCCACGACATCGGTTTTATGTATTTGGATTTTGTGTATCCGGGTTATTTATCTCGTGTTGGGATCCAAATTGGTATAGATGCTGAAGCATGTATTGGTAACTTCACAACTGAGACACCGAAACATGAGTATATTGCATATTGAGACTTAGAGATTAATATATTAACATTGAGTAGTGAATGGATTGAAGTGAATGCAGGTTTTTCAGTTGGTGTGGCAAATATTTGTTTGACCCTATCATTACATTTGTTTAAATAATGAAGGTGTTTAGTTTGTATAATGAAATTTATTAGTTGCACAAAAATTTAAAGCTTTAATAAAAGGATTAGGAGTTTGGGTAGTAAAATTTAATTCTTAATTTTGTGTAACTGTAAACCTGTTTTGGAGTTTTCCTTGTAGGTTTTTTTTTGCTAAACAGAATTATTCATATTATACAAAACTACAAATATTTCCAGTTGATTTCCTACCTGGTTTAAAGAAAAAGGAGCACATCAAAATTATTGTTAACAAACGTAAGTACAATGTTGTTGTCAGACGTCAAAAAGATAAGCGAAACAAAGGTTGTTATCAATATATTATGTCCGAGGTTGGTTGGAAAATATTGTTGAAAGATTCAATCTTAGAGTAGGCGACTATGTAGTCTTCATGAGGAGAGGAACAACTACTTACGTTACAGCGCTTAATATGGTTGGTTGTCCAATAGCGATTGCCATTTTCTTGGAGCTACAAAACTAAGAAAACATCAACCCAACCTTGATTTTCGGGAGCAGGGTATGACATGTTAAACCTTTCAATACTTATAAGACTAAATGTAATGATATATCAATTATGTTTTAAGTTGTTTATTGTCGTTTATCATTACAACTGATGATAGAATGAAGCATCAATGTTTTTGGGATCAACACATGGATCACTTTGATGAAAAAACACATTCTTTTTATGTGCCTTATGAAGATACCATAGACAGACAACGACTTGTAAGTAGTTATACCTTATTTTTAATTTATTATGACGTCAACCTTAATAACATATGATTCTAATTATAACACTTAATTGCAGTGCATACTAGCTGATTTCCTTGACAAACATCCAATGCATACTTATAAAAATTGTTTCATAAGACACAAAGACATAGTTTATAAGATGCGTATAAAAATGGTACTTCACCTAGAAAACCCTGATCGAACAAACCATGTAAACATCCATGGGGAATGGAAGAAGTTTGCTAAAGTTTGCAAATTCAAAAATGACAAAATGCTAAGGTTCAAGTACATGTTCGATGCGCAGAGTTGAATGGTCCCGACACGTGTGTGTTCCCTGTGTTTCATGTATGTTAGAAAACAATTTGCGTGAATACTTTGGTTATCTTTTAAGCACAAGAAATGCTTTTACTCTTTTGTAATTTGGTACATTCAAGCAAGTGTTTAATCTTCTACTTTGGTCATATGTATTCTTAAGTAAGACTTTGCTTTAAGTTGTAAACTATTATATGTAAGATGATATATATTTTAATGAATGTCTTTGATTATCAAACAATTCGTTAGTATTATGCACTTTATTTGTTTATTAAAGGAAATGGATTCCATGTGTTTCATAACATATTCAAACTAATAATTGCAAGGTTGCATATATATTAGAAATTTTGAAGAACCATAAACATATGAAATAATGTAACGTAATACTTGTCAAATAATAAATTAAAACAAACTCAAATATGTAAACTTAAAACCAAATTCAAATTTATCGAATAATAACCTAAATAATAATATGTTTGCAAAAAACAAAAACTAAAACAATAGATTGTTTATCAATAAGAATAAAATAGATAGGATAAATAAGATGCATTGCATGCTCTATGCATCATTGTCTTCTATATCATATGTTTGCATCTTTTTCTTTGCTTGAACATCTTCCTCATCAACACAATCATTGTCTGTTAACTCTTCTATTCCACGATTTCTTTTTTTCAAAACACCAACTGGATCAATCATACTAACAACAACTTCACCTACAACACTGCTTGCTTGCATTCTTTGCGATTTAGGAGTGTTTATTTCAACATTCGCAATGTACAACAATTACTAAGTCGGTTGACTTTTCCGTATGAAAAAAACAATTGAAAAGTGTATTTAATCAATAATGTATACTACCTCCTCCATATCAGTTGTTGATTTTGTATTCAAATTCTCAGCAATTTTAAAATGATTTTCTGCATTCTTTCCAATCCCTTCTAAATCACTTAAATCATATGAACCATCTTCAATATCAACATGAGGAGTATCCAAATCTTCTTCACCAATAAAAGATTCTTCAATATCATGTTCATTATCGTCTAAGACATTGTCGGAATTCAAACAATAATCTTCTTTTCTAATCACTTCATCATTGTCTAATCGTCTTCACCATTGACAAACTCATCTACATTATCATCTAAATCACCATCATTATTGTGTAACACATCATTTGCATTGTCTGAAAATTCTTTCATATTGTATTCCTCATCTTCTACATCCTGCCATGTGTTACAATTCCAATTATTATTTAAAACTATTATATACAATTTAACTTTATAATAAAGACTGGAAAATCACAAAGTAATTTAAAATGCTAATATACATACCTCTTCATCTAGGAAACCATTTTTGAAATACATGATCGTGTCAACATCATCAGTCACCTTTTCAGTTCGATAGATATGACTATTGTTGCTGTGGTTAAATTCAGAATACTTAATTTTAAATAGATATTGTTTGCCAATAATCTGGTTAATTTCATCTGGGAAGTATTCTTGTGGTCCATTCCATGCTTGTCCATAATTTGCCACGCAGACAAATTAATCATCTTGTGTACATTGTTATCAAATAAAACCACCATGCGGTTCCACTATCATCAACAATACGCACAATGATCTTAAACCTAAAACAAACAAATCATAATGTTTTAGTATTTCAATAATTAATCATAATTTTATATATTCAAATAATAATTAAAACACAATGTTATTAATACCTAGATGCAACATAGGGTTTCACCATGTTTCTTCTGAAACCACAATTGCTTCTTGTTTGGATTATTCATTCCACCTTTTGAAGAAATTGTTGCTACTTTGTGTTACATTCTTTACACGACAGTGTCGCCCAACCATTTTCATATTGGATGCTATGCACGTGAGCAAAACAACACAACATGTATCCTGCATTTTTCATAGTTTTATTTATCATAATCAAATACTATATTACAGATGTTTTATGTTTTTTCATAATTAAATAAATGCCATAAAATACTATTGTCTTACCGGTTCAATACTTCGGATCATACCAACAAACCTCTTTAAACAACCATGCATAAATTACAGTGTAACAACAACTTTCTCTTGATTGTGCAACCGGATCTTGAATTCATTTGCATTATATCCTTCTTGTGATTCATACCTTGTATGTTTCAAAAATATATTACATACACACTTAAAGATAAATTCATATTTATATGACAACGAGAAATAGTATAGTTATTGTCAAAACCTTTTCCGAATAACAATAACGGAATCTTCCTGTTAATAAAAATCCTACTTCAAATAACGCATTATGCACAAATTGGTTTGTCTGCTTTTGTACAAACAACATAAAAACAAAAAAAACAAACAAAAAAAATATTATATTAACAAAAACAATACTACTTTATTGTCTTGCAAAATATTTGTAAATAAATTCAAAACAACTTATCATCCCAATATTTGACCTTCCCAAGCATCAAAAGGATGTCTATATGACCAATTTCTTCCAACTGCTTTTCATAATCATTCCACATTAACGCCCGCTTATCCCAAAAAGTGCACTCAAGTCTCAGAGGATTCGCATAATATCATATAAATAAATATATTTACATTGTAATATTGTATAAATATAGATATTATATTAAAGTTTTCATTTACTCAAAGATCTTCAATAACAATTGTTCTGCATGGATTTTGGACCACCATGGTTATTCACACCTACGATTTTCCCAATAGCAACCACTGTTCCAATCACATCTGTTCAATAACAAAGGTTAATGTTTTTGTATTTACAATAGTAAATACGAATAACTATTATAAGTAGGTGTCAATGAAATACATACCAACACAATCATGATCATGATACTCATTCACAGGGTCTAATATCCGAGAAAATGGCTCATATATAAAACCAATGACATTATCATTTATTTGCTCAACACGTGTAACATTAGTCCCTTTGAAAAAAGATATTTTCCATCTGTTTGGTAACAATGGTAACCTTCCACCATTTTCCGCCACACCAAAGTTAGATAATATATAGCATTGCCCTTCTTGAAGCAGAGGCTCAAATTTAAACATTAATTCTTTTTTGATGTAAATCTGGATTCGGTTGTCCTGGATATACATTGTTAAAAATTAGTCGTCATTTATATTAATTTCATTAAATATACAAAAAACCAAAAATAAAACACTTACCTCTAGATCTTGGAAAACACAGTCCAAACTGTATGGATCATGTTCTTCATTTAATTTGTGAGAATGCCAAATAGAAATACATCTTCCTTTGATTGCCATATTTGTAGCCATAGGATTAACGTTTCTTATTGGAGTTATGATTCGATCCTTCAGTCTTTCATCTATATATTTGTAAACATTAAAAATATAGCAAAAAAAATTTAAACAACAATGTAAATTATACTAAAATATAAGAATATACCTGATGAACCACTTCCAATGGAGGAAGTATGCATTCCATTACCCTTTTTAGAATAAGATTCAACTGTTATGAAACAATAATATCATAAAAACTTCTTTACTACCTGTAGCTTATGCATCATTTAAAGTCTGATTGATTTATTTCTTCTTGTTAAAATAATCATTACTTGTTCCTATAAACTAAAATATAACGATATACTATAAGCACTTCCATTGGAGAAACTATGCATTCCATTGTTTTTTTTAGAATGAGATTTACCTGTTGCAAAACATTGTTATATATAAAATGCAATTACAAAATAATTTATATTTCAAAATCAGTTAAACACAAACCATAAGACGAATTTCCAAACGACGTAGAATGTACACTATAACCTTCTTTGTTTGTTGTCTGCTCGACAAACTATTATTGAACCCGCACTTAGGTGTCTCGAGTAGACTTCTTGATAACCAAATTTGGAATTTCTTGACTTCAAATAAGCGAAAGACTTCTAGGATCTTTTGTCGATTCCTAATGTATTCCATCCTTTTAAAGTTCACAAGATTGTAATCAACCGAGCCTTTTTACCAACCGATACATATATACAATATATAAGTACCAACTCATTCATAATATAGTATATGTTTGTATTTAAAAAATATTGTACCTTTTTCCTGATCTTCCACAATCAAAAATGTTAGATATAGACTTATTAGCGGTGTGTCACTTTATGAGATATCATAAGATGGTCGAGACTTTAAACATGGTAGTTGCTTTCCAAAATTTTGGCAATTGCGGGTTTAACTAAGACAAATAACTCAAAATCAAACACTTATATTATCAAATTTTAAAAACAATGCACAATATAAAACTCAAATCAGGTTTACCTTTGATGCCATTGAAACAATCGCACATGGGTTCCGTGATCGTTTCCGGTGTGTCACTTTCAAATAACGACATATCACAAACACTCTTATCACCTAATGAAAAAGAATCATTCAACAAACGTACTCAAAATTTCAACAAACGTAACAAAATTGTGTTTGGTTTTCAATTCAATTGTAACAACATCAAAAATATCTACACTATAAAACATTAATATTAACTACATAGAAGGATCTCTAATTGTGCTTGTCTCATTTGTATCCTTAATCTTATCGTGTTATTCGGAATAAAGGTTATAAACATGTATGCAAAACATCAAACACATAAACGCAAACACTAATAAAACCCTATAAACATGTATGCAGATAAACACAAAAGCTTCAATTATACCTAACTATGTAAACCTTATGTAAACCTTATAAACATGTATGCACTATGTAAACATGGATAATGCAAAAACATCAAACATAATAACTTGTTTATTACCTGCAGCTTCTGGAGCAAAATTACTGTCTTTACTTCCTGTTTTCTTGTTAACATCCAAACAATTTGTTCCTGTAAATTCATTAATAAAAACAAAAAAACAACAACATGAAATCTACCATTCATGCAACATGCAACAATAATATCATAGTAACTTCTATATTGCCTGCATCTTGTGCATCAATTCTACTGACATTGATTTGTCTCTTCTTGTTAAAATCAGAATTACTTGTTCCTATTAAACCATAAGCCAAATAAAAAACCAAAACAAAAACATGAAGAGAAGAATAAACCATATAATACTCGTAGTTGATAAAGGTTTTAAATTAAAGAACATGTTACAAATTCTAAAAAACTCAAACTTACTTGATGAAGTTTTTGTACACACTTTCTTACCAACACGTTTTTTTGATCCAGGAACATTCATTCCTGCAAATACATAATATACAAACAAAACAATCATATTCAGTTTTTAAAATTCAAATATCTAACTAATAAACAACTTTGAATGTTCAACACTCATTGACTTACCTTCTTCGGATTTTCGTAATTGTTATTGTGCTTGGCAGTTGAAAGCCTCTTTGAGAACCTCTTGGACTCCATATTCGACATTCAAGATTGAAGAATACAAAATATGTAATTGTGTAAACCATTGTAAATAATGGTCTATATATAGTGTCAAATTAGGTTAAAAAAAAAGGAAAAACTTAAGATAACAATGATTTCATACCAAACTTATCATAATCTTATTTTAAGTAAATATCAAAACACAAACACAATCCTAAAACAATACAAATTCCTAAATATTTTATTAAATCCGAAAATTATAGAGGTAATTATATATTATGGAATGCAACATAATAATCAAAATAACTTGTAGCCTAATTGGTAAACACATAAGTTATTAATGCTACTCTTCAAAACAACCCAAGTTCAAATCTTACTAATGACATTTTTATATAAAACAATTTTGAAAAAATAATAATAATAATTAATAAAAATTATATAGTTAAACCGAAATTATTAGTTATATTATTAGTTGGATTATTAAATTGCTTAGTGGACATAAAATGTCTAGGTGGCATTAAAATGATGAGGTGGCATTGAGGTGGCATTGAGGTGGCATTAATGTCAAATGCCTCCTGTTATATAATATATAGATATATATGGTAGGGTTAAAATGAAAAGTTTCTTATAATGAAAAGAATGAGAAGGCATGTGGAGGTGACATGTGTCACCTTGCCACATCACCATGCCATGTCATGTGACATGTCACATCCCCCAAAAAATTTTTCCCGCCAAAAAAAAATTTTTTAGGCAAAAAAATCCAAAAATTTTCCGCCAAAATTTATTATCGCATCACGATTATAAAAATCGCATCACAATTATAATTGTGATGCAAGAATTTATAACCTTAATGCACTAAAATCATGATTATGATGCATAAATTTATAACCGTGATGCAAGAATTTATAACCTTAATGCACTAATAAGTTTTGGTGCATCTTTATTATAAGTTAATAGTTCGAGTGCATCAACTATGATGCACTAAAATCAAGGTTATAACCTTAAATGCACTAAAATCATGATTGTGATGCAATAACTTTATAAGCGTGATGCGAGAATTTATAACCTTAATGCACTAAAATCATAATTGTGACACAAGAACTTATAACCTAATGCACTAATAAGTCTTGGTGCATCTTTATTATAAGTTACCGCATCATAGTTAATAGTTAAGTGCATCAACTATGATGCACTAAAATCAATGTTATAACATTATTGCACTAAAATCATGATTGTGATGCAAACTTTTATAACCGTGATGCAAGAACTTTATAACCTGTGATGCGGTAATTTATAACCTTAATGCACTAAAATTATGATTTGTGATGCAAGAACTTTATAACCGTGATGCAAGAAAAATTTTGGCGAAAAAAATTTGCCCCAAAAGATTTTTTTTTATGGAAAATTTTTTACGGAGGTGGGGGTGGGGCGGGGGGGTGGGTGGGGGTATGGTGATGTGGCATGATGATGTGGCAAAGGTGACACATGTCTCCCCACGCCTTCTCATTCTTTTTCATTCTAAGAAACTTTCATAATAACCACATGTATATATATATATATATATATATATATATATATATATATATATATATATATATATATATATATATATATATATATATATATATATATATATATATATATATATATATATATATATATATATATATATATATATATCGACAATAATGCATGCCAAACATGCATTTTCATGGATTTAACATAACAATTTATTCACGTTGTCACAAGATCGCATACAATTCCATGTCACATAACACTTTATTCATGAATTTTTCACGTAACAAATATATTAATTCTAGGTCTCGATATTGATAACATAACAATTATAATAAACACATAAACAATTTTTAAAACCAATCGACTAAAAAAAATTTTAGGGTTTCGACCCATAAAAAAATTTAATTCGATCCATAAAAAAA